>CM076577.1:889878575-890077169 GCA_034641835.2 Pinus albicaulis
TTCTGAAACTTCGTTGAAAAAAATTTATAGCGAAAATTCCACGATGACCTGTTTGGAGCAGCGAAACCCTAGAATCCAAACCTCTGATACCAAATCTTGTGTAACCAGCTCCAAAAATAGAAGAAAAGAGATATCAACACCTTAGAAATAAGCCACTTCGAGGGGGAAACCTCCAATACATTACATAAATGAACAATTCTTGGATGATACAATTTACAAAACCTCCTTTCTATATATAGGAGTCCATGAAGCCATAATGTAATCCTAGTGGGCCACAATGTAATCCTAGCCGACCTAACAATAATAATTTAAGGGAACAATAATAACAAAATTGGGGTTACAAGGGTACAATAATAACAATAAGGGGGTTACACTAATAACAATAAGGGACTATACTAGTAATATAGGGACCTAACAAGGGGACAAGTGGAGGACGTAATAGCCTCCCTTGAAAGGTTGGGAGGACCACAGCTTGAATCAGAGAATTTCAGATAAGTAATACTAAGTAATCCTAAACAGACTGAGAACTGAATTTGAAAGAATGAATACCAATGAATTTTTGGATGACTACTGTGTTGCTGAATTTCTTCTAAACTTGTACATTTGGTTATTTACATTTTATTTTTATCCAAGGCAGGGTTCGACTTAAGTAGGGGAATAATAATTCTCTCTGGAAGTAATTAGAATAGTATTAACTATTTAATTTATGTTAAACTGATCTCTATTGATTTATTCTAGATGCAAGTAAGTCGAGAAAATGGATAGATAAATCCTGTCTGCCAGAAAGGTCTGTATAACTGTAGATAATTCAGCCATAAACCTGTATGGTTTATAAGTTAAGGAGGATTAAATACATACTATATGATTACATTCTGCATGTTTAAATTACTACTGTAAAAATAGCCAAAGGACAGTGTGTTGCCTATCAGGGGAAGAATGGCTTAGGAAATGGTTTAAAAATGTGAAATAGACAAATGTTATTACAGTTTTAAAAGTCCAGCCACTAAATGTAAGGGTACCTGGGTATCGATAGACCGTCGACCCTAGTCCTGGGATTAAACCCTGAACCGAGGTACATTGTCCGCGGCCAGACCCTGCTAAACACAAACTTTATAGCTATGGTGGTCCGGTCACCAGTGCATGCAGGAGTGTAACATATTAAAAAGAAATAAATACAAAAGGCATAGTTATGCAGTAAATATTTAAAAGAAATTAGGGTGTGAAACCCTTAATTACAGTAGCAAACCATAGCACGAGAAACCCTTTTTTACAGATAAAGAAAATTTACAGAGAAAGAAAGCTACGATAATATCTTAGTCATGCCGAGTTGAGAATGTAGTAGCTGCGAGACAATTCAAAAAAAAATCATTTCGAACTGTAGTTGACAAAAAGGAGAACTACACATATTTCTACGCATAATACATGATGCAAGAAGATAATAGCGAAAAAGTAAACACAATGGAAATTTATTCCGAGTGATAAAACTTGAACAAAACCTGAAATGAAATTAGGCAAATAACCTGTGCAGTGAGCACTTATTCGAATAGTACTATACCGATATTAAGGAAAAATAGAACGCTCATTCAGTTGCCCGAACCAGATGTCAAACACTGGAGGAAACATATATTCTGCAGAGGTAACACAATGCATGTAGAAAAGAAGAAAAACATGGATTTGGCAACATTCATACCTCACACCAGAGAGAAAGGCGAGCATAAGCCTCGACGAGGTTCTTGCATTTTATTTAATAAAGAAAGAAACCAAAACAAGTAAGCACCATAACCACAAGTTGCATCAGTTAACAGGCACCGGGGCCTCGGCCCAAAAATACTAAGAGCCAGAAGTGGAATTCTTCCGCCCAGAACAAATATTCTACTTTAAAAATAGTGCATTACATTGTTTAATTCTGAAGAGCCTAGAGAATATTTTCCTGGGGGAAAATGTCTGCAGAAAATACAATAAACCCTAGGCTGCGAAGGCAGTCTATATAATTTGCGCTAATGGCATGGCTATCATTCGTTGGAGTCACCACGGAGTACCTGTGAACATAAGATTCTTTGTAAGCCGCGGTGGACAAACGAGTTTGGAAAGCTGGGGTAAGGGTTTGGCGTAAGCCACAAACCTGCCAGTGAACAGCCGCGAATTAGAGATAAAACAATGACTGACCGATTAATAGATAGTCGAAGTAATATCTTGAAAAGGGTAAGAGGGTCGAAACCATTTCAAAATTTACTTGTTAGCGAGGTGAAACTTGAAAACCTTGCATTAAACCCAGAAATGAAAAAATTGGGATTTAGCCATAGCCGGGAGAACTGAGTTTCGAACCAAAAGAAAAAAAAAATGAAATTTGTGAAACAGAACGCGTACCCTCGAACCATTTGCAGACTGGCCGTGTGGGAAGAATCCTCGTGCTAGAGATGGCGCACTGCTCTTCTGCAAGCTCTAGACTCGGTATGAAACCCCTACCAGGAGCAAAGAAAAGTAAACGTATGGCAACAGGACTGTAATGAACCTTTAGCTTTTGTAAAATGAATTAGGATTCAAGGGTTTAAGCAGTCGGTTAGACTTACCATATAATAGGTTTGCAATGGAGAAAACCATGAGAGCTGAGCGCAACTAGCGCGCCACGAAGAGCACCGAGACTGCAATAACCCTCTCTCAACAGTAAACTCCAGATTATTCCCCACCAAATCTGTGGATATCGAGGCAGGCAACACAGCTGTCTCGGAGGTAAATAGGAGTAAATATCTTTGGCCATGGTGGAGTAGAGTCGCTTGCCACTTGGCAGATTTTCCCGAAGAACCATGGCAAACTTCATAAATACCTCATCAATGGCAAAGATCGCATATCTCATTCTTAATGAATTTACACATTCGACTTGAGGATTGTCTTAAATGCCATGTACAAGAGGATGAGGGTTAAAGTTCAGAATAATAATCATGCAAGCGACGTACCAAGGACAATTAAACCTTTATGGAAATGATGCAACAAAGCCAGCTCATATATTGATTTTGGTGCCGAAATGTATTTATAATTAAATTCTTTCATATAGTAACATTATTTTCTTAGCAATAGGTAAGCATAGATGTTAATACAAGTATTGGATACATACATAGATAGTAAATTTTTTTTTAATAGTCATGTTGATGAACTTGACATACTCACACATTTTTTTTTACTTATAATTACTTTACAAAATATTTATTTTAACTTTTATTTTTATTTTAAATGGGAAGTGATCTGAGAACAAAGTGACACATCCCCTCATACTGGGTTGTATAATGAGCCTCTTTGCTTAATCACAATTAATTATGATCAAATATACTATTGATTATAAAATGTACAATCAAGAGATTTATAATATGATTTTATATATTGTAATGTTTATTATAATTTGATTTGTATAGACTTATGATATTATTTAAATGGTTATATTGTATTCTAACATTTATTAATGCTTATGTTGCCTTGTGATTTTTTTATGACTTATGTCAAATTGTGATATTCTTTAATGGTTATGTTACATTGTGACATTAATTCTGGTTCAATTATATTAAATTTTTACATTCCCAATAGTCAATTTTGAATTACAACATTCACCAAGGGTTAAGTCATATAAGTTTGGTTGACTATGGTGGGCCATGTTTGATTATGGTTGACCATGGTTGAGTACTGAAGATCATGTTTAACCATTGTTGACCATGATTTACACCCTAAGAGAACCAATACGAAAATCATTTAATTGGATAGGGCACAATTAAAGGCGATCAATGATATGAAGGATGTATTAATATGATTTTCCTTTGATCCACTAGGTAATTGACATTATAGTTGTTGATATACTAGAGGCATATGAGCTACTATTAAGTAGAGACTTGTCTTAAAAATTGAAAGGTTACTTTGCTATAGTAAACAATGAGCCTTGGAATAACTCAACTTGAGGGACCCAACAAGCCAATAAACATCATGTGAAATACATTGGGAAACTGTTTTATTAAGACTAACTTTGATGATCATTTAGCCTAGTTAACTTGAACCACGTCAAAAAATAGCATAATATTCTTCAGTTACTACATGATGGTGTTAATGAACTCTTTATTTTAGCCATAAACAATAGTAATAACACTAAGATAGATGTAAATATTGATAATCTAACTAAATTTTAAGTTGGTACTAACATCTGTGAATTATTCTCTGATGATTTTGAGATGCAATATTATTATGTTGCAAGGTGTACTTTAATCGACCAACAAGAACATAAAGCCCTGATTTCTTATTAAGTGAGATGAAAATATTCCATGTATTGAATTTTGATTATGGTTTATTTTTGTAGTCAAAAGTTCACTAGTAAGGGTATATATATATATATAGCATGTTGGATATTGCATCTATTCCTCATTTTCTTAACCTGAGTTTTTCCACTCTTGTTTTTGCACTTATAAAATTTCTATCATACTGCTTTGCAAACCTTGTGTCTCAATTCACACGATTAACTAGAGTAATAATTAGTGTAGGTTTTAAAATATTTCTTGCAAATAGATTCTCGATAAAATAGAAAAGATTCAATTGTTGTAGAGAATCTTTTTCCTAGTTTTCATAAAGTTTGTCATAGTTGTAAATCCATCCTTAGACCACTATTTTGGAAAGGAAACAAGAGAATTATGGATCCTAGAAATTGGTATTTCAACTTGGTATCACCAAACCTGTAACATTCATCACAAAAAAATAAAATAAAAAAATTCTAACATTGTTTACTTTACCTTTCGAATTTCACCGAGCATATATGTATACCTACTGCACTATGGTCCTTCATCAATTTTATTTCTTAACACACATTATTTATAACATATCTTAAAACTTTGGATAAGCATTATTAAAAAAATATTGTGACTCGTTTGATTAGTTGTACGTAAGTTTGTACCAATCATTTATGGCTTACGGAACATGTTATAATGGAAATCACCTTACACCGCTTTAATAATACACCTGTGATCATCCATTCGTTTACTCCTACAACTGTTCCCCTCTATGGTTTTTTCTCTCACCGTGTGAGGCCACCTGCCTGCTCAACCTCCGTCGATCTGTACGTATTGGGATCAACAAAGGAGGGTTTATCGGGAAATGAATAGGATATTGCTTTCACAACCCTAACTTTTTTCCTTCATTTAATTTGTGTTTCTCTGCGGAGATCCCTGTCTGCAATTCTGCAGTGGCATGGAGGTTTCGTCAGGTAAATGCTTGGCTTCCGTCTGTATTAGTCCATTCTTCCCTTATTGGTAAGCGGCACTTCGTCATTCTGTCCTCATTTGATGTTTTATGCTCAAACCTGGAAGGTTCTCGCATTGGGTTAATGTCTATACTTATATCGCTTTCTCGTTTAGTTTACATTCTCCTTACAATGATAACTTATATTTTTTTTTACAGTGTTCGAAGAAGTAGCAAACGCCAATGCACTCCCACTACTTTCTGGGTAGTTTATTCTCCGTCGTTACATGTATAAGATGTATTGTTTTCAGTTTCATTGAACATGTTTGTCACCCCTAAGCCTACAACTTCCCTCGTCTTAGCATGAGATTAACTTCATTTCCTTCACCTTGTTTTCTCACAGTTGTTTTGATCCATGCTGGCGGATGTGGTCTTCGTTAGGTTCGTAATTCCAGACCATACCTTGACTGCTTATTTTCATAACTGTACTCCATATCTATTAAAGGCTAATTATTCTCTTGTTATTGTATTTTGTGCAGGTATTCCACCTAACCCCAAAGACAAAGGTTACTCAACATGCTCTTTTTCGAAGCCCTCGTCTCCTTTCAACAAGGCTTCCTGACACCTTCTCTTACCCATTTCAGGTATTTTGTTTTCCTCGCATCTACTTTGGTGGCTAAGAGCTTAGGCTAAGCCTAATCGTTCTTGCCAAGTCTCGACTAAGGCAACATGGCCATCAAGCCTTTTGTTCTATTACTCTTCATACAGATTTATTCCTATTTGGCTTTCTAGCATACATTGGTCATTTCAATGCATGGTTTAATTGGGATTCGACTCGAATATTTGTTAAGAGTTTGTCCTTTATAAACTGAGAGGCTTGATTTAAATGTTTAATGGGATTTTCTTATCGCTTTACCAATCTCTACATTCGTATAGATTATGGATTTTTCTTCACGTATGCTTTAACACACAATTCGAGTTTTAGTTTCCCCTTTTTGGTTTCTTGTTTACCCTACAAGGTTTAGCCATGGATTTGATTTGAGCTTAATGAATCTTAATAATTGATGATATGACTTCTTTGTTCAATAACTTTCTTTATATGAATTTATAGTTTACTTTTGTGCCTTTTGGGCTTGCGCAATATAATATCGTTCCATGACTGTAAAATATATTCACGGTATTTTACTTGTTTTAGTGCAGTATATATTTCTACTGTAATAATCTTTCTTTCTGAAGTATTAATATTTATTTTTGATGTAATAATATTTCTGTGATTTATTATGCATGCTATTCTCAGAATTTCCTGTTAAGCATACTATAAAAATGAATTTTGTTTTGTGAAAGAGTTCTTCCTTCATCTTTTAGTAACAATAGATTCTGTCTATTTATTTATAGTTTTAGAAGGATGTCTGGACCATCTTAGCTTCTATCCGTGTATAGCCCAAATATAGAAGAACGATCAATTCTAGGGTCTAGGATTTTCTCCCTGGACCCTGAACTAACAGGTCACTCTCATTTATAATATTGTTTTTCAAAAGAGAAACTTTCTCCAACCTAATAGTTCAAGACTTGTTTTTCAATTCTTACTCACATTTTCTGACAAGTCAGATTTTATCTATAACATATTTCTTAATATGCTTCCGCATATCCATATACATGGGACAGTTTAAGAATAAGCCAACTTTTCCAAATACAATACACACATACGTCTAATACAATATAAAAACAGTTTACAATCATTCTTTCTTAACTACAATACACATTTCCAAATCTTAAAACAAATTGGTCTAAATATTTCCTATGTTAAAGTTGTCTTTCTATTACATATGCAATAAATAAATATGTTTACTTATATCATTTTGGACTCTGATGATGATGTCCTCCCAACCTTAAGAGAGGCGATTACATCCTCCTCTTCCCCTGTGCTCCACACCTGAGAAATATAGGTTGACATAGATTTCTAGAGAGACCTCAGGACCCCAAGTCTAGTCTATTTTCCAGAAATATTCAGGAATGCTGAGTGTTTCCACTGGTCTCTACCAGCTTAGGAAATTCTTCACTCTCCTCCTCTATCCTTTCTTAGTTACTGAACAAAACCCCTTTTTCTTCACTGGAATTTACCTTTATCCTTAGAGGAAAAGGTAACTGTCCAAAACTATTCAACCACTTCTCAGTTCTTGGAATACTTTTACCATCAATATTTTTACATTCTATGGAACCACTTTTCCATAACTAATTTTATTTCAAACAAAACAAAATTAATCCTTTTTCATCAAATAATCTTTCTTAAATAAAATAAAAATGTTTTGGTTTTTTCAAAACAGTTAAAATGACACAAAAACTAGCTAACACTTAATCCAATTGTCACAACTTCTCCCCTAGAAGTAAACACCATCCTCGATGTTTCACTCCAACTCAGCAAAAAATTCTGGATAAGCATCCCGAAAAAATCCTTCGTCTTCTCACGTAGCCTCATTCGAGCTGAATTGCTTCCACTCCACTTTAACCTAGGTGATGGCTCGCCTCCCGAGCATGATTTCTCTCTGCTCGAGTATACGTTGAGGATCGACCAAAAATTTTCTGTCTGGCTCTACCTGCAATCAGCAAAACTCTAATTAAATTCTCATAAAATTTTATACTTCAAGTTAGGATTTTCTAATCTTATCCTACCTGAATGCTTTGCCAGTGGATTACATGCTTCAGATTATGTATGTATCGCTTCAGTAAGGATACATGGAACAAATTGTGCACCCGAATATGGTTGGACAAATCCAATCGGTATGCCACCGGCCCCACCCTTTCCAGTACTTGGAAAGTTCCACAGAACCTGGAAGCCAACTTGGTACAGGAGGCCCACCTTAATGTGATCTTCTTTGGTTTAATCCTTACCTACACATGGTCACCCACTTCATATTATCGTTAAGTCCTCTTATTATCCACATATACCTTCTGCCGATCTTGTGCAGCTCTTAGATTTTGTCTAATCTTACTTACCTCTGATTCCATCTCAACCATCATTTCTGGTCCAAGCATCAACTTAGTCTCGGGGCTGCTCCAATTAATGGGTGTGCGACATTGTCGTCCATATAAAGATTCGAAGGGGCTCATCTTAAAAGACTCCTCATAACCATTGTTGTAGGAAAATGCTACCAAGTGTAAATATTATTCCCATTTTGTTGCCTGATGCATCACGTATATGCGCAACATATCCTCCAAGACTTGGTTTACCTGCTCAGTTTTTCCATCTGTCTGAGGATGATAAGCGGTGCTGAAATTATTTGGGTCCCTAGACCTGTGAACAAGGTCTTCTAGAATGCGGAAGTAAACTTCACATCTCTATTTGATATGACAGTCTTTGGCATGCCATGCAGTCTGAAGATCTCTCTCATAAAAATATCTTCTATTTGTAAAGTTTTGTAAGTAGACTGTACTGGTATAGAATATGCTTCTTTGCTTAGTCTATCAACCACCACCATAATGGAGTCATTGTGTCTTTTTTATCATGGTAAACCAATAATGAAGTCTAGAGATATGACCTCCCATTTCCATTCAGGTACTAGTATGGGCTGCAACAATCCAGCTGGACGTTGATGCTCCACCTTAACCTGTTGACACTCTAATTTTTTTTTAAAATATTCTACAATGCTTTTCCACATACCAGGCCAGAAATAAAATTTTCTAATTGTGGTCAACATTTTCAGGTATCTTGGGTGTCCTGAATAATTGCTACGGTGATATTCACTCATGATCAACTTCTTCAAATCCATTCGATTTGGAATATATATCTTTTCCTTAAAGCTTATAAACTGATCTTTGCTAACATCGTAATCAGAAGGTTTTTCTTGTTTTCTAGCCTCCTCCATTTTCTGCCATAAAAATTGGTATTTAGGATCCTTCTGGGCTTCCTCTTTTACTTGATATAGAAATTTACATTCAAGATGATTATAGCAAAGTTCATAAACACAATATAGTTTTCTGATTAAAGCATTTGCCACATGGTTTTTTTTACCTTTTACATGTTGAATATCAATGTCCAATTCACTTAGGAAAGCATTCCATCTTTCCTGACGAGAGTTTAGATCAACTTTCTTAAAGTAGCTGGTTAGGCTACTGTGGTCATCCTTTAACAACATCTTTCCCAGCAAGTAGCGCCTCCACACCCTGAGTGCATGCACTACTGCTACTAGCTCCAGGTCATAGGTTGAATATCTTTGTTCATGCTCTTTTAAATTTTTGGATTCATAGGAAACCACTTTTCCTTCTTGCGATAAAATTTCCCCAACCACTTCTTTACAGGCATCTATAAAAACATCAAAATATTTTTTGGGGTCGACTACCCTCAACACTGGGGCAATGGTCAACAGATGTTTTAATCTTTCAAAAATGCTCTGACATTCATTAGTCCACTTAAATACTTTTCCATTCCTCTGCAAGGAGGTGATTGTGAAAGAAATTTTGGAGAACCCCTCAATGAACCATTGATAGTACCCAACCAATCCCTTAAAGGATCAGATATCTGCTATATTTTTGGGAATTCACCATTCCATAATCTTCTTAATTTTTTCTCGATCAACTACTATTCCCTCAGTTGAAATAACATGGCCTAGATACTAGATTTATTTTTTGAAGAAATCACATTTGCTGAACTTGGCGTACAACTGATGTTTTCTTAACATCTCCAACACTATTCTTAAATGCTCCTTGTGTTCTTCTTTATTCATGGAATAAATTAAAATATCATCGATAAATATCAACAAAAAAATATCCAAGAAGGGGTGAAATATGCCGTGCATCAGCCTCATAAATGTTGTTGGTGCATTATTTAGATTGAAGGGTAGTACCACAAACTCGTAATGCCCATATATGGTGCGGAAAGTAGTCTTGTGGATATCTTCATCCTTTATCTGGATCTGGTGATACCCAGACCTTAAGTATATTTTTGAAAACACTGTGGCCCCCTTCACCTAATCAAATAGGTCATTAATCCGAGGTAAGGGATATTTATTTTTTACTGTCATTTTATTGAGTTGTCTATAATCCATGCACATTCGCATGGTTCCATCCTTCTTCTTTACAAACAGCACTTGTGCTCCCCAAGGGGAGATGCTCGGTTGAATGTACCCTTTGTCCAACAGCTCCTCCAATTGCATTCTTAATTCAGATAGCTCTGGAATACTCATTCGGTAAGGAGCCCTTGAAACTGGTGGTGCTCCTGGCATTAACTCAATGGTGAAATCAATATTTATTCTTGGGGGTAATCCTGGTACATATTATGGAAATAAATCAATGAAGTCTTGTACCATTGGTATGTTCTCCATCATAGGATTCTTATCCTTGGAATTGGCATAACCCACTTGGATGGCATAAATCTGACATCCTTTCCTCATACATTTATTCATTTTGGATGTTGTAATAGGACACAGCTGTATTGGTTTCTTGATTTCATGAATCTCTTTGTGAGTTCCATATTGCCTCCTATAATATATATTATTTTCTTTGCAATCCACCAAATTCCAATGTTTCTCCAGCCAATCCATTCCCAGCGGTACATCATAGGACCCTAATGGTAGTATGTTTAGGTCCACATTTAACTGTTAATTTCCAATTTCCAATGTATAGTTTTGAATTTTGGCACTTACCTTTCTTTTTGCACCTATAGCTAGCTGTACTAGCTAAGGATTTTTGAATTTATGACTTTGTAATTTAAATACTTCTACTATTTTGGGGTTTACATAGCTTAAAATTGCACTTGGGTCAATCAAAATAGAAACAAGCTGCGAGAGTAGCTTACCTTCCAACTCTATCATCGTTGGTTGATAATCCACTTGACAATCTTCCAATGCTGCATTGATTCTGGGTAATTTCAGGCTACATCTCCCACTACAAAAGCCTCTTGCATATTAGCAATTGTTTCACTTCTCCCTCGATGTGGGGAATTTTTTTAGTAATGAGCCTCACCACACCCCCAACACTGCAAAGGTGGTTTTGGGGATTGTCCTTGCTTAAGTTTTCTCGAAGCCTCTATAGGCCTCTCTTCGGTAGGCCATTGGGTTCTTTAGTGGTTTCTTCCAAACTATTTGCTCACTGTATTCTATGCAGAATTCTTAAATTTTCTATTTCTAGCACTTTTGAAATTTGAGCTGCTTTTCTGTCCTTTTCTTGGCTGTCAACTTTTACCCAATTCTCTTTTTTCCTTGGACTGCTCATAGCACATTCTTACCTTCTAAATTTATTTTTCCATGGTCCTAAGATTCACGAATTAAATTCGTTCCTTTATGTGGGTTGGAAAAATACTTAAGAAACGTTGAACCTTAGCCTTTTCATCCCTTAGATAAGGAATATATCTTAATAGGGAAGTGAACTTGGTTATGTACTCATCCATTTTCATTTGACCCAACTTCAAATCATGGAATTATCTCAATTTTTCATCATAGAAACGTTATGTTAAGTATTTTTCTTTAAATTATTGCTAGAATGAATCCCATGTCACATCTTCATCTTCAATTTTGCGAACATTCTTTACTTCCTCCCACCATAGGGTGGCCTTTTCTCTGAACTGGTAGATGGCCAATCAGGCTTTAAGGTTGCTGTTGTACTCGTAGACTTAAAATTACTTGTTAATATTAATCAACCAGGCTTCTTCCACCTTTTCAGCTTCTCCATCAAACGTAGGTGGTTTTATCTTCCGGAACTCACCTTGTAGTTCCACCTTTTGTTTCTTAATTTCATGTTGATCCGACACATTACCAGACTCAGCCTCATTGTAGTTTATGTTCCTTTTGCTTTGCTGTGAATGGCTTATGTCCACTCTGTCAGTGGTTTGGTCCTTGGCTTGTCATTTGTTTCCTTCTTGCATGTCCCTATCAGGACTGGGTTGTAACACCCCCTGATTCTTCTTGTCAGAAAGGCTCTTAAGTATCCTTTCTTGTTCTTGCATCAAGAGTTCATTGTCACTTCTCACTCAGACCATTTCTTCCTGCTACTTCTGCATAGTACTTAACAATATACTGGTTTGGTGTTGTTGCTCCTCCAATAGTCTACTGGTCTGCTAGTGCTGATCCACGCTCAGCTGAATCCAAATTTTAGGATTCATTTCTGGTTGTGGTTGAGGTGTAGGTTCCCCAGTATTCCGACGTTTTTTCTGTGTCGATCCCCTTCTCATATCGTCTTCCAAAATACTACTTCTTTTCTATGCATAAATATACACACAATTTATCATATTAGGTGACCCTTAGGGTCCCAACGTGCAAACGTTTCTCTGATACCACTTATAACATTCATAAAAAAGTAAAAAATAAAAATTCTAACTTTGTTTACTTTACTTTTGGAATTTCACCGAGCATATATGTAATTCTATTGCACTATGGTCCTTCATCAATTTTATTTCTTAATATTCATTATTTATACCATATCTTAAAAATTTGGATGAGCATTATTAAACAAATATTGTGACTCGTTTGATTAGTTGTACGTAAGTTTGTACCAATCATTTATGGCTTATGGAACTTGTTATAATGGAAATCACCTTACACTGCTTTAATAATACACCTGTGATCATCCATTCATTTACTCCTACATCTGTTCCCATTTATGGTTTGTTCTCTCACCATGTGAGGCCACCTGCCTTCTCAACCTCTATCGATCTGTGCGTATTGGGATCAATTACGGAGGGTTTATCGGGAAATGACTAGGGTATTACTTTCGCAACCCTAACTGTTTTCCTTCATTCAATTTTTGTTTCTCTGCAGAGAGCCCTGTCTGCAATTCTGCAGCGGCATGGAGATTTCATTGGTAAACACCCAGCTTCCATCCGAATCAGTTCCTTCTTCCCTTATTGATAAGCGGGACTTCTTCATTACTTCCTTGTTTTGATGTTTTCTGCTCAAACATGGACGGTTCTCACATTGGGTTCATGGATATACTTATTTCGCTTTCTCGTTTAGTTTACATTCTTCTTACAATGATAACTTGTATTTTTTTATAGTTTTTGGAGCTGTAGCCAATGCCATGGCACGCCCACTACTTTCTGGGCAATTTCTCCTTCATCGTTGCATGTATAAGATGTATTGTTTTCAGTTTCATTGAACATGTTTGGCACCCCTGAGTCTACGGCTTGCCTCGTCTCAGCACGAGATTAACCTCATTTCCTTCATCTTATTTTCTCACAATTTTTTTGATCCATGCTTGCGGATGCAGTCTTCGTCAAGTTCATAGTTCCAAACCATACCTTGATTGCTTATTTTCATAACTATGCTCCACATCTATTAAAGGCTAATTATTCTCTTGTTATTTTATTTGGTGCAGGTATTCTACCTAGCCCCAAATACTGAGGTTACTCCACATGCTCTTATTCGAAGCCCTCGTCGCCTTTCAACAAGGCCTCCTCATACCTTGTCTTACCCATTTCAGGTATTTCATTTTCCTTACATCTACTTTGATGGTCGAGAGCTTAGGCTAAGCCTAACCGTGCTTTCCAAGTCTCAACTAAGGTATCATGGCCATCGAGCCTTCTGTTCTATTACTCTTCGGACAAATTTATGCCTATTCGACTTTCTAGCATACATATGTCATTTCAATGCATGGTTTAATTGGGCTCCAACCCAAATATCTGTTAAGATTTTGTCCTGTGTAAACTAAGAGGCTTGATTTAAATATTTAATGGGATTTTATCATTGATTTACCAATCTCTACATTTGTATAAATTATGGGTTTTTCTTCACGTATGCTTTAACGCACAATTCGAGTTTCAATTTACCCTTTTTGGTTTCTTATTTACCCTACAGGGTTCAGCCGTGGATTTTCTTTGAGCTTAATGAATATTAATAATTTATGATATGACTTCTTTGTTCAATAACTTTCTTTATATGAATTTATAGTTTACTTTTTTGCCTTTTGGGCTTGCGCAATATAATATCGTTCCATGATTGTAAACTATATTCACGGTATTTTACTTGTTTTAGTGCATTCTATCTTTCTGCTATAATAACATTTCTTTCTCAAGTATTAATCTTTGTTTTTGATGTAATAATATTTATGTGATTTATTATGAATGCTGTCCTCAGAATTTTTTGTTAAGCATACTGTAAAAATGAATTTTGTTTTGTGAAAGAGTTCTTCCTTCATCTTTTAGTAAGAACAAATTATGTCTATTTCTTTACAGTTTTTGAAGGATGTTTGGAACATCTTAGGTTATGTCCGTGTATAGCCCAGATATGGAGGAACGATCAGTTCCGGGGTCTAGGGTTTTCTCCCTGGACCTAAACTAACAGTTCACTCTCATTTATACTTTTGGCTTTCAAAAGAGAAAAATTCTCCAACCTATTAGTTTAGGACTTTTTTTTCATTCCTTACTCGCATTTTCTTACAGTTTATATTTTATCTACAACATATTTCTTAATATGCTTCCGCATATCCATACACATGGGGAAATTTAAGAATAAGACAAATTTTCCAATTAAAATACACACGTACATCTAATACAAGATAAAAAATAGTTTACAATTATTCTTTATTAACTGCAATACACATTTCCAAATCTTAAAACAAATTGGTCTAAATATTTCATGTGTTAAAGCTATCTCTCTATTACATTTGCACTATATAAATATATTTATTTATCTCATTTTGGACTCTACTGATGATGTCCTCCCAACCTTAACAGAGGTGATTACATCCTCCTCTTCCCCCATGCTCCACACCTGAGAAGCATAGGTTGAAAGAGATTTCTAGAGAGACCTCAAGACCCCAAGTCCAGTCTATTTTCTAGAAATCTTCAGGAATGCTGAGTGTTTCCACTGGTCTCTACCAGCTCAGGAAATTCTTCACTCTCTCTGTCTTCCCTTTCTTAGTTACTGAACAAAACCCCTTTTTCCTCACTGGGATGTACCTTTATCCTGAGAGGAAAAGGTAACTGTCCAAAATTGTTCAAGCACTTCTCAGTTCTTGGAATACTTTTGCCATCAGTCTTTGTAATTTCTATGGAACCACTTTTCCATAAATAATTTTATTTCCAACAAGACAAAATTAATCCTTGTTCATCAAATAATATTTCTCAAAGAAAATAATTTTTTTTTAGTTTTTTCAAAACAATTAAAATGACATAACAACTAGTTAAAAAACTAGTTAACACTTAAACCAGTTGTCACAACACCTCTCAAAAATAAACCTTTATTGATGTATTGAAACTCTTAGTGGAAGAGTTCTCTTTAAATTTCCAATCACTTAATAAGAGATTTTAGTCTACATAGCATAAATAACCGAAATAATTGAGAAGCTAGGAGAATTGTTTTTTGGTTTAGCCGAGAAGTATGTAGGAATTATTTTCACCTGCTATGAAGCAGAAAGCGACTCTCCCCCACCAATTTGGGTGGTATGTCTCCAAGGATAGCATGATCAAGAGAGCAAACTCTTTTCTTACAACTTTTTTTAGTGACATTGTTTTAATTTTGGTTGTTAATCTCTAGGAATATACTTATGTTAGTTATGTTTTGGTTTAAGTGATGGAATTTTTCTTTGGTAATATGTAATGCAAAAAATTTGAAAATTTGCTACTAGTCTAGTTTCTCAAGTGGAATACCAATAGCTAGTGTAAAACAACTATGTACCTCATGTTTTGAAAATTAATATAAAGTGTCTAACCTTCGAATAAAATTATTTGATGACAAAGCATTCCTAAAGAGGAGGTAAAATTGTAAATAAAAATAACGTAAACATAAAAGTAATTCATAATTAATGAAGAGACACATCAAATTATATCTCTCAATGAAAAGACTTGAACTCTTATGAAAGGAGACATTCGTCTAGTATATATATGGATCCTCATATGTGCTTCATATCATCGTATCATTTATACTAATACAAATATATTTATTATTATTACAAATATTTTTATATTCCAAATATTTTGGATATTTTAATCATGAGCGAGATATCGTCTAGTTTATTTTTTGCTTGTTTTAAATAGTTATCTATTAGCTAATTAGAATGGTGTTAGTTTTTTACAACATCAAACCTTTGCTATTTGTTTCTATTTAATAATGAGAAAGGATAGGTAAGCCTCTGTGATTTCTAGTTCATTCGTACCTATCTCTACCTATCAAATTAATATGACGAAATGAACATATAAAATACAAATTTAAGTGGATATATGATAGTTCTCTTAGATTATTGTTGATTTCATTTTTATATATGTTCATTTGAAACCACTTAGACTATTGTAGGGTATCATATGTGACACCATATCTTGTTTATACCCCAAATCCTATGAAGGTTACTCATATGGATATTGTAGTTGACAAAACTTATACATAATAAACCCACAATACAATCCCCTTATTAAATTTATACAAAAAAAGATACACATATAGTTAAAAATATACGAAATTTTTTTTTACCCTATAAATCCATGTCATATATTATGGAAAATCTAAAATTCATTATTTTCTACAAAGTTATAATGATTGAATAGGAACTCAAAACTGGTGATCTATTGGGTCTCATCAAAAGCCACTTGTCACACAAATAATCTCATAAGTATACTGGATGAATTAATGTTCCTCAAGTCGTATTTTGACTTCCACTCTTGTTATCATATTTACAGGGAGAAGAACCACTCTGCAGACCAAATTTCCAAAGAAGGAACACAACATGCAAATGTTACTTGGCATGTGAAAAATATCATCAACAACACTCAGTACCATTATTATCATCAACCATTCATGGAAATACAATAGGTAGATCCAATTTTATAGGACTTGACATATTTTATGGAACTAGGCTTCTATTTATGGACCACTTCGACACAATTTTATCTTCATTTTAGATATCATAAAAATTCCTTATATTGAATTATACTCACTAGACTTTGTTGAAATTATGTACATATTTTTTGTTATATGCTAGGATGATGGCACTAATTCAGTTGATACCAATAATTTTTTTTGTATGTTGTCATACGAGCCATACACCATGTAATTTTCATCTTTTATCATAATGAAAATTACGATTTTTTCTAGGGGGGAAATGATGATTGAATAGGAACCAAAAAAATATTACCAAACATGGAAACAATGCATAAATCGAAGAAACCCTTTATAAAAACCTTACCATGGATTTGCAATAACAATATCTCAATATGGAATTGTAGAGAAGATATGTAAAAAGAATGAACTGTGAAATTCAATTCAATTTTTTAATGAGCATGGAGCAATGCCATTTATTCACATTATTATATATTAATTGAATAGAATGAATATGCATTACAAACAAGAATTCCCATTCATAACAAGACTTCCTCACTCCATAAGGCATAATCAAAGCTTGTTTTGTATTATTATGTTGATAGGAATGTATATTACATAACTGAAAAGGTCTTCCAGACCAAACAATGAGGATGCATTTAATCATTATATATTTTTTCATCTTGATTGTTCAATTTTAATTTTTTTAATTTTTTCACAGAAAGAACACAGAGCTTTAACCTCACACTGTTAACATAAACAATTTGTAGTGATTACAAACATGACTTGGGGAATATGACGTGGAAACCACCAAAAAATGGACTTGAAGAATCTTATCCCCTCGTAGGATAGAATATGTGACACAATATATTGTTTAGTCCTCAAAGCCTATGAAGGGTGCTCATACATATGTGATACAATATATACTTTAGTCCCCCAATCCTATCAATGTTGTTTATAGGGATATTGTACTTGAGAAAATTCATAAATAATGAAGTTACTATGCAATCCCCTTATTAAATATATAAGCATAAAATATACGAATACAGTATAAAATAAAAGAGAAAAATATATTGACTTGTCCTTGTGGATCCATATCATATATCATGAAATTCTCAAATTCACTATTTTCTACAAATTTGTGATGATTGAGTAAGAACCCAAAAAATATTATAGAGCATGTGAAAGATACATAAAGAGAATAAACTCTCTATAAAGTCTTTACCATCAAATTGTAACAATATTATCTCAAAAGATACATAAAGAGAGTGTGTATTCAATGTTTTAATGGGAACGTGGCAAAGCCATTTATTTACATTATTATATTCTAGTTGAACAAAATGAATCTGTAATCCAAACGAGGATGACCATGCATAATAAGATTTTCTCAATCCATAAGGTTGAATCAAACATTTATTTTTGTTATTATGTTGATAGGAATGCATGTTTCATTTTTGGAAGAGAGTTTCCACATCAAATGGTGAATATGCATTCAATTGTTGCATTTAGTTTTCATGTTGAAATAATAAACCTCTAGGGTCTATGACCTGCCTTCTGTTGCATAAATCGGGTCACAACGAACAAGATTTGCACCTTGGATCTCTGAGTTTTCACAGATTTTGATCACCATTTGAGTTGTCCTCCTATGACTTGAATATTCAATTTTAAATTCATTTTTCCCCAAACAACAAGATAAAGTTTTAACCTAACATTGTTAATAGAAACAATATGAAGTGATTGCAAACATGAGATGGGGAATGTGGTGTGGAAACCACCAATGGCTAGAATTACCGTGACAATGTCATGTCTTTTATGTCAAAGTAGTTAATTGTGAAAAGGCCATGTCTCCTAAACTTATGTCGATTGCAAATTTCAAAAATATCTTGGAATTTCACAATAAAGAGAAATGTTGGTTGTTTAACCATTCTCATAACTATCAAATTCCAAAAATAAGGTATTTGAAGTTCACCCACTTGTACTTTAGATATGCAAATGAAGCTACTTGCATTCATTGATGGAGTGGTGATGACCAGAATATAATGACATCTTTCAATTTAAACCATCCCATCAAAAAGATTAATTAAAAAAATCACTAAAATTCTCAATTCCAATAAAAAACGCTTATCAACATAATAACATTTACAAATAGAATAGAATAAAAAAAATCACTTGTATTTATCAAAAAAAATAATAATAATAAATTTAAAAGCTATTTAGTTTTATATTAAAATTAAATTAAATAAAATATATTTTATATATTTATAAATTATATTATTTTATTAAAAAATAAAAAAAAATATTTATTTTAATATAATTTCTTAATAAAAACGATTTTACCACAAATATTTATTATAATAAAAAATTAACAAATTAAATCAATTTTTTTATATAAAATTTAAAATTAAATATTAATATTAATATAAAATAAAATAATTTTCTATTTTTATTATCTTAATTTTATAAGATAAAAAAAAAAAATCAGTAAAAAATAAACATAACTAAAAAATAAAGTAAATTTCTTATTAAATTTGGGTTGCTCGAGCCATGAAATTGTTATATTCTCTTTATTAGACTTCCTCTTTATTAAATTTGGGTTGTTGGAGCCATGAATTTTTATATTCTCTTTATTAGACTTCCTCTTTATTGAGTGGGCTGGTTGGCTCCATGAAATATTGTTTCATTCTCTTTAATTGAAACTTCATTTTCATTCAAAAGAATTTATTATTACGATTTTGATTTTTCAAAAGAGCATTAAGATATTGATTTGTTGTATGTATTTTTTTAATTATTTAAATAATTAATTTATCCATTATATTTTAATTTATATCAAATATTTTTAATATATATTAAATTTATTTATTGTTTATAAATAATTAACTTATTGCACCAATTTTTTTTTACTAATAAGAAACATTCTATAATATACAATTCGATTAGGAGGACCATGGGCTCCTCTAAGAGATCTCATAATCAGATCGCAGATTGCTCGAGAAGGAACCCTCTAAAAGACTCGGTGTCGATGGCATAAAAAACCATTCGATTTTCAAAGGGCTCAACTACGACACCGTTCAATGTATATCAAGACCACCATTTGTTCCGTCAATTCATACTCCTATGGAGGAGTCCGTAGAGGTTAACTCCAAAATCTCAAACTCACTATTTACTATAAAGCTAGCTACAAAACATTACCTAACATGGAAAGGAAAGGATGTATAAAGAAAGAAACCCTTTTTAAAATATTTAGAATGAAATTGCAACAACTTTATCTTATGATGATGGAATGGTAGAGAAAATACGTAAAGAGCGTATTGTGAATGTAGATTCAAATTTTTTATGGTAGAAAAAGTACGTGAAGAGTGTATTGTGAATGTAGATTCAATTTTTTAATGAGCATGGAGCAAACTCATTTATTCACATTATTATATATTAACTGAATAGAGAATATGCAATCGAATGCATAATCCATAAAGCTTTTTTGTTTTGTTTTGTATATCTCAGAATTGGAAGAGAGCTTCCAAATGAAACGATGAAGATACTTAGATGTTTTTTAAATTCAGATTTTCCCACACCAAGAAGATGAAGCTTTGACACTATTAACAGAAATGGTCAATTGCCAGACTTAAAGATACTGTAGAGTAGCATATATGACAATATATAATTTAATTCCCAAATCCTATGAAGGGTGTTTCACATTCATATTGTACTAGAGAAAACTTATAAATAAAATACCCATTATAGGATTCCTTATTAATGTATAAGTAGAAAAATATAAGCATATTTATATTAAAAAAAAAAAAAATATGCCTTTATCTATGTTCTATATTATGGAAGCCCTTAAAGTCACTATTTTATACACAACTGTGATGGTTGAGTAGGAATTCAAAGAAATTACGAGAAATGGGAAGGATGGATACAAAGAAGAAACCCCACATAAAAGCTATACCATGAAATTGAAAAAATATTATCTAAAGATGGAATTGTAGAGAAGATAAATAAATTGTAGAGAAGATAAATAAAGAAAATGTATCTTGAATGTAGATTCAATTCATTATTATATCTCAGTTGAACTAAAAAAACATGCAATCCAAATTAGAATGGCTATGCACAATAGGACTTCTCAATTCATAAGAAGTCTTATTATAGATATTGGAATCAGGCCTCCTCATGGATATCACTTTATTCTAGTGGGCATGCATTGTTAAGACGGGCTAGATTCTTCCTATCACTTGTGGATCAAGAAGTCATAATGGATTTGCTTCGTTTAAAAACTCTTACTATGGCAAATCCAAGAGACAAACTTCCATAGAAATTTAAAAAACAATACTGATTTTGTAACTTTCTGTTTTTATTTTACTTATTGTTAGATAAGTTGTTATGACGCATTCCGAATGAATAACGAATGAGGCATTCATTATTGACACTATAATAGTTAACTTTTATTTTAAGAGATTAATTTAATGATAATTTTCTTGAGTTAAAAGAGAAAGTAACTCTGTGGAAAACTATTCCAAGAACCCAGGGAAAAGAGGTTGAGACAATTATGACAGTTACCTTTCCAAAAGGATTTAAGGGAAAATCCTAAGGAGGAAAGGGGTTCTATGCAAAAGGTGATGAGGATTAAGCAACAGATGGTTGCACTGAGTTGTCCAGAGCTGGTGTAAGAACCAGTGGAACTCAGTAATTACTCAGAGAAGTGAAGCCTGGATTTAATCCTGAAGTCTAACTTCGGGTCTCAAGAATAATACCTCAGCCCTGATGCGGAGCAAGAGGGGAGCCGAGGACATAATAGCCTCACTCAAGGTTGGGAGGACCAACAGTTACGGAAAACCAAGTCTCGGAAATAGGTATTTAAGTATTTATGTATACTATCCAATACTGTTAACGGTTGAAAGTACATGCTAGTGAAATGTTGCATTTAAAAGTAAAATTAATGGGGTGCCAGATTTATAGTTGTTCCTTAAAAACAAAAAAAGAAAATGTTTGATTTTCAATTGTTCTATTACAGAAAAGAAATCATAAATTTTCAAGTAGAGGAATGAAGTATGGATTAAACATTGGTATCAAAAATATAGAAATATAAATGCTAGGTTGATATTGTAAGTATATATCACAGAAAAGAATGTAAGAATTTCACTATTTTTTATATTCTAGAATTTGGTTTTACCATCACGAATATGTAAAACATAAAACCCTTGTTTTTAGTTGTAGCAAAGTTTTATGGAAAACAATGAAGGATAATAAAATTTGTGATTACAAACTAAACTGTATATTTTAGCATTTCTCATGTAATAGAACCCTGTGTACATAACTGGCCATTTCACGGCATGGAAAAAATGGAAATACATATATAACTTGAACATAAAACCTATGAAAAACATATCATCTCATATCAGCAGTGGTAAATGAGAATAGGCCGAGGGTTTAGAACCAAGACCCATGAGGAGGGTCAAGGTTCCGATCCCATTCCGCCTAACTGCGAGTGCTCTATAGAAGGACATTAGTACTAGTTCAACTAGTAACAAGAAAACAAACTAAGCCAAAAAAGATCCATTTAGAAGAGTGCTCAGCAATTGCCACTTATCCGGACAACCAAGCAGGAAAAAAAAAGAGTGCACCGAATACAAATAGCATGAGTTAACGAAGATATATATATATATATATATATATATATATATATATATATATTGGGAAAACCCTCATAAAAATCATTTCAGGAAATTTTAGTAACATGATTGTATAACAGTCACTTAAAAATAACAGAAGAAGAAATTCTGGCATGCTAAGATGCTAACAATCTAGAGTATTGAAACAAAAAAACCTGGACATTTTCAATTCAGGAAAAGGGCTAAGCCCAGCTAGAAATGTAGCTAAACATTACAGAATATAAATATAAAGCAACGATTGGCTTGCAAACGCTCCTGAGAATTCGAATTCCTGTCTGCAATAAACATAATGGGAACAACCTGAGAAATAATGCAAGAAGATATCATGGTGGTTGTGCAGTTTTAGTCGAGGAAGGATGAGGAGTGGGCATACCAGCATCTTTAGGAAGGAAAGACTCGAATGAGGCTCGAAGCTCTATCTGCCACTGGGTTCCTCGAGCCTCCAACCATATTTAACATAGAGTTACAATCTGGAAGAATTAAACCCTTAAGATTAAAAACGAGGGACATAACATGAAATTTATAATCATAATTGCATAAAAACAACATCAGCCACTCACCACAGAGCCGAGGAGGTTGAAGGTTGGGCTAGAGCAAGCACAGTAGTCTTTCTGGATTTTTCTTAAATCCACAACTAGAGAAGTTGAGCGGACCCAATAACGAGGGCATGGAGATGTGTGAAACTTTACGCCAACAACGTGTGAAGTAAACACTTTGTAAGTAAACCAAGTTACTACTCCAGTATACAAAATAATCAAGGAAAGTAAATAGAGGGATACCACCTAAATGCTAACAAAACTTGTAAAAATAACTTACCTTCCTTAGCTGAAAAATGATTAGGAAACCGTTCCATCGGCGATGCCATGATTATGAAGGAAATCCATAAGGGTTAATAAACTTGTAGAGAAGATTTTTCAGACCTCACGGTGGGAGAAATGAGTTTCTAGCAGGAGGTTGGGGGGTGGGTAGTTACCCTAACCCACCTCCCTAGTCTAATCCACTGTCAATTTCATGTAGGAGGGATCGAATGATCCAAAACTTCCTAGAGAGGGGCGCTTGGATAGGTGGGGATCTCTGTATCTCTCGAAAGATGTGATAATAATATCCAATGCATAGATGTTTTAAATACATTCAATCACAATACTAAACTTTACAATCATACTGATATGTGCCACTACAGTGCATATCCGAAGGTTATCAACACCAAGATTTCGTATTAAACAATAAAGACATGGGTAAATATTCATACCATAACACAAAAATTTATTCCAAAGTCATACATCGGGAAGTAATGTTGATCTTTGTAAAATGATTTCAATGCATTAATTCATAATGGAGGAATTCAAATAATATAGTATTGATTATTGTTTTAATATTCACATAAGTGATACCTTTTCCTCTTTTAATTGTTTTTCTTTATTTAAGGTGGAAATATATATAATTAGTGGGATGACTATTGCAAGTTGTATCAGAGCATAAGTTACAAACTAGGGCCAGATGGGCTAGTACCATACTATTTTTTTTGTTCCTATTAGAGTTTAATGGTTGGAAATTGTGTTAAGTACAGAAACAGATTTGTGTAAACTACCATGAGAAGTGGATCGAGTCATCAGGTGCCCAAAAACACAGGGGAGACCCATCCTGTGACCAATCCTTAGGTCAGCCACGAAATGTGGGTGGAGATAAGTGTGGACCAGCACCAACAAACAAGAAGAATGTTGGAACAACAACAACAACAAACAAATAGGTTTTTGGATATTATGCATCAGTTATAGACAGAGATGCTTAAGGTTCATAGTGAGAATTAAAGGTTGATGAGAGAACAGGAGAGGATATTGAAAATTCTATTGGATAGACATAACCCTCCTAGTGGAAAACCTAGCCCTGAGAGAAACACTCAGGAAGAAAGAGAACAATGCCAAATAGTACATGATAATTTTGAATATAGTCGAATTCCAAGAAGAAAAAAAAATTGAACATACAATGAGGTGGAATTTGGAAATGTCCTGGAAGAACAAGAGTTGAAAAAACAGAAAGTGGAATTGCAGGGATAATTTTGGAAGATCAAGCCTCCTACCTTTGACTGAGAGGCAGAGGAAATGGCAGAATCTTGGATAATAAACATGAACAAGTACTTCCAAGTGTATGAATATAACATCAAACTTAAAGCCCGCCTAGCCATCTACATGCTGTGAGAAAAAGCAACGTTGTGGTGGGAGGAAGTGAAGAATGTACGTGGAGTGGAAGATCAAAAATGTAACTTGGGATGAGCATCAAAAATATTTCAAATATAAGTATCTGACTTAACATTTTTACGATGAGAAATCCCAAGAATTTCATGATCTAAAATTGTGCCAAATGACTATGGATGAATTTATCACGAAATTAGCTTCATTATTAAGATATGTACCTTATTTGTGTGATGAAAAGGAAAAGGTACAACGTTTCTTGAGCAGTTTGGCGATACACATGAAAGAAAGAATTGAGTTCATAAATCCGAAAAATATGGATGAAGTAATAAGGAAAGCACAGATGTGCTATCAGCAATCCAAGGCAAAGGGAGAAACTGGGAAAAGCTGGCCACCTCTAAAAGGGAAGAAAAGTTTTACTGATAACAGAAATAAAAGATCTGACAATTTTAGGAATGCTGCAATAAATTCATTGATTGAAAGGAATGGAAAAAGTAAAACAAGGACCAAGTGGGCTGGTGAGGAGCGACATACTGAAGCTTCTAGAAGACCCAGTATTGGATAGCCCTAGAAACCTCTATTGCAATCCTGGGGATGTGGTGAAACACATTACTTCAAAAAATGCCCACATCGAGGAAGGAATGAAGTGGCAACAAATCTGCAAGAGGAATTGACGGTGGGGGATGTAGCTCGAAACATACCCAGAATCAATGCAGCGCTAGAGGATCGACAAGCAAATTACCAGCCAACCATGATAGAGTTAGAAGGTAAGTTTCGAACCTGATCTGTTTCTATTTTAGTCGATCCTGGAGCCAGCCTGAGCTACATACACTCTCGTGTAGTTGAAATCTATAAATTGTAGAATAAAAAATTTAAAAACCCCTGGCTAGTACAACTAGCTACAAGGACAAGAAGGTGAGTCCATGCTAAGGTACCAGATTGTGAATTGAGTATTAGGGACCAATGCATAACTATAAAACTCAATGTTCTACCCCTAGGATCATATGATATTTTACTGGGGATGGATTGCTGGAGAAACATTGGTCATTAGTGGACTGTAAGAATAAAGTCATTCATTTTAAGTCAAATGATGGGATGCGACAAGAATTGCAGGGTATTAAAAAGCCTTTGAAGTTACAACTTATTACTACATCATAACTAAGTAAATGCATAAGGAAGGGTTTCCAACTTTATGAAATTGAAGTAATATTCACCAATACAAAAGATAAGAGTCTTATGTTGGAGAATATTCCTATTGTGCAAGAATTCCAATATGTATTCCCTGAGGAAATTCCAGGACTTCCACCAAAAAGAGACATAGACTTTACCAGTGAACTAATGCTCGAGGTAGCACCTATGTCTCAAGCCCCATACCGAATGAGTGTGCCAAAATTAACATAATTAAAGATGCAGTTGCAAGAATTGATGGATAAAGGCTACATTTGGCCAAGTGTGTCCCCATGGGGAGCACCAGTGCTATTTGTGAAAAATAAGAATGGCACTATGCGTATGTGCATATATTATCGACAGCTCAACAAGCTGATTGTTAAAAACAAATACCCACTACCACACATAGATGACCTGTTTGACCAAGTCAAGGGAGCCACAGTATTTTCCAAGATTGACTTAAGGTTAGGTTACCATCAGATCTGGATCAAGGATGAAGATATAAGCAAGACAGCCTTTCACACCAGGTATGGGCATTACGAGTTTGTGGTATTACCTTTTGGGCTAAATAATGCACCAACAACCTTCATGAACTTAATGCATGGAATTTTTCACCCATACTTGGATAAATTTGTTTTAATTTTCATTGACGATATATTAATTTACTCCAAGAATATATAAGATCAACACAAGGAACATTTGTGCATTGTGCTGAAAATTCTAAGAGAGCATCAACTCTATGCTAAGTTTAGTAAGAGCGACTTCTTTAAGGAATCGATCCAATATCTGGGGCATGTGATTTCTGCCGAAGGAATTGATGTGGATGCAGAAAAGATAAAGACAATTATGGAATGGAGGGTCCCAAAGAACATAGCTGACATACGCTCGTTTATGGGTTTGGCTGGGTACTACCGACGATTCATCAATGGATTCTCCAAAATAGCTTTTCCTATTACCTCCCTGTAGAGGAAAGGGCAAGTCTTTAAATGGATTCAAGAATATGAAAATAGTTTTGAGTTATTAAATGAGTTGTTAACTACTTCTCCTGTTCTGAAGGTAGCATATCCTAGTAAAGAGTTTGAGGTATGTACGAATGCATGCAAGGAAGGTGTGGGAGCATTGTTGACTCAAGAAGGAAGAGTCATAGCATATGAATCTAGGAAGCTAAAGGATCATGAATAGAGGTACTCAGCCTATTATTTGGAGTTAACAGCGGTGGTGCATGCCTTGCAGATATGGAGGCATTATTTGCTAGCGAAAAGGTTTGTGCTGAGAACTGATCACAGTAGCTTAACTAGCTATTTTAAGCAGGGCAATCTGAATGCTCGCCAAGCTGTATGGAATGCTTTCCTAAGTGAATTCGATTTCGATATTCAGCACGTGAAAGGAAAAGAGAACTGGGTTGCGGATGCTTTGAGCAGAAAGCTGCATGGCATTTATGAGTTGTACTTTAACCAGATCGAAGTTAATTTTCAAGAGCAGATTATGGAGGCAGCAGAGGAGGACCTAGAATACAATTCTTTATGGTAGCAAGAGAAAGAAGATAAAAGGCAAGGGAAACAATCTAAATATGAACTCAATGAGAAGAAGTTCCTAATTTATCAGAAGAGAATATATATTCCAAATCAAAATCTGAAAAGAATGGTTTTGGATGACTATCACAGGAGCTCCTATGTCGGGCATCCAGGATGTCAAAAGATGTTAACAACAATTATAAAAGACTATTCTTGGCCGGGGATGCGAAAGGACATTGCAGAATATTTGACAAAATGTTTAGAGTGTCAACATAATAAGGTTGAACATCAACACCCTGCTGGATTGCTTCAACCAATTCCAGTGCCCGAATGGAAGTGGGAAGTAATTTCCCTTGACTTTATCACTGGGCTACCTAGAAACAAAAGACGTAATGATTCGATTATGGTGGTAGTCGATAGACTCAGCAAAGTGGCTCACTTCATCCCTGTTCAATCTACTTACAAGACAGTACAAATTGTTGACATCTTCATGAAAGAGATCTTCAGATTGCATGGTATACCCTGAGCAGTCATATCAGATCATGATGTAAAGTTTACATCAACATTCTGGAAGACGTTGTTTAGTGGCGTGGGGATGCAAATACAATTTAGCACTACCTATCACCCGCAGACAAATGGGCAAACATAAAGGGAAAATCAAGTTTTAGAAGACATGTTGTGCATGTATGTAATGCAACAACCAATGAGATGGGAGGAGTATCGACATTTGGTTGAGTTTGCATATAATAATGGATATCAAGAATCCCTTAAAGTGAGCCCTTTTGAAGCATTGTACGGGAGACAATTCCGGACTCCTATAAATTGGAGCAGCCCAAAAAAAAAATGATGCTGGGATTGGATATGTTAGAAGAGATGGAATGGGAAGTCAAGAAGATCAAGTAGAATTTGAAGGCAACACAAGACCGAAAAAAAATTTATGCGGAAAGAAAAATAACCTTCTGGGAATTTTTAGTAGGGGACCATGTGTACGTGAGAATTAAACCAAAGAAAAGCACTTTAAGGTGGAATTCTTATGCCAAATTGGCTCCCCGCTACTGCGGACCCTTCGAAATATTGGAATGGATAGGGATGGTGGCCTATCGGTTGGCCTTACCCAACCATATATTAGTACACAACGTATTTAAAGTATCATTACTGAAGCATCATGTACACGATACCAAGAATATCATACATTGGTAGGGTATCCATGTAAGTCAACAACGTAATACAATTAGAACAAATTAGTTTTCTGATTTGAACTGATTAAAATTCTTGTTGCATGCAGGTAGAACAGGACGACGAGTTCCTGGTAGAACCACAACATATTCTAGATCGGAGAGCAATAACACTCTAAAATTGAGTCATCCCCCAAGTTAAAGTGCAGTGGAAGCACATGAGGCTATTTGGGAGGATGAAAAATTTATGTATGAGGCTTATTCAGATTTGTTCTCAGAGAACGAGTAACACCGAGGACGGTGTTTATCTCGGCAGGGGAAGATGTAACCTCCTGTTTTTATTTTACTTATTGTTATATAAGATGTTATGACACATTCTGAATTAATAACGAATGAGGTATTCGTTATTGACACTTTAATACTTAACTTTAATTTTAATAGATTAATTTAATGATAATTTTATTGAGTTAAAAGAGGAAGTAACTATGTGGTAAAATATTCCAAGAACCCAGGGAAAAGAGGTTGAGACAGTTCTGACAGTTACCTTTCCAAAAGGATTTAAGGGAAAATCCTAAGGAGGAAAGGGGTTCTATGTAGAAGGTGATGAGGGTTAAGCAACAGATGGTTGCGCTGAGCTGTCCAGAGCTGGTGTGAGAACCAATGAAACTCAATAATTACCTAGAGAAGTAAAGGCTGGATTTAATCCTGAGGTCTAACTTTTGGTCTCAAGAAGAATACTTCAGCCCTAGTGCGGAGCAAGGGGGGATATGAGGACGTAATAGCCTCGCTCAAGGTTGGGAGGACCAATAGTTACAGGAAACCAAGTGTCGAAAATAGGCATTTAAGTATTTATGTATACTATCCAATACTGTGAATGGTTGAAAGTACATGCTGGTTAAATGTTGCATTTAAAAGTGAAATTAATGGAATGCCATATTTATAGTTGTTCCTTAAAAACATAAAAGAAAACGTTGGATTTACAGTTGTTCTATTACATAAAATAAATGTTAGATTTTCAATTACGGGAATGAAATATGGATTAAACATTGGTATAAAAATATAGAAATAGAAATGCTAGGTTGATACTGTACGTATATCACATAAAAGAATGTAAGAATTTCACTATTTTTATATTTTGGAAATTCGTTTGACTGTCACGAATATGTAAAATGTAAAAACCTTGTTTTTAGATGTAGCAGAGTTTTATGGAAAACAACGAAGGAAAATAAAGTTTTTGATTACAAACTAAACTGTATATTTTAGCATTTCTCATGTAATAGAACCCTGTGTACCTAAATGGCCATTTCCCGGCATGGAAAAAAATGGAAATACATATATAACTTGAACATAAAACCTGTGAAAAACATATCATCTCATACCTGTAGTGGTAAATGTGAATAGGCCGAGGGTTTAGAACCAAGACCCATGAGGAGGGTTGAGTTTCCGGTCCCATTCCGCCTAACTGCGAGTGCACTATAGAAGGACAACAGTACCAATTCAACTAGTAACAAGAAAATGAACTAAGCCATAAAAGATCCATTTAGAGAAGTGCTCAACAATTGCCACTTATCTGGATAACCAAGCAGGAAAAAACAGAGAGTGCACTAAATACAAATAGCATGAGTTAACCAAGATATATATATGTGTGTGTGTGCGTGTGTGTGTGTATGTGTGTGTGTATACACACACACACACACACACACACACACATATATATATATATTGGGAAAACCCTCATAAAAATCACTTCAGAAAATTTGAGTAACAGGATTGTATAATAGTCACTTAAAAATAACAGAAGAAGAAATTCCGGCATGCTAAGATGCTAACAATCCAAAGTACTGAAACAAAACAACCCAGACATTTGAAATTCAGGAAAAGGACTAAGCCCAGCTAGAAATGTAGCTAAATATTACAGAATATAAATATAAATCAAATGCTGCGTTGCAAACGCCCCTAAAAATTCGAACCCCTACCTGCAATAAACAAAATCAGAAAAAACTGAGAAATACTGCAAGAAGATACCATGGCGGTCAAGCAGTGTTAGTCGAGGAAGGACGGGGAGTGAGCATACCAGTGTCTGTGGGAAGGAAAGACTCGAACGAGGCCTGAAGCTCCATCTGCCATTGGGTTCCTCGGGCCTGCAACCATATTTAACATAAATTTACAATCTGGAAGAATTAAACCCTTAAGATTAAAAGAAAGGGACAAAACATGAAAATTATAATCGTAATTCCATGAAAACAACGTCATCCACTCACCACAGAGTCGAGGAGGTTGAAGGTTGGGCTGGAGCGAGCACAGTAGTATTTCTTCATTTTTCTTAAATCCACAACTGGAGCAGTTGAACGGACCCCAGAAGGAGGGCAGGGAGTTGTGCGAACCTTTGTGCCGTCGACTTGTGCAGTAAAAAAATTGTAAGTAAACCAAGTTACCACTCCAGTATCAAAAATAATCAAGGAAATTAAATATAGGGATACTAACTAAATGCGAACAGAACTTGCAAACATAACTTACCTTCCTTAGCTGAAAACTAATTAGAAAACCCTTCCGTCGGTGGCACCATGACTATGAAGGAAATCCATAAGTGTTAAGCCTGTGGGCTAACAGACTTGCAGAGCAGAGTTTTCGGACCTTGCAGCGGGAGAAATGAGTCTCTAGCAGGATGTTGGGGGTGGGTAGTTACCCTAACCCACCTCCCTAGCCTAATCCACCATCAATTTCACATAGGAGGGATCAAACGATCTAGAACTTGTGAGCGAGGAGCACTTGGACAGGTGGGGATCTCCGCATCTCTCGAAAGATGTGATAATAATATCCAATGCATAGAAACTTTAAATACATTCAATCACAGTACTAAAATTTAAAATCATACTGATACAGGCCAGTACAGTGCATATTTGAAGGTTATCAACACCATGATTTCGTATTAAATAATAAAGACATGGGTAAATATCGAGACCATAGTGAACGAAAAATTTATTCCAAAGTCATACATTGGGAAGTAGTGTCGATATTTGTAAAATGATTTCAACCCGTTAATTCATAAAGGAGGAGTTCGAAATATATAGTATTGATAACTATTTTAATATTCACATAAGTGATACCTTTTCCTCTTTTAAGTGTTTTTCTTTAATTATGGTGTAAATATATGTAATTAGGGGATGATTGTTATATATTCTCACATGCACTATATGGGATATGGGATTAAAATAAAAAGAATGAGAGTTGCAGAGCAACTAGTCCCTGCCCTGATGGGAGAGCAAAGTAATGACGAGCTAGGCATGTTCAACTAGGATACTTGAACCTAATCCCATGGTCGTGCATAAAGAAAGTACTAATCTGCCTGTATTGTGGACCATCAATATAGTAATCTCAGCCAGGGTCCCGCTCAACCCAGCCCAGCAATCAATTTGGTATTTCATAAAAAAATCTCTAAATAAATCATCAGTGTACTCGCTGTTGACAGTTTCATTGTGTCACGACATGGGTGCATGTGTGGGATGGAAGGTTCTCTCTCTGTCTGTGCAACCTAGGGTGGAATGGGAGGTATGTCAAGGAAGGTAAATGCATTCGGCCCAATTCTCTTGTTGAGAGAAGCACTAGAATCGTCGGGTGGGTCTAGCCACAGGTTCTAGTGCAAATAGAAAATTCAAAAAATTAATATTAAATTATTTCAGTTTGAAAGAAAAAATAACTTCTTATTTACAAAGATTACATGATATAACTTAGTGTTTATGTACATGATATAGCTTCTATCAGACGATTCATTAAAGTTTATCTATCGGGGCCATATATTGGTTTCCATGTGTTCACCTAAAGGTCTGGCTAGCTTCAGGGTTACGATAGGCATAGGAAGGTAAAGAGTAAGGCAGCAAGAGAGAGAGATCTAAGCAATAGAGAGAATATTAAAGCTCGCAATCATATGCAGATGAGAATACCAAATCCGAATACAAGCCAAAGGTTTTCTAATAAATAATCTAAAAAAATATGAAATATTAAATAGATTAATAAAATATGAAATATATTAATAAAAATATTAGTATGTAATTCAAAACATTCAATTAAGTATGATTAAAAATTATGCTCTTGTTCTACCTACATGAATTATGTGTGGAGGTCTTTATGAAATAAAACATTCTCTTGTTCTACCTGCATGAATTATGCGTGGAGATGCTTAATCAACGTGTTCTAGAGTACGTGCCTATAACTTGGTAGTATGCCTATGCCTATAGCTTGTTGGTAAGCCCCTAGTATGCCTGTGCGTAGACTGATATGCCCCTGGCCACCAGCGAAGTGAGCTATTTAGGCGTAGTATTTTTAGGTGTAGACTCACCGTTTGTGTAGGATATAGTAGTAAAGGCAGGGGGGCTACGACGGTAGAGGTAAAGGAACCACCAAAGATAGAGGTAGCAACATCAATTCTAGCAGCATGGATGGGCCAGCACATGGTGGCAAGAAAAAATATTGTAGCTCAATGATATCAAAATACATGATGACGACCTACAATCTAGATTTCGACTACAATTTTCACCTTGGTGTGCATTTTATCCAAGTATCTAGCTGTAGCACTTTTATTGTATGAAAATCTCTGCGTTTATTCTAAAAATAGTTCTATCCTTGAACAAGGCCCAGAATCGATACCTCTGAGGTAATGAGAAGACAGCTTCTGGCCGAGGAGCAGGAGCAAGCCATCTAGATGGAAATAACATGGTTAGCAGAGTCACATTTATTCAACCAAGTCTCCAAAATTACAACGGTCAATAACGCCATTGTGACTCAGGAGCAACATAACAATTTTGATGTTGCCAAAGCAACAAATCAAGGTTTTGTGTCTAGCATTTTGGAAAAGACTCGGTAAATAGTTGTCTCGAAGTTTTTGTTTTCCATAAACATTTTAATGTAAGCCCTTTGGAACGGTTTTCGAATTCTTTTTAGTGTTCTGCAATTTTGTTAAATGCCACTATAATAGGTTTTTGATATTGAAATATTTTCACTTTCTATATATTAAAAAAAATAGAAAGACAGATATTGAAATATTTGAACTTTTTATATGTTAAAAAAAAATAGAAAGACTTAATGCAGTAGATCCATCAGAAGTACCAACATCACCAACAACACCAACACACACACACACACACACACACACACACATATATATATGATGTGTAGCCTCTCTGTAGATAAAGCACCTTATCTTTGTTTATTTTTTCTTTAGCAGTTGTGTGTGTGTATACATATATATATGGCTATTCCTAGTTTGCAAATTTAAGTGTGAATTTAAGTACTGTAAAGGGAAGTATAACTTTGAAATAACTTCAAAACAATAAACTATGCTATGACAAACAATCAAAAAAATTGTAGTGACCCTTACAAAACCAGAGGACAAGATGCAAGATCACTTTCAAGGTCTAATTGTTGTCAAAATGTAAGAATTGTTTACCATATTTACATAAAATATAAGTATTTTTACTAATATTTATCACCAATAAAAGCACACATTCAAGAGAACCACAGAGGATCGAGGAGTGTTAACGAATCTATATCTAACAAAATTAGAGAAACAATTTAGCAATAATTTAGAGCATGAAGAAGAAGTATATATCTAAAAAATCAGAAGGGTTTAAAACTCAATTACCAGTTGCTTGTTCCTCGCTCAATTACCAGTTGCTAGGGATGGCATACAACTGTTGTTTCCGAGCCATTTGGATATATAAGGCAGTTAGAGATCCAAAAGTGTACTCGATGAGAGAATATCTGACCTTGTAATATATATTAGGTGGGTGGTAGTGAAAGAAAGGCGCCCAAATTCATATATATGGGGGTGGTATGTTCTTATAAGAAACTTGGATGTGAGGAGTAGAGCTTGCTTGCCTGGATATAATGATGAACTGGAAATATTGATTTGATTGCATAGCCTTTATTAACTGCCCCCCATAGCTTTTACCACTACTTCCCGAGAAACAACAAGACCTCCCAACCAGGGGGAAGGAATAAGCCTACCATCCAACCATTAGTTTTCATTGCTTGCCCATGAAAGAAGTTTTTGGAGTTGCTACCTCTTTTCTGAGGTTTTTGGGGTAGCTAAGCCAGCCCATGACACATAGTTGGCTAAAATTTGCATGATTATATAGGTGGCAGGTACATATTCATTCACCTGGCAGAGCAATAGAGCCAATGTTTGGTGTATGTCCTTAATCGGTAAATATAACAACATAACATAAAATGTCAAGAACTAATGTTAGCATTAGTTAATTAATATTGAAATTCTTTGTATCAATTCAAATTTATCCTGAGTATAAGGACATCTTGCCTCAATATGAGGCCAATAAGACCTCAAAACTGATGATTGGTTGAGACCACGGTTGAATTAAGCTTATTGGTTGACGAAAAGAATATAGATTACAAACATAGCTTTAAATTTATTTGTTCACCTTTAAGTTCTGTGTAGTACTAATGAAAAATAAACTATTAATAAAAAATCAGATCTATTAATGAGAATAGCATCAAGTTTCAACTTTAAAACAACCAAACAAAGAGTTTGTTTCTCACATGAGGGTTCAGCTTCAATGTAATTGTAAAGCCCATCATCCTTGAGCTATTAATGTTTTCCGATAACCACATTTCTAACGTACATGCATTTTCTATTGTGCTGACTTAGATTTTGCATATATATGTATGTGAATTAAGAAAATTTAACAATTTCTAATTAAGTAGTAATATTGTAAATTAAAATTGCAATAAAAGTTTTAAAAAATGTTGAATTTTGTTCTTCTTTTTATTTAATTTCAAATTAAAGTTATAAAAATATAAATTAAAGTTATAAAAAATTGCATTTACATGAAATTTTACCATATAATATAATATAAAACAAATGATGATGTACTCTTATTTAACAAAGAAATATAAAGTTAGGGAGCAAACTTAGGCTAAAATAAATCTCAAACCCCCTTAAATAAGAGATTAAGATATGGAAAATTGCTTCAAAATTATAACCAATTAATTTTATAATTTTAATTAATTATAAATTTATATCTGTGTAATCATCCTATTAAATTGATTATTCTGATTGTTCTTTTTCCTAATCCAAAAAAATAAGATATTTTTAAATAAAGATTAAAAAAAAATATGTATAATGTATTTGTAATAAAATATTTTGACTATTTAAAAATTAAAAATTAAAAATTAATGAATTGATTAATTATTTGCATGAAACTTAAAATTAAAGCTATAATTATTATAATATAATTTATTTTATAAGATTAAGATTTGTTTAACTGCATATATTCTTAAAATAATTAATTTTATAAGTAATATAGCTAAAATCTTACGAAAAATAACATAAGATTTCAAAGTATATAATGTCTTTCGTAGCGTACTGTTTTGAAGCTTTATAAGCACGTTTTAATGAATTTTTTAACATGTGGATACTTTCAAAGCATCAAAGGTTATGTGATTCTTTCTTTCGTAGCGTACTGTTTTGAAGCATTATAAGCACGTTTTTGGGCATTTTTTAACATGTGGATACTTTCAAAGCATTTTTAACATAAGATTTCAAAATTAGGGAGCAAACTTAGGTTAAAAATAACATAAGATTTCAAAGTATATAATGCCTCTGAGCTGTATAATTATGAAAGATTATACAGCTATTATAATCTTATGTAATATTATATTATATTACCATACAATATAATATTATACAGATGGGGTTTATGGAGAGTATATTTCTAGGATGTCCTCTCCATAATTATTAAGGAGTTGGTAAAACAAATGATGATGTACTCTAATTTTACCATGCAATAAAAACAATTGAAACACAATAGAGGGTCTAATTTTTTTATAATGTTGATACTTGTTTCAAAGAGTTTAAAAAGTTGTGAGATAACAAGGAAAGAAACAATTTGAGCATAAATTTAGAACAATACATTTTATTTAGGTTCTACTATGCTAAGGAGTGTGAATTGTCTAACTCCCTTTACAATGATCACCTTACTACTTGGTTTATTTTGTCAGGGGATTCTTGCAATGTTGTAGACACGAGATGGGTTGGGAGTTTTGGTGGATTGGTGGTGAACCTGGTAAACAACAATTTGATGTGTGGCAAGTTGTAGATCATGGACTTCCGATGACTTGTCAAAGATTGTTGGGACTGCTCAAGGGGTGCTTTGGCATGAACAAGTTGGCCCCATGTGAAGGACGAGATGATGGAAAACTAGTATCTTCAATGGGTTGTGATGTTCCACATCTGAGATTGGAGTCATGTGCATGTGAGGTGTTGCCATCGTCCCTCTTGCAGTTGAGAGTCTCCACCAGTTGAGAAAGAAGCTTATATAGATACTTGAAACTATTAATATAAGCTTAAGCTTATATTAAAACTGTTAATTAATATCAACAGCTTAGGGTTTTATTATTATGCAGCAGTGAAATAATCTGAGTACAACTGGATGCAGAAAATGGCAAAAAAAACCTTTACCTACCCCCCAAAAAAAAAAAACGAATTTCACTATTTTTTTTTTACAAAAATATATAAAATAATTGTTAGGTTACATTATAAAATAAGTAAACCCTCTATGTACTATATTTCACTTTTCAAAAGCATTTCTATGATTATTAAATTATTTTAAATTTTTGTTTCATATTTATTAATAAAATATTATTAAAAAAAATATATAAAAATATTAATATTAAGATTAAATAAATAATAATTTCATATAATTTGTGTTTTATAATATAAGAAAAACATATATAAAATTAGGCACTCCCTTTGTATAATTTTTTTTTTTCAAAGTATATATAAATTTAGTTAAAACTTACATTTAGTTTCTTGCCTTGCCTTTATAGAGTAGTAATTTTGTGTTTGTATTTCATCATGTACATAGATTAAAAATATGTTTAAGGAAACATTCTTTCATAATAAATAAACGAATAAAGCATAACGTGTCTCCACAACCTAACCAATCGAGGATGATACAAAAAGTATTATTACCTAATTACGGTTTAGGGTGTACTTGTAAGAGACCTAAACATTATATGTACAATAGTGCAATATAATTTTACAATGAAATATAAAACAATTGATGTAGAGTAGTGCAATATTAAGAATAAATAAATAAAGAATATCATTTATATAAAATTGTATAAGTTTGGAAAATATTGGAAGTCCCAAATATAGTTAATAGAGATTTGTAAGATTTAATGAAAAGAGTAAAACCAATATTATTTTATATCGATCTAGTAAAAGTGATTTCTTCCCTAGAATTTAATGTAATATTATTGTAAATCTATTTTCATTTAAGTTTGATTAAAAGTTAAGGGCATAGAATATTTTAAGGTACAATTATTTTTTGAGTGTAAAAATTGATGGAAGATTTGTAATTTTAAAGACTTAATTCTTTTATACATTGGATAGATTTTAAGTTGAAATCTTTTTAACAATATTAATTATATTTATATAATTTTTATATATTGTAAATGCTAAGTTTTTTTAACAATATTATTTATATCTATATAATTTTCACATTTTTATAGATATATTCATATTTTGATTTTTTGTTTTTGTTTTTAGGTATTGTGAGTCCTAAGATGACTAGCACACTTAAACTATTGCTTGAATAGCCCTAACCTAGGGGAATCTAAGCCATTAAAATCACACGAGGCTTGGGCTACACCAACCCCATAGGGAGATTAGTTCTTCTAATTCTATTAAAACATTAATAAAACATGTAATTACATATACCTTAATAATATAAATCATTTTTTTAATTTATACGATAAAATGAATTTTAAGTTATAATTATTATTAATATTTTACATATATTTCACATCTCTATATATAAAAATATTCATATTTTTATTTCAGATTATATTTTTATTAATTAAATTTATTAAGTTTTTGCATGTCTATTAATTATGTATTCTAAGTATATTTCACATAAGCTATTGATTGTGATCTCTCTCCTTTGCAAAATTTACCCCTTCCTCAAGGGTTTTTACCCCTTCCTTAAGGGTTTATAAGGATTTTGGATCTACTTGTATTCCCCTTCAATCTTCTCATATTCTAAATCCTTTTCATAGGGCATTATGAGGAAGTGGGGTTTCTGGTTAGGCATCAAAACCTATGCTAGGTGCATCATGGAAAGCTAGAAATATATGGTGTTCCTTACCAAAAGTGACCCAAGATCCAAAATATGAGGTTAAATCTAGCAAGATCTAAGAATATATCTAATATATGCATAATCATGCTTTGATATGCAAATTCATTGGATTACTCCCATTGAAATTATATGATTGGGTGGATCCAAACTAAATGGAACCTCTAGGATAAAAAAAAATTTGAATTATAAGTAAGTATATTTTTCAAAGTCAACCTCTCCAACTTGTAAGGGATATCATGAGTTTTTGAATGATGGTGGTATTTTTTCAACAATGCATGGCTCTTCATGTGATTTTTGAATGAGAATTATAAATCAAAGAAAGAATATTTCCTAGTTTCCATCGTATGGGAAAGTCTATTTTCTCTTCCCAAGAAATCTTGGGAGGAAACCCTTGAAGATACTCGAGATGCCATCAACAAATTTTTCAAAATATCAAAGGCTACTAAGAGAGGGATGTGCATACCATATAATTGGATGTGTATTTACATAAATATCTCCCAACCTCTTCTAGGGTCCATAAATGTTTATTATGAGGATAAGCGGTTTGGAAAAAGTCTTTAGATTATGAATGTCCCTTTTAGATGCAAACACTATCACAAATATGGGCATTGCATCTTATTAGGGACTACCTAATGAATGCCAATGAATTTCCTAAAGTAACCCTTCTAAAAAAAAGTCAAAGATTATTTTTAAAAAGTCCCCTAAAGAGAAGAAATCTGAGTCCTCGGGGTGCTTCAAATCTTGACCATATTCTTAGATTTGGAATTAGGTTGAGTCTTTCTACTCTCTAAGAGGAACTCCAGAGCAAGACAACATTCAATTAAGCATGCAATCACTAAAAGAAAATTCTCGTATCCCTCTTAGAATGGTACAAAGCCGATGCAAAAGTCTCTTGAAGAGCACTAATAAAATCCACCACGGTATTATAGCTACTAATATAAGTCATTATCATTGAAATTTGTTTTAGTATAATATGTATATTATGATTTTTTTATTTGAAAAAATATTTCTAATTAAAAGAAAAGAAAAATACAAAATTAAATCGAATAGATTTATTATTTTTATTTCTTTTATTAAATTGAATGGATTTTATTTTTAAATTAAAGCCACATTATGTGTTTTATTATTATTATTTTCTCATTTCAAATTTCATTTCACACCACTATAATATCTCAACCATGTAAATCTATCTTAACCTCTAATTTATCAAAATTTCATTTCACACCACTATAATATCTCAACTTTCTAAATCTATCTTAACCTCTAATTTATTAAAGAAAAAAGTATAAACTTTTTTAGAGAATATTTACACTCAAAATAAAATCTAAAACTCACTAATTTTGATTTTTTTAACCTATAATAAATTTGAGATCAAAATAAATCTAAACTAATTAATAAAATAAAATATAACTTTCTAAAAACCTAATATTAAAATTTAAACTTACCGAATCCACTAACAGAGTGATAAGTGATTGGGCGAAAGGTTGAATATATTCACTGTAACCACCTAAAATTCTAAACCAAAACAATAATATAACATTTAAATAAAAAATAAAAAATAAACAATTACATGATTTGATGAAAGGTGTAACCACCCAAAATTCTAAACCAAAAACAATATTATAGAAATGATATAAAATAAATAAAAGAAAGCAAACAATTTCCTCTTATTTACGCTATGCGATTAAACCTTTGTATGATTATTTTTTCCCGTGGCTGGCGTTCTCACGTAGAATCTAAGTTCCCAATATGACTTTTTATCTCAATGCTCGACGTTTATTACAGAGAACCTAACTTCTAAAAATTATTGGAGAGCTAAATGTATAGTCATTTAGCTTCAATTTTGAATCTATAAAATTATTTCATTCTATTTATTGAAGCTTCATTTTCTATCAATCAGTTGATTTTTTTTAATTAAAAATATTCGAGTTTTGGTTAATATATTAAAATATTATTTATATTAATTTTAGCTTTGATAACATATTATTTATAAACAAATTATTTAATAACAAAATTATAAAATATTATATAAATTAATAATATATTTTGTAATTTTATTGAATACTCTTCAGTAATCTATCACCTTATTAATAGTCTATCATTAATAACAACCTCTTCATTCAGTCATATGTATAATCATAAAATATTATATAAATTAATAATATAGATTGTAATTTTATTCAATAATTTTTGGTAATTTATCATTTTATTAATAGTTTCTCATTAATAACAACCTTTTCATTCATTTATATGTATATCTAGAAAATAAATTAAATTAAAATTAAATTAAAATTAAATTTAATATATAAAAAAAAATCAAATTTAAATTTTATTTTTTATTAATAAATCCTATGTAAATATATTTATTGGACTATTATATATATTATTTAAATGTAAATGTAACAATTGAGATTAAATGATTATGTTAGACTATAATCTTACTTTCACTTTTTCACTTATTTTAGCTAGTATGTTTATTATTTAATTGATTTTTTGTTCCTATCAAATAGTTATATATTAGTTAATTAGAATGTTGTTAGTGTTTGAAAATGTCAAATCATTGATGTTGTTTTCTATTTAATAATGAAAAGCACAACTTAAGCTTCTCTGCTTTCTTGCTTCTTAATACATGTCTCTAGTTATCAAATTAACAAGATCAAACAAACATATAAAATACAATAAATATATGATAGTCCTAAGATCATTGTTGATGTTATTTTTATATGTATTAATTTAAAGATGCTTTAACCCTTTTTAGAATAGTATATGTAGTTTAATCTCCAAATCTATGAGGGTTGTTCATATAGATATTGGACTTAGAAAAACTTATATATACAAAACTGAGTATAAAAATTCCTTACTAAATGTATAGGTGGAAAAAAAACATAAGCATAATTAAAAATAAATAAAATATATTTCTTTGCTTACCTTTTGTGAAATCATGTCATATATTAAGGAGAGTCTCAAATTCAAAGAAAAACCATTTATAAGTGAAAGACTAACCAAAAGAAAAACCCTCTTTAGGTGCTTTACCATGAAATTGCAACACTATTGTCCTAAAATGAAATTTAGAGAAAAATACATAGAAAAAATGTATAGTTGAAATATATTTAATTTTTTAAATAAATATAAAAAAAAATCAATTAATTATATTATTATATATGAAAACAAATATACAATCCAAATAATGATAACCATGGATAGTAAGACTTCCCAATGAATAAGGTTGAATCAAAAACCCTTTTTTTTATTATATTGATATTGATTGGAATCCTGCATTTCCATTAGTATTACGCTAATCCAATGGGTATGTATTGGTAAGAGGGGCTAGATTGTGCATAACGTTGGTAAGAAGACGAGTGGATTTGATTTGTTTGAAAACTCATACTATCGCAAATTCTAGGGACAAACAATTGAAAAAATATTTACACGAGGCTTGAGTGAAGCCTTCCAATTGCACTGCATGGGCATTTGGAATCAAAATAATAAAATAAAAACACTTTGAGTGAGACTCGCATCAAGATAATATAATAAATCTTTCAAGTTTCAACTTTAAATTTGGTTGGAACACGAACAAATAAACAAAGAGGTTGTGCCTCATATGAGGGTTCGGTTTGAATATAATGGTAAACCTCATCATCATGCATTTCTCAAGGTACATGCATTTTCTCTTGAATTGACTTGATTTTGCCGTTACGGATATGGTAAGCAAGTGTTAGATATAAATATTTAAATGATTCTTTATTATGTGGAGATAATTTAACAATTTCTGGAGCGTTAATGTTGTAAAAAAATAATAATAAAACTACCATGAAAGAAAGTTGAAAGAAAGTTTAGAAACAAAAAAAGCTACACTGAAAGTTCGAAAAAAAATAATAAAGCTACAATGGAAGGTAGAGAAATATTGAAAAATGCTGAATTTTTTAATATTAAAAAGACTATTTTGATAAAATTTATGTGATATATTTATGTTTTAAATTGAGATTAAAAGTTTGTAATATATAAATATGCTATAGATGTTATTTTATAATTTTTATATAAAAAAATAAAAATTAATAATTATTTATAAAATGAGATATAGAAAAGTTTGGTTATATGAGAAATTTTATCATAATTATTAAGATAGATCTTTGCAAAAGAGTAAAAAATCATCTATAAAATAAGGAACTAGAAAGATTTTATAAAAGTATTGAAAAATGTTGAATTTTTTTAATATTAAAAAGGGTTTCTTTTGGTAAAATTTCTGTGATATATTTATGTTTAAAACTTGTGATATATATGTATGTTATAGATGCTTTTTTCTATTTTTTATATAAAAAATAAAAATGATTAATATTACACAATGAGATATGGAAAAGTCAAGTCATATGCGAAATTTTATCAAAATTATTAAAATAGATCTTTGCAAAAGAGTAAAAAAATTCTTTCATCTATAAAATAAGGAAATATGAAGATTTTATAAAAGTATTGAAAAATGTTGAATTTTTTTAATATTAAAAAGAGTTTATTTTGGTAAAATTCATGTGATATATTTATGTTTTAAATTCAAAGTTAAAGATTTGTGATATATAAATATAGTATAAATGCTACTTTATAATTTTTATATAAAAAAATAAAAATTTTCAATTATTTACATCATAAGATATGGAAAACTCTAGTCATATGAGAAATTTCTATCACAATATTAAATAAAATCTTTGTAAAAGAATAAAAAGGTTCTTTCATATGTAAAATAAAGAAGATTTTAAAATATTAAATAAAATCTTTGTAAAAAAATAAAAAGGTTTTTTCTATCTGTAAAATAAAGAAGATTTTAAAATGATATAGTAAAAAGTCATTTCTATTATCATTAAAGGATTTTTTTTTATAATAATATAAATAATTCATTCAAATTTATTTTTAATTTCCAATTTATTAGAGGGATTAAATGTTTTGTGATATAAATATTTTTTTAAATAAATATTATAATCAAATTAATTTTCTTCTCTATCTCCTCATCCTTGAAATTTTCAAATTGGTATACATCTCAAATTAAATATAACTTTTATTTCAAACCTACTAAATGCACCAATAACTATAAAAAACAAGTGTAACATGTGTAGATGAAAATTTCAATATATTATCTGTAACCGCTCACAATTCTAAACGAAAACAATACTATAATAATTATATAACATAAATATAAAAAATCTCCCCATTTTTCCTCTTAGTCAAGCAGTTCTGCTATCAAACCATTGTATGATTATTTGCGTTTCTCACGTAGAATCTAAGTTCGCAAAATAAAAATCGGCTAACTTTTCATCTCCGTGGTTGACATTTATTACAGAGAATCTAAGTTCTAAAAAGTATTGTAAATGACCAGACTTCGAGACATAACTAAATGAGAAAGCACGAAATCTTCATTGAAACTCAACTGTTAAATTTAATTTTAAAAAATGATTAAATTGCATTAGTGAAGTTGTATAATTTCAATAAACTCTTTTTCCCGTATGGTGTATATTCAGTGATGCCTTGAATTTCAAAATCACTCATAGAGTGTGATAAATATAGTTGAAGATAATTAATATTACTGTATATTAATGGTGAAATAGTTACATTGTTGTAACTTAGCTCTAGTTCCTAGGATATAGGAGTTTGTTTACAACTTCCTATTTATTTGTGATGTACTTATAGTTGTATCATTTGATTAATGAATGCATAGTGTACTCTACATTGGTTTGCACTCTCCAGGCACAGTACTCACCTATGAGCTGCAGTTTCTATTCAATTCAGTTTTTATACTTGGTATCAGAGCTCAGACTCGGTGAGCCTAATTTTTTTTTTCTTTAGAGCCCTAAGTGGCTACAAAGCCTTTGCGGCTACATAGCGGCTATATAGCCTTTGTGGCTATGGTGCCCATAGGAGCTTCAGTCCTCACATGAGTAGGTTGACTGTAGTATACACCTCACTCACTGGTCTCAATTTTTTTTTTCTTCTGAGCATAGGAGGGTCGGCGTGTTTTCCTGCCTGACAATCGCGCCGAAAGGTTCAATCAGCGCAACCGTTAGGGCCATACCCACGCCAATTTCGGGACTCGCACATATTTTATTTGGGTGTAGATATTTGGCTTAGAAAAGCACTGATCTCTCTTTTGGTAGTTCTGCACATGGGATTCGCCCATTTGTGGTGGATCTGAGTCGCAGACATTGTTGTCGGTTCTGCACATGGGATTTTCCCGTTTGTGGTGGATCTGAGTTGCAGACACATTTTTTGGTGGTTGTGCACATGGGATTTGCCCATTTGTGGTGGATTTGAGTCACAAACTCGATAATTTTCAGATCAGCAGTCGATTTGAGTTACATTCACAAGATCGTGCCAGATCGGTGGAAGATCTGTGATTAGGATCTAGTATGTATTGAGTTCCTGTTAGTGTAGCTTGCAATTATTTAGTTGGCTAGAATCATCGGAGGGTCTAGAATCCAATCAGTCCACTATGAATAATACCATAGAAATGTATCTCAACAAGTCTAGCAAACTCGATGGGTCCAATTTCACCAATTGGAAATTCAAGCTACAGACACTGCTTGAGGGAGCAAATGCGTGGTCGATTGTTGCAGGTAATGAGCAGAAATTGAATATTGTAATAGGAACAACCGTACTTATACAAGACTGTGCTAAGAGGGAGAAAAAAGAAAAATTCATACTGAAGATGTCAGTCAAGGATAATATTATCCCACACATCAGAGATGGAAAATCGTCCACTGATATCTGGATCACGCTCAAGAACTTATACCAGACACAAAAAACAAATGGCATCTTGTCACTCAAAGGAAAGTTGTTTTCAATGAGGATGGAGGAAAATGAATCCGATGTTGGATTCGTTGCAAGGGTTAAATACCTAAAAGATAGATTGGGTGACATCGGAGAGAAGGTGTCTGATTCCGATCTAGTCACAATCACGTTGAACAGAATGAAGGATGAGTATCATATGTTCATCATAGGGTTGTTAGCAAGGGATAAAACCCCTGCATTTGAAGAATTGACAAGAATTTTGCTACAAGAAGAATAACGGCGACAGAATTTAAGACCTCAGAATGACGATCTTGCTCTAATGGTGAAGAGGAGATTGTTTGAAGGGAAGCAACCACAGTAGCAACAACAAGAACAATATCAACAAAGAGGAGGTAACACGTTTCAAAAGAGACCATTTAGAGGTATGTATGAAAACAATTTTTCTAGCATTAAATTCTTTTATTGTGGGAAATATGGCCATCAAGCTAAGTTCTGTTTGAAGAGTCAGACAAATGAAGCGATGAATAAGTAGAGTAGGCACATAGGATATTTTGTTGATGAAGACCACAGTCATTATCTTCGACTGTTTGTAGTTGATTGTGCTCTTTCAGATTCTAAGGAAGATGAGGACGACATATGGTATGTTGATTCTGGTGTATCCTCACATATGACAGGTAAGAGAGAGTGGTTTGAATTTCTTGATGAAACTTCGTGTGGATCTAAAATTTATTTAGGAGATGATAGAGGATATGAGATCAAAGGGTATGGTGATATTCCGGCAAGGTTTCCTAGCGGTGACATCAAACATATTAAGAATGCGATGTATGTGCCCAAGATTAAGAAAAACTTGATCTCATGTTGTGTCATAAAGGATAGCATGATGGAAACCGTTGCATCAAGAGTGCGTGTGGGGATCCAGTACAGATTAAATTTCAAAAGCATGCCACAACAAGCCATGGTTGCAACAAAATTGACAACCGAAAAATTGTGGCACCAGAGATTTGGTCACCTTAATTTACAAGACCTCATGCTACTTCAAAGAAAAGGTATGGTCAATCGACTCCCTCTTTTTCATATTGTTTATTTATATTGTGATGGATGTGCATTAGTAAAAATGCATAGAGAATAATTGCTTGTGCATATACATAGAAAGGAAAGAGATATTCTAGAGCTAGTGCATACAGACATATGAGGACCTATGTAGACCAGGTCGCTAGGTGTTGCATAATATTTTCTTCTGTTTACTGATGATTGCAATAGATTCTCTTGGATATATTTTTAAGTAAAAATAGTTTTACCTTTCAGTGTTTTAAAGTATTTAAAACTTTGGTAGAGAAACAGACAAAAAAATGCATAAAAATTTCCCACTCTGATCAAGGGGGAGAATACAGTTTGGGTGAGTTCATGAATTTTTAAAGATATCATGGGATTTTAAAATAGTTTACAATGCGTCATACTCCACAAAAAAATGGAGTGGTAGAACGAAAGAACAGAACTCTAGTGGAGTGCACAAGAACTATGCTTCAAGGTAAGGGTCTATCAAATGGTTTTTGGGTTGAATCCATCAACACTGTTGTTTATTTAAAGAATAGGAGTCATACTAAATTTATCATCTTTAAAACTCATTTTGAAGCATTATATGGATTTAAACCAACAATGAGTCATTTAAGAGTATTTGGGTCAAAAGCCTTTACCAATATACCAAAGGAGGATAGAAAGAAGTCATACCCTAAAGCCATGAAATGTATCTTTGTAGGATATGACATTGAGTTTAAAGCATACAAGTTATTTAATCTCGTGACTCATGAAATATTTGCTAGTCGAGATGTCATATTTCATGAACAGGTTGAGAAAGGAAAGGAATACAATCATAAAGAATGGCACATTCCATTATTTATGGAAGAAAGCAGTGAGGATGTTATGAAACCAACTCCAAAAATAGAAGAAAAGAGAGATCAACACCTTGGAAACTAGCCACTTCGAGGGGGAAACCTCAAATACATTACATAAATGAAAAATTCTTGGATAATACAAATGATCAAAACCTCCTTCTATATATAGGAGTCCATGGGGTCACAATATAATTCTAGCCGACCTAACAATAATAATGCAAGGGCACAATAATAACAATATTGGGGTTACAGGGGTACAACAATAATAATAAGGGGGTTACACTAACAACAATAAAGGACTATACTAGTAATATAGGGACCTAACATGACCCTCTCCTTCAAAAAATTGTTGTTCTCAACGCTTGAGCAAATTCAGATGCTTCTTTGTAAAATTCTCATCCTCCCATGTACAATATTTAGTGGGTAAGTTCTTCCATTTGATGAGATACTCTGAAATTGATCGATTTCGTAGTTGTCGAGTTTTTGTTTCCGTGACTGCTTCAGGTTCCAATATGATTTTTCCTTCCTCATCAAGTTCTGGAAATATTGTTTGAACAGGAAGTTTGTCCCATATAACCTTATTTAAGCATGAAACATGGAAAATTGGATGCACTCGCGAAGAAGCAGGAAGCTCCAATTTGTATGCCATAGTACCAATCTTTTGCAACACCTTCTAAGGACCATAGTACTTTGGCAATAATTTATTATACTTCTTAGCTTTTCTGAGGGAAATTTGTTTGTATGGTTGTAGCCGTCAAAATACCCAGTCTCCTACATAAAAACTTCTATCACTGCGATGTTGATCTGTCTATTGTTTAATTCGATTTGGTACCAAATTTAAGTTATCATTTAAGAGTTGGAGAACTTCTTGTTGATGGTTGATGTGAAATTCCACTGCTTGAACCCTAGAATTTTCTCTTAAATAAGATGTGATGGACAGTGGATGATATCCATAAACTTCCATAAATGGGGTCATTTTTGTTCCAGTATGGAAGGAAGTGTTATACCACCATTTAGCGAGAGGTAACCAGTTGACCCATTTTTTTTTCTTATCAGATACAAAAAAATGAAGATATCCTTCCAAACATTTATTCACTATATCAGTTTGATCATCGGATTGAAGATGATAAGATGAGCAATGAGCTAGTTGAGTACCCAAACAAGAAAATAATTTCGTCCAAAAATTTCCAGTAAAAATAGGATCTCTGTCACTTACAATAATCTTTGGGTTTCCATTTAACTTTTGAATTGTTTCCATAAATGTAGTAGCAACTGTACTTGCTTTAAATGGATGAGATAATACACAAAAAGTGTGCATAATTGGTAAGTCTATCAACTACCACCATGATGACACTCTTTCCTTTGAACTTAGGTAAACCTGTGATAAAATCCATTTAAATATCCTTCCAACATTGACTTGGAATGGATAAAGGTTGTAGAAGACACAGGGTCTTAATTGTCTCAACTTTATTTTGCTGGCAAACCAAACATTCCACCACCAACTTTTGAATATCATATTTAAGGCCATCCTAAAAAAATTCTTTCTTCACCCTGTGGTAAGTTTTTAAAAATCCTCAGTGTCCTCCTAAAGGAGAAGTGTGCAATTCCAAAAGAATATTTTGTTTTATTTGGGAATTCTTGTAAATATATAAGCGATATTTGTACCATAAGGAATCATTTTTCCAACTAAATGTATCAGATGTACTAGGATCTTGCTGCAACTTTTGAATGAGTGTCCACACTTCTTTTTCCTTCTTCCATTTATCCCTTGCTTTGATTATCCAATTTGGTTGGATAATAGAAATGGCACAAAGAAATGCTTCCACCTCTTCATACTTTCTTGACAATGCATCCGCAACAACATTTAGATTCCCTTTTTTGCAGATGATTTCAAAAGCATAACCCAACATCTTTGTGACACATTTTTGTTTATCTTCTGAAGATATTCTTTGTTCCAAAAAATATTTAAGACTATCATGATTAGTTTTTACCTTGAAGTGTCTTCCCATTAGGTAAGGTTTCCATTTATTTAGTGGATGTAGTATTGCCAACATTTCCTTCTCATAAATAGCTTTCTGTAAATACTTTCCTTTGATTGGACGACTTTCAAAAGTAATGGGTCTTCCTTCTTGCATTAAAACAACACCAATTCCATTTTCTGAAGCATCAGATTCAATAATAAAGGTTTTTTTGAAGTCTCACGTAGCTAAGACTGGTGCTAGGCACATTGTCTCTTTAAGATGTTCAAAGGCCTTAGTTGCTTTAGGAGTCCATGAAAATGCATCTTTCTTCAATAATGTTGTTAGAGGTGCTGCTATTCTCCAATAATTATTAAAAAACTTGTGATAATACTCTGTTAATCTGAGAAATCCTCACAACTACTTTATGGTTGTGGGGAATTTCCATTCCTTAATGGCTTTAATTTTATTAGGGTCTACCTTAACACCCTTGTGAGATACAATATGACCCAGATATTCCACCACATGTACTCCAAAGAAAAATTTGGATGTTTTTTCATATAATTGTTTCTCCTCCAATAGTTTGAGCACCCTGTCAACATGTCGAACATGATCATTCCAAGACCCGCTGTAGATTAGTATGTCATCAAAAAACACTAGCACAAATTTTCTAAGGATGGGCTTGAAAATGGAATTAATTAGCCCTTGAAATGTAAAAGTTGCAATGCTAAGGCAAAAAGTCATGACCAAAAATTCATAATGACCCTCATGATTTCGAAATGTTGTTTTCGAAATATATTTAGTCTTCATTCTAATTTGATGATATCTTGAATGAAGATCCAACTTGGTAAAATAAACTGCTCCACGTAAGTCATCCAATAATTCATCAATCACAGGAATGGGAAATTTTTCTTTGATAGTGATCTTATTGAGCTCCCTATAATCCAGACTCATGCGCCATGATCCATCCTTCTTGTGCACCAATACTGCTAGAGTAGAGAAATAACTTCGACTAGGTTAAATTATACCAGCCTTTATCATTTCTGCAATTATACATTCAATTTCGCTCTTTTGGACACAAGGATATTTGTAAAGCCTTATGTTTGGAGGGACACTTCCTGGAATCACATTAATAGCATGATCATGATCACGAATAGGTGGGAGTCCTTTGGGAGTTTCAAACACCTTGGAATGATTGTCCAAGAATTTTTGGAGATCTAGAGGAATAATTGATTTTGATGTTGGAACTTCTAGTGAGCATAATTGGTGCAATTACGCCTCGTTTTTCTTTCTTCAGAAGATTTTTCATGACATTAGAGCTTATTATCTTTCCCGGCTTCCCTGCTATACCCCATAATTCGACTTATTTTCCTTCCGAAAAAAATTTCAATAAAAATTCTTGAAAAATAAAAGCTACCGTCCCCAAAGATTGTAACCATTGTACTCCTAGTACAACATCAGTACCTCCCATTGGAATAGAAAGAATTGGACTATTCAATATATATTACCCCATGGTTAGCTTGATATTATGGCATTTTCCGGAGAAATTTATAGTTCCTCCATTTGCAACCATCACTTGACATTCTGGTGTTGGGTAAAGGAAACAATTCAATTCCTTGGCTACCTTACAATGAATAAAATTATGGGTACTACCCAAATCAATCAACACTATTACCTTTTTCTTCTTGATATGTCCTTCTATCTTGAGATTTTGAGGAGTGGTAATTCCTGCCAATGCATTATACGATATGGTCAGACTCATTTCTTCCTCTTCTAAGGTTGGTTCTTGGTGTGTATCCTCTTATTTTGAAGCTTCTTGTTCATTTTCTTCCTCCTCTTCACAATCTACGTAAAATAATTTCTTTCGAGAACACTTATGACCTTTAGTGTATTTTATATCACAACTATAGAAAAGCCCTTTTGCTATTTTTTCTTCCAATTGTTGTGGTGTCAACCTTGTAGGTTGTGAACGTCTAGGAATACGAACACTTCCATCCTTATATATGTGACTGGTAGGCTTCCTTGTCGCCATAATTTTACGTTCAATTTTTCTTGCCAGCATGAATGCCTTCTCCAATGAATCAGGTTCCCAAACGCGAACCTCGTGTTGGATTTTATCCTTTAAAGTCCCTATGAAGACATCAATCATGTGTTCCTTTGGTATATCAGTTACCCTTATATTCAATTTTCGGAAGTCCTCAATGTGCTCCACCACTGAACCCTTTTTTTTGAGATTTATCAGTTGGATAAAGAAGGTTTTTCTCTTTGTATCCTCATAATATGCTATCATTTCCTCCGTAACAATTGAAAAACTGACAATTTTTTGATGGGAGCAAAGCCATCGATACCATACAAATGTATTTTGTTCTAAATGTAAATTTGTAATGTGTACCTTTTGTGTCATTTGCACATTATTGAGATCAAAATATTGCTCCATCTGTAGTATCCATGTTACAGGATCCTTGCCATAAAACTTCCTCATATCCATCTTTGGAATATGGTGGTTATTCCATCCAACATTAGAGTTTATGAAATCATGATTAACATTTATTTTGTTCTCATCATGAGTTTCCTCTAGTATCTTTTCTTCGTTATGAAACATTCCTTGTATCAACTTTGTCAAACCTTCCATGTCTGCTTTTAGATCATATTTCATGTTTTCCATGTTGTCTTTCATTTTTTTCATCGATATTAACTTCCATGTCATCCATATTAGCTTCATGCCATCAATCTTAGTTTCCATGCCTTTGTTCAAGCCATCCATCTTAGCTTCCACGCTTTTCTTCAAAACTTCCATTTCATTTTTTGTTGATCTTTGCGAGAGTGAAATTTGGTGCACTTGTTCTTATAATTTTGACATGTCATGTTGTAGTTCTTCGTCTTCATGGGTCATATTAGAGCCTTCTGAAGGCTTAATTGGTGTTGAATTCATTTTAGGGGGAATTTTAGAAGCCAATACTAATATCTATTCTACAATATGCCCTTCGAATCAATTCAAACTGATTTTTCAAACAAGATTTGTGCAATTCGAAAAAAAAACACACACCTTTTTCTTTCTTTTGAGGAGCTCGATATTCAAACTAAATTATCTCTATGATTTAGGATATTCAATATTTGAAATTCGGTCTTGTAGTATCCCTCTAAATCTTCTTTCGAATTCCATAGGTCTTTCCTGATTTGGATTCTTCAAGACAAAGTTATGCCCAATCTCCCAAAATGACATAATTATAGACTAGTTCAGTAAAGTGAACTTGTACTGCATGCCACGTGTCATTGTTTCCTCCTTTGTAGCATCTCCTACTCTCCATAAGACCCCCCATTTTTTTTCCATATTCTTCATTCTAATAAAAATTATGCCAAAGGATAAGGTATAAATACCTCTCTTAGATATATATAATTACCATTTTATTTATCACCTTTCTTTACACAATGTGATTACTATATATATATATATATATATATATATATCACTATATATAGTAATCCATGCCCCTTCATTTCTACTACTAACTTTATGGGTATGAAATGTCTTCATATTATAGTCACAAGTATATTTCCACCCTTAATTTACTTTCAGTGAACTTTGGTTCATAGACATACGTTTCATTCTCGATTTTATACATTTTAATCATTAGTCACTTTAAAATAAGTTTACGTTAAGTAACCTACATTGAACTTAATATTAAATATTTAATGATATTCTTCAATTTATCACGTTGATCATGACATACATTATGATAGCTATTGTACCCTTCGAATTTTAATAGTCAAAGTATTTACCAGACCATAAACCCATAGTCCTATCCACAACATATGGATGAATGTTGGCTTTGATATCATTCACATCGTGAAATATGCATATGTATGTTGATTTCCTTAGCGTTGGAAATCAATATTAACGTTTCGATTTGGATCATGGTGTAGAGATCATATCTACTGACATACGTTACTTGGTTATGGCGCATTGATTTATATTTGTACACATACATAAATGTCAAGCTACGGTTCCGTTCCTCGAGCCCATAACAAATCGTTGTTTATTGTTTTTTTTCCCACCTAACTGTCATTCATTGTAATTGCAACCATCTGCAATGGTACCATAGCGTTAAATGAATTTAGGGTTTTCCTTCATCACTTTAAACCAGTCTTGATCTACGAGAGAGTCGACCGATTGTCGCCAGGTGTAGTGTGGGATATGATTATGGTTTTTCAACATCGATCTCTATTAAACACATCATTGTTGCCTTTTCACTCTTCTTCGAGGGTTTTTCTTTCGAGCGTAACATTCTCTGTTCTTACCACAATAGCTACGATGCAAATCCATAGTACACACCATGCTCCGCTATCCTGGTTCGACGCCTTGGCTATGATACTAATAATTTCGATTTGTTTATTACATCCATTTAGTTTGGATCTGTTGCAATCTTCACAATTTTTTTCTTTTAAAGTGATTGAATTCCTTGCGGCTTGATTTAGCCTATATAATAGCGCATCTCCAAAAGTTTTATACTGGGTTTTCTCCTTTTTTTTCATTTTATTCTTTCGCAACCTTCCTATTCGTGTTAATAATGGTTTCAATTTCACTACTGTTCATGTTACACGGCTCTAATTAGTTGTTTCAAACAGAGGTTTATATCATAGTACACCCTCGTATATTCATTTTGGTATTTCTTTCACTTATGGGCTATCGAGCTCCAAATTTTAACTATAATGCTTTTCGTTGTCCATTAGAAAGACCAATATTTGTTCCTTCTTGTCTCGATGACATGAGACCAGAATGGGATTCAACTCCATCTATTCCCATAGGTAAACTGCTGGGAATTTTTTTTTTTGTTTCGAGTTAATTTAACCGATCTCAAGTTTTATTTTTCTCTGACATTAACAAATTTCTTACTTCTGTTATGGTTGCAGGTACTCTCTTTCATTCACTTCTTGTTACTCCCCTACAATATCATATTCGCATACTAAAATAATATCTGGCTCCATTTACAGGTTGGTCACGTCTGGCTTTCCATACTCGACGAATCTGAAGATCATCTCGATCTTGTTGAAATTTGATTTTAAATTCTCATTCTAGCATACTCTGCTACCAATCGTCCCAATGTTTTTAGAATATAGAAGTGCTCTCATGAACATTCGAGAGTTTTTGTGTTTGTATAAATTTTCTTTTCGAGACATATTCAAATGGACTTTCCCGACTCTACTAACTTTGCTGTATAATTATATTTGTCTTTATGACAATGATTTTGGATAAAATTTAGCTGAGATAGAGATATATATATATATATATATTCCACAATCAACTTTTCTTTTACTGTGCTTCGTCAAAATATTTTATTTATGTTCCTTTGAGAATATAGCAATCTGGGGTTAAATTAATTTATGTCCCTATTTTTAAGGTTTAGTAACCTACCCGTTTAACCATATGTTTATTGGGACAGGTTTTATATATATATATATATATAACAGTCTTTTGTTTTCTGCAAAATGTATGGAAACTCTGTTTTGTCCAAAATCTCAGGTCATTCGAAATTTTTTTTTCACTTACTACACAATTTTTCCATGTTCAGAATTTACATATTTTCGAATGTAATATATTAAGAATTATTCCCAAAGTTGAATACTTGTAAAAAATATAATGGAGATGAATTATCAGAAAAAATTCTTAAGCTTAATACCTAGGGATTTAATAATCACTTAGCAGATTTCTGAAAGACTACTGTTCTCCAAAATATTTTTTTTTTTGTTTTTTTCTTTGTAATAGTTTAGAAAATGAATATTATTATCATGAAGTTTGAAATAATTGCCATAATTGGTTTCCTCTATATACTTCTATAATTTCTTCCAATTAGCATTTTTATACACATAAGATTTTTTAATAGTTGCGTGATCCTTTGCGATAAATTCTAATCTATTCTACTTCTATATGCAGAAATTTACACATATTTTTCGAAATTCTTAATTTTCCTTGCTCTAATTAAATTAAGCAGAATATTAATTGTTAGCTTAACAACATATTTCTTTTCCTGTGTTAATAGGATTATTCGATAAAATCTTATCTTTTCCCAGAATAAAATTTATGTTTGCAGAAATCAGTTACAGTTAAATTTGTTTTATCACAATTTGCTGCTTTCTTCCTTGAATTATTTTTCCAGAATTTAATGTTTCAAATCCTATTAGATCCTAGTTTTGAATGATACTTCCTATTTCAAATTTTAGAAGCAGATTAAAGTTACATTACTGTACTAGGGAAGCATTTACACTTCCTCCAGATTTAAACCATCTAATGGTTTAGAGGTTCTAGTTGACAGTATTCCCTAGTGTTCTTTCCTACTACCATACAGAAGTTAGGAGAACTATTTCTTCTACTCAACTCTGTTAAAAGTAAGGAAATTCATTACACATAAATTTAACTCAACCTAATTTCCATAGTACTTTTCACTACTATCCAACAATATCAAATTTAATCACTCAGCAAGACAGTGTGCATACCACTTCTGCAATTGACCAACCTCCCAACCTTAGAGTTCTTCTGTCCTCAAGAACTCACCCTCGAGCTAAGATCATCTCCTAGAACAGACCAACCTCTAATATGTTCAAGAATAGCTTATTTAAGCTTTTGCTCCCCAAATCATGTTTCTAATTCTGCGTCCATAATTACAGGATGCTTTTCTTCCTGTTTTCCTAGGCTTCCCTTTTTTGGGACTTTTAAAGTTGCTTTCTACTTTTCCCAGATTTTTACCTCTTCCCAACTACTCTCCACCTCATTGGGGAAACTAGATTTTTCCTCAAAAATCTAATTTAGAAATAAATTCTTTCAAGGATTTTTGAAAGATTTTTGGGGAAAATCTTAGCCCCTTTCCATACCTCATGGATTTGGCTAGTGATCTCAAAATTCTCATTTGGTCAATATGCACAGAATTATTTTATTTATTTTTCAAACTGAAAACTTAAATACATCCACAAAATAATTATCCATTAGGATCCACTCCCCTTTGGATCTAAAGTTCAAATGTCTAATTTGAAAGAAACATAAAACTAGGGGTGTTACATATTCCCCCTCTGAAAGTAAACACCGTCCACGGTGTTGACAACTAACTAATAGAGTTCATTTTTCAAACAAATATGGATATTTTTCCATCATCTCAGCTTCTCTTTCCCAGGTAGCTTCTTCAGCAGGAAAGTGCTTCCACTGCACCATTACTCTTGCTATTGTTCGATTCCTCAATTCAATTTCTTCCCGCTCCAATATTTGAAGCGACTCTGGAAGGAACTCCCCTTCTGGTTCCACCTGTATCACATTCCAATCAACAGTGTGAGAATCATCATGTATATATCTTTTTAATAATGAAACATGAAACACATCATGCACTTTAATATGGGGCGGTAAGGCTAGTTTATAAGCCACCGGTCCCACCCTTTCTAACACCTCAAAAGGACCACAATATCTAGGAGCCAATTTTGCACAACTTCCAGCATAAAGTGTGCTCTTTTTGGGTTTAATACGCAAATACACATGCTCCCCCACTTTGAATTCTCAATGTACCCTCTTCTTATCGGCATAGTTTTTCTGTCTATCTTGTGCTGTCTTGATATTTTTATGTATTTTTTTAACAATTCTTTCCATCTCTTGTAAAGCATTTGGTCCCAACATTAGCTTATCCTCAGGTTGACTCCAACTCAATAGAGTACGACACTTCCTTCCATAGAGTGCTTCGAAGGGACTCATTCTGATAGAGGATTGATAGCTGTTATTGTAGGCAAATTCCGCTAAATGTAAGTAGTCTTCCCATTTTGATGGCCTATCCATCACATACATTCTCAACATATCCTATAAAATCTGATTTGTCCTCTCTGTCTGAGGGTGATAGGCAGTGCTAAAATTCAGTTTAGTGCCCATGCCCCCAAATAGCCCTTTCCAAAAAGCTGCTGTGAATTTGGCATCTCTATCTGAAACAATAATCTTTGGGACCCCATGTAACCTTACTATCTCTTTTAGGAACACTTCTTCTACTTGGGCTGCCCCAAAAGTAGATTTTACAGGTATAAAGTTGGCAAATTTTGTTAAAGTGTCTACTACTACCATAACTGAGTCATGCTGGTATTTGGTTCTGGGTAACCATGTTATGAAATCTATAGAAACGGTATCCCATTTCCCTTCTGCAAATGGCAAGGGATTTAATAGACAAGCTGGTTGTTGATGTTCAACTTTGACTAGTTGGCATTCCATGCACCTAGCTAAATATTCTGCTACATCCTTTTTCATTCCTGGCCAAAACAACTTCTTTTTCAAGGCTGTAAGCATTTTCTGATATCCTGGATGTCCTGCATATGGTTTTTTATGATATTCATCCAGGATCTCTCTTTTCAAAGACTCTACATTGGGGATATACAACCTGTTTTTATAGCAAATCAACCTTTTCTGGTTTTGAGTATATTCAACCATTTCCTTCTTTAGTATTTTTATCCGTAAGTTCTCATAATCTGGATCTTGGTCTGTTACCTTTTTCACCAGTTCTTCTAAATCAAAACTAGCACTACTTCCAATGCTGGTTATGTTTTGACAAGAATTTCTGCTTAGTGCATCAACAATTTTATTTTCTTTCCCTCTGATATGTTTTATGTCCATATCAAATTCACTCAGAAAAGACAGCCATCTGGCTTGTCGAGCATTCAAATCCATTTGGAAAAAGAAATATTTAAGACTAATGTGATCAGTCATAAAGGCAAATTTTTTTCCAAGAAGATAGTGTCGCCACATCTTCAAGGCATGGATTACAACAGCCAACTCCAAATCATATGCACTATAGTTCTGTTCATGTGTCTTAATTTTCCTAGACTCATATGCAATAATATATTTTTCTTGCAACAGTACACCTCCCAACCCTTCTCTACAGGCATCGGTACACACAACAAATTCCTTATCAGGATCTGCAATCTTCAGTATAGGGGCTGTAGTGAGTTTTAATTTTAGTTGTTCAAAACTATTTTGGCATTTTTCAGTCCACTCAAATTTGACACCCTTTCTTTGTAGTGAAGTTATGGGATGTGCTATTGCAGAAAATCTTTCCACAAATCTGCGATAATAACCTGCAATCCCCATGAATGATCTCACTGCTGAAACATCAGTTAGCACGGGCCATTCTCTAATAGCCTTTATCTTTTCAGGGTCAACAGCCAACCCTTGTTCAGAAATAATATGACCCAAGTATTGTATATTGTCTTTATAGAATTCACATTTACTGAACTTGGCATATAACTGGTTTTATTTCAAAGTTTGCAACACTAGCCTCAAGTGCTCGTTGTGTTCCTCCTCACTTTTTGAATAAACTAGAATATCGTCTATGAACACTAGTACGAATTTATCCAAGTACTTGTTTAAAACACTGTTCATTAAGCACATAAAGGTGGCTGGGGCATTTTTCAAACCGAAAGGTAGGACTACAAATTCGTAGTGACCATACCTGGTTCGAAAAGCTGTTTTACTTATGTCTTCCTCCTTAATTTGGAGCTGGTGATAACCAGTCCTTAAATCAATCTTAGAAAATACTGAAGCTCCTCTTACCTGATCAAAAAGATCATCAATTTGAGGCAAAGGATATCTGTTCTTAATTGTCAACTTATTCAGTTGACGGTAGTCAATGCACATTCTAAAAGTTTCATCCTTCTTTTTCATGAACAACACCAGTGCTCCCCAAGGAGACACACTCGGTCGAATATAACCCTTATCTAGCAATTCTTGCAATTACATTTTTAGTTCCATGAGTTCAGGGGGACTCACTCGATAAGGGGCTCGGGAAACAGGTGTTGCTCCCGGCACCAAATCGATTGAAAAGTTAATCTCTCTTTTGGGGGGGAGATGAGGAATCTCATCTGGAAAAAATTCCTTAAACTCTCTCACTACTGGCAGCATATCCATCAAGTTTGCTTCAGGTTGTTGTTCTAATTCCTCAACATGTACTGCATAAACTTGATATCCTTTCCTAGCTGTTATTTTTAGTTGTAGTGATGATATTTGTCTTACAGAGATAGGTTTTGGTTTTCCCTTGAGAATAAAAGGTTTCCCTTCTTCATCTATGCAATGCAGAGTCTTATTCCAACAGTTCATCATAGCCTTTCTCTTTTCTATCCAGTCCATTCCTATCAGCAAGTCATATGAACCTAAGGGTAGAATATTTAAATTCACTTCTGTCTGAAAATCATTTAATTTAATTGTTGTTTGGGGTAACTTATGAGTTATTTTCCTCTTGGTACCAGTGGCTAACTGGACCAACCAAGACTGTTGAAATTTTTCAGTTTTGAGATTGCATTTTTCTACCACTTGTGGACTAATGTAACTCAAAGAAGCACCTGGATCAGTTAAAATAGTAACAGATTGGACGACAATCTTACCTTCCATTTCAACCATGGTCGCTTGGTGTTCTGCTTGTCGATTCTCCAAGGCTGCACTGATAGTGGGTATATTTCTTGCTATATCATTTACTGTGGTAGCTTCTCGATCCCTCATAATCATCTGAATGTTTCAGGGTGGAAAATCCCTCAACAGATGAGGTTCTCCACAACCCCAACATTTCAGCAGTTCTCGCATCTTGACTTCTCCTTCCTTCTTGTTTTCTCCATCTATTTGTTTGGAACCAACTTGGGACTGAGCAATTTGGCTTTCCTTTGGTTTATTAATTTTTTTCTGCTGATGATCCCTACCAAAATTCTTTAAGTAAGCTGGTTTCTGTTTCTTTCCTTTGATTTCTCCCTTGTTTATCCATCCTTTTCCATGCTCACCCTTTCCTTTAAACTGCTGGTAGCATAACCTGGATTTCCTCACTACTTCATCCATAGTTTTTGGGTTATCAAACTCAATCTTCTCTTTGTACACAGCAGGCAAATAGTTCAAAAACCTTTGCACCTTTGCCTTCTCTTCTCGAATGTAAGGGACATATCTCAACATATTTGTAAACTTGGTGACAAAATCCTCAATAGTGAGTTGTCCCAGTCTAAGTTCATGGAATTCCTTTGCTTTATCATCATAATAACGTTCGTTCAAATATCGGTTTTTAAACTTGACTTGGAAATCTTCCCAAGTCATTATCTTTTCATCAATGGCATGGATCATTTTCATCTCCTCCCACCACAAGGTAGCTTTACCTTGTAGCTGGTAGACAGCTAATCTAGCTTTCAGATTGCTTTCATATTCATAGACCTGGAAATAATTAATCATGTTCAACAACCAGGCTTCGACATCTTCCTCCTTCTCCCCATCATAGGAGGGAGGTTTGATCTTTCAGAATTCCCCCTGTAATTCCTTTTTCTGCTTATACTGATGCCTAGTAGCATCATCTTCCTCAGAATCATCAGAGAACTTGCCCTTCTTTCTCTTTCTGGAACCTTCACCTTCTTGGTTGTTCCGTGAAGTTAATTCTCTGATGAGCTTTTCCTGCTCCTCATTGGCTAATGACAGTCTGTCATTCTGGCTTCTCAGCTCAGCCATCTCTCGTTGCAACCTATGCAACATAGCCATCACCAGAGCGTTAGGATCTGGTGTATTATCTTCATCACGCAGATCAACATAAGTCTCATCACTTCCAGCCATTTGACTTTGTCTGTTTCAGCACCACACTATACACTAAACAACACAGATCAATAATAAAAAAAAAAATTCAACAATAAATAATTTATACAGTGAGCACACAATAACAGTGAGCACAACAACAACAACCCAATTTTATGTAACATGAGCTCTGATACCATTTGTAACATCTCCTACTCTCCATAAGACCCCCTTTTTTTTCCATATTCTTCGTTCTAATAACAATTATGCCAAAGGATAAGGTATAAATACCTCTCTTAGATATATATAATTACCATTTTATTTATCACCTTTCTTTACACAATGTGATTACTATATATATATATATATATATATATATATCACTATATATAGTAATCCATGCCCCTTCATTTCTACTACTAACTTTATGGGTATGAAATGTCTTCATATTATAGTCACAAGTATATTTCCACCCTTAATTTACTTTCAATGAACTTTGGTTCATAGACATACGTTTCATTCTCGATTTTATACATTTTAATCATTAGTCACTTTAAACTAAGTTTACGTTAAGTAACCTACATTGAACTTAATATTAAATATTTAATGATATTCTTCAATTTATCACGTCGATCATGACATACATTATGATAGCTATTGTACCCTTCGAATTTTAATAGTCAAAGTATTTACCAGACCATAAACCCATAGTCCTATCCACGACATATGGATGAATGTTGGCTTTGATATCATTCACATCATGAAATATGCATATGTATGTCGATTTCCTTAGCATTGGAAATCAGTATTAACGTTTCGATTTGGATCATGGTGTAGATATCATACCTACTGACATACGTTACTTGGTTATGGTGCATTGATTTATATTTGTACACATACATAAATTTCAAGCTATGGTTTCGTTCCTCGAGCCCATAACAAATCGTTGATTATTATTATTTTTCCCACCTAACTGTCATTCGTTGTAATTGCAACCATCTGCAACGGTATTGGCATTACGTACAGAGGGATTTTTGGCCCAAATTTCTAAAAAATGGCCTAAATTCAATTTTCTTGCCTCCAAAGCTCCTGCATTAGTCAAAGCAAGGTTGGTGGTCCCTTTTTCCTTGATCTCCAAGTAATATTTTTCATTCATAACCAAAAGAGAAATTCAAAGACCTATGTGACCAAACCCTAATTTTCATGAAACTCAAATTATTGACCTTCTAGGGTAGGGTTTGCAAAATTAAAATTTTTCATAGGGGTAAAGACACTCAATGCAAACAAACCTACTTCTAAATTTTGAAAACACTCCTTCAATACTTCATCTTGCCCTCATTTGCTAAATTTTGTCCTCCCTATCATTCATTTGCCCTCCCTAGACCTAAAAGCTCTCATCAAGAAACAAACCCCTTTGTTCAAGGATATAATCAGTCACCATGTCTGAGGAAGAGATCAGTACTAACAATGATGAAGGCCAAAGGCCTATCAGTACAAAACATAAGGGAGGAAGGGTTAATAGGTTTGAGCCCTTATATGCCATTCAAATCACCTCTTCTCCCATGATCCTTGCATGTTTTCAAGATGTTGGATGCTATCAGTTTTGTGAGAGGGTTAAACAAGTCTAAAGACACTCAGACTTGACTAGGTTGTTCATTCTCAACCTACAAAACTACCAAGTCAACCTAGCAGGAGTAAAATTTGAATTATCCTCCGAATCCATTTCTAAAGCCACAGGAATACCAGATGTTGGTGAGAGATGGTTTAAACAAAAGAAATTGGACTTGAGCTATTATGAGCCCTTCCTTAAACCTAGCTATCAACAAGGCTGCAAGGCTGCTTTCCCCTTCTCCTACCTGCTAGAGAGGTATGCCCTACTGATGAGGCAGATTATCAAGTACTTCATGTGTGAGGGGAGGTACTCCAAGGTTTATTCATATCACATAAGGCTACTAATGCACTTCAACAGGGTTAAATTTCCAAACCTACCATACTATCTCTACCGAAGCATTGACAAAATGGCTTCAGTGGTCAAGAAGAGAAGTTATTCCTACCAAATCCAGAGCATTTTTCACCACTCCTTGGTTAAGATGATTGTTTTACACCAGCTGGAGCAAAAAGGAATTCCTTGGGAAGTTTTTATCTCACATGATGTATTTTCAAATCCCCAAGCCTTCATTCAGCAAAATTTTCCTTCCACTTCACATCCACTTACCTCCACTCCTCCATCATCTCCACCTATGCCTTCTGCACAAGAACAATTTCCTCCTGTTTCTTCTCCTAATGCATCAAATAAATATGATAATAGTGGCATTGATGGACAATCAGATGACAATGAAAGGGAAAAAAACAGTGAGGCAGAAGAAGAATTAGATGAAGAAAAATAAGAGGACAACAGTGCTGAGGAAGAAGATGATGGCAGTAGCCATAAAGAACAAACAAATAGCAGTGGAGATAAATAAGATAGTGAGGCAAAGGCAGAGTCTATTTAGGGAGAGCAGGAGGATGATAATGAAAATGAGGAGGAATATGAACATGGAATTCAAGAAGAGGAAGACAATGAGCAATTGGAGCAAGATAGTGATAGTGATAACACAAATGAGTCACTCTCAAGTGCAGAAGAAGGTGTTGATGATGAACAATATTAAAACTCAGAAGATAATGAAGGGAATGATGAAGATGACAGTCAACAAGAAGGTTCACATGACAGCCAAGAGGAAGATGTGCTTGAACATGACAATGAGCCTAATAATAGTAAAAATAGTGACAAAATGAGTGAAGATGATGAAAATGAAGAAATAGAGGGAGATGATGAGAAAATAGAGGATAAAAAACAAGGAAGTGATGAAGTTGAAACATAGTTTGAAGATGAAGGCATTGAACAAGGCAATAACACAAATGAAACAGTTAGTGATAAGCAGGGGAATAGTCATGAAAGTCATGACAACTGTCATGACTGTCATGACACAAATCAGCCTCTAAATGACAAAGAAAATTACAGTGACAGTGCAAGAAATGACCAAGAAAAGGACCTTAGTGAAGGACAGAGCCAAATGAGGCAAGTGAGGAGGGTAGTGATGATTTTGAAGGCCAAAGTGACAATATGGAAAATAGTGAGCAAGACAATGATGATGATGAGGCTAAAGATCAAGAAATTAGTGACCCAATGAGGCATGAAGTGACTCATGAAATCCATGGAAAAAATGAGAAAGCCAGTGACAATAACAAGGGTCAAAGAAATGAAGCAGACACTTTCAAATCTACTATGATCACTCCTCTCACATGCACATACTATAGACGAAAGAGAGATGTGTTTGCTACCTCAAAAAGGCAAAGGGCCATCTCTCCTCCAGCTATCCAGCAGAAGAACAGAGGCAAGGAGAACATGGAAAAATGTGAGCAGCAGGTAAAGGTAAGGAGAAGCAAAAGGATCAAGAATACTTCTCAAGAGCCTCAATTCATTGATCTAGACAGTGACAATGAGGACAAGGAGAGGACCACTAGATTGCTTCTCTTGGACAAATATGCACAACTCAGGGAGTGAGAAAGAGATTTTGAGATGGCACAATGTGTCATTCACTATTACAAAGAGAAGCATAAGAATTTCAAGGAGGTAAAGAGAGGCCTTGCTCTACAAAATAAAATGACCAAGCATTATGCGAGGAAAAACATGCTTGCTTGTGCCAAACTGAAGGAGGCCCTCGTGGAGCTAGAAAACCTAAAAAGAGAAAAGGTACATGATGGCCTTGGATTTTTGGCTAAGGCTTCTCAAAAAGTGTCCAAGACATCTTGAGGGACCTCTCCACAAATTTTGGGACAATTTGAACAAAATTTTGTTTTTTTGAAATTTTGACCCCTTTGTGCGCAACACCCTAGGCTCTACGCACAAAATTGGTGCATCCTCAGCCCACAAATTTTGCATTTTTGTATTCCTCAAATCACTAGCAGTCTTATCACCAATTTTCAGATCATTTGTAGAATTTTTTACCCCCCAAAAGGTCAACAAACATCAAACATTTGACCTTTCTGCGTCATTTTTAGACTAGGCGCTACACACAGAGAAGTGTTGGGAAAATTAATTTTTGAACAAGTAAATTACATGCACTCAGCACAACTAAAGAATTTCTGGAAAGTAGACTTATTAGGCTTTCCAACAAACTATCACGGAGCCAAATCCGATGTCAGGAAGGGGTCCAAACTTAGCTACAAGAGACCCTATTTTCTGCTGAAGTGGTGCTACACACAGAGGTTGCCTAGTGTGTTTTGGACCAAAAGCAAAAAAAAACACACTAATTTATTGAAAATAGATATTTTTGAGTTTTTTTAGGCAAATTACTCTAGAATTAGGTGCAAATAGTTATTTTGGCATTTATTTCTTAGTATATTACGTGTCTTGGCCCTTGCATGGTCTCTTGGCCATAAATGAAATTTATGATTAAATTTGACATTTTCCTACCACATTTAGGGTTTTAGTCCTCCTTTTCTCCATAAATAGAGCATGAGGCCCCTATGTATTTTGTTGGAATTTGACGATCTTGAAGAGAAATATACATGGTTTTATGAGCTTGGAGAAGAAATTGGTTTTGTGAAGTGAATGAATGGCTTGTTTGGCTTGATGATGGAGAAGCTTATTTGCAGCATTCCATAGCTTGGTGAATGGTGACGTATTATTAAATTGTTAATGTTTTCTTTTTCTCATTTTGTTTCATTCTTCTTGGCTGCTATAAATTAGAAAAGTATAGGTTGAGACATGTTCTTTGAGGCACCTCCGTCCTCCTGTTTGTTATAGCTTTGATGTTTTCCTCTTTTGGCCATCTTAAGGAATTCTTGATTGCTCATTAGGTCCACCAAAACTTGTTTTTGTTTCATGTATGGTTAGTATGCTAGCTTACAAGTATGATTCATGGTATGCCCTACTTATTTTAAGTTTTCAAAACCCTATCTTGAAGCCTTTCTGTGAAATATTGATAGTTAGGTTAAGTCAAAGAGGTCTTATTCGATCTTGCCCTTTGTCCATGCTTACCAAATTGTTTCAAAGTTCCCAATAGCTTGATATATGCTATTTAGGATTTCCCTCTCCATAAATTGAGTTATTTGTATTGTCTTATATGTTTTCCCAAAATCTGAAGGTGAATTTCTAAAGTTAGAAGCTCTTATGCTTTCTATGTTTCACTGGAATGTTTCTTTTGAATGTTTATCAGTTTAAAGTATTTTTTATTAAGATTAATGGTTTTCCCTACCTCATGAGTTGTAACTTTTAAACTATATATGTTTAAGACGTCTTAGTTTTCTCCCAAATTTGATGTTCACTACACATCATACATCACCTTAAGGATCCACTCACCCTGCTAAATCGGCCCTGAAACACACTATGTTTTATCATTTAGACACTCTTGACTTTATTTTGACTCCATAACCCAATGGATTTGATAGAATATCACTCCACCTATTCCACTTGACCATCTTACCCAACCAAAACAATCAACAAACCGTACACTTAACAACTAGCCTAAAACCAAAACCCTAGAGAAAAAAGAATGCATCCTTTGCACCCAATAGAGAGATCCCTCTCTGAGTCTAGGAAGGATAGTTCCTAGGACTCTAAAGATTGGTTCCATGTTACCCTGTCATTTTGTCTACCAATCTGCCAAATCATGGGACCCTAACACCTCCCGCACAAAATTTTCATCTTCCCAAGTCGCCTCTTTCGGGCTTGAGTGCTTCCATTGCATTTTAACTTGGGTGATAGCTTGCTTCTGGAGTGTTATTTCTCTCTGTTCGAGGATATGTTGAGGCCCTACCAGAAACTCGTTGTTTGGTTCGACCTACATCCAAAAAATGGTAATTAATAAACAACTTTTTTATATTTCCTAGAAATATTTAATTTCCATTTCCTCCTTACCTGAACATTCTGCCAATGCATTACATGCTTAGGATCAAGGATGTATCTTTTAAGCACAGATACATGGAACACATTATGCACTTGTATGTGTCCTGGTAAGGCTAATCAGAGGGTTTTGCAGATGTTTTCCGCTCAGTGCACTTATCATCCAACATCGTACCGGTGCTCACTAAAAGAGAAAGCACCTTTGTGCACAAAATATTGGTACACCAGACTCCGTGTGCTCCTTACACACCCGCCCGGTGCATCATATTACTGTAGAGCACTGATGCTTCATAACTCTTCTGCGCTGGTGCATCATAAAACACCACACCAAAACCGAAACTGCACCGGTGCATCATAAAACAACATGCCAAAACAGAAACCAACTGGTGCGTTCATAAGAAACAACACTGGTGCACCTATAAACCACGGGCACTGGAAAAGGATTAAATAAAAAAAAATTAAGGAAAAAAACCAAATTTGTCACTTTTTTCAGTGCTCCAGAGCTCTCAATCACCAGTGTGATCTACAAGAGAAAGCACTAGTGCGCACAAAACATTGGCACACCAGACACTATGCACTCTGTACACACCCACCCCGTGCATCCTATTACTATAAAGCACCGGTGCTTCACAACTCTTCTGCAGTGGTGAATCATAAAACACCGCGCCAAAACAGAAACCACACTAATGCATCATAACACACTACGCGAAAATAGAAACAGACTGGTGCGTTTGTATGAAACAGCATTGGTGCGCCTCTAAAACCCGCACACCGGTACAGGGTTAAATAAAAAAAAATTACGGTCAAAAAACCATATTTTTCACTTTTCTCAGTGCTCTGGAGCTCTCAATACCAGCACGCTCTACAAGAGAAAGCACCGGTTGCACCAAAAATTGGCGCACCAGACAACGTGCGCTTCGTATGCACCCGATCGGTGCATCCTATTACTGTAGAGCACCGGTGCTTCACAAATATTCCGCCCCGGTGCATCATAAAACACTGCGCCAAAATAGAAATAGGCCGGTGTGGTGTTAATGAACCACACTGGTGCATCATAAAACACCACACTAAAACTGAAACCACCTAGGGCGGTCTTAAGAAACCGCACCGGTGTGCCTATAAAACCTTGCGCACTGGAACAAGGTTAAATAAAAAAAAATTACAGCCAAAAAACCACAGTTTTCAATTTTCTCAGTGCTCCAGAGCTCTGAAGCATCGGTGCAATTTATCCTTCTCTGAGCTGCCCTAACATCGGTGCTCCCATTGCACCCATTTCACACGATGCTGTTGTGCATTGCCCACCAATCTCCAGTTTGCATTTTGAAAAATGGTGGGAAATTTTTCTTTTAAAAATTCTACAGCCAATATGTCTCCTGGACGGCGAAATATACAGGTATTATTCTTGTTTTTCCATAATTAATATTATTAGTGGATTATAATTTGAAATAACCTTAAAATTAACCATTTAAAAAGATTTATTTTTTGTCGCTTGGTGCGCACAAGCCATTCGGCTCTGGTAAGCAGTGTTGCCTGTAAAATTTACAGGCTGCACTGCATCCAGTGCTAATGGTATCCACACTGTTTATGGGGAAGTACCGACATGTGCCCCACGTTATTTTAAAATTAAAAAAAAAGTGCAGTGCGGTCATTTAGCCGGTCGCACTGTTTACCATGGGAATAGAAATGCGGTGCGTTGACAGAAATATCTGCCCCAGTGTTTGTCAGCGCACCGCATTCAGCATTTCAACAGGGTCAACAGTGTAGCCTAGTAAAATATTGCACCATTAACTATGTAATTTGTCAGGAAGTCAGTGCGCTAACACGACTATATGCATCGGGGCGTATATTTTAGTTAGCACACCGCTCTTCTAACACCATATATAGTCAACGGTGCTTTAAAAAATTTCAAATGCACCACATACGGTGTGTTTTATGTCATCTGGGGCACTGCCTCTAGTGTGCTACAAAGAAACGTCACACCGGAACCTGTGCATGGCTAATTTTGTGGTGCACCAACTGGTCCATTTTTTTTTCCAAAAAAAATTATATATGTATATTCCTAAATACATGTCTGGTTTAATAAAAAAAATCTAATTAATATGTCAATGATTGAGAGAGAAGAGGAGGAACAAAAACAACAATCGGTGGAGCAATATGACATGCTTCGCCAGTGGGAGGCACGAGAGAGGGAGAGAGATGCGTACCCTCGCCCTATTACGCAGATACCCAGGGGCTCCTAAGGCAAGTAGGCCTCCTCACATTCTATGTGTTAGCTCCCTGTAATTTTCTAAATTGATTGGGATACAAATGGACAAGGGTAACATCAAACCAGACTTTGGAATCCAAGGACCTAGCCTTCCTGGATTCAGAGAGGGCTCTCTCTAATTTGTGCAAGAGATGTGAATTTGTTTGTTTTTTTAGGGTTAATTTTAGGCTAGTTATGATTATTAGGTTTTGTTGTTTTTTTTGGTTCGGTATGATGATTAGATAGAACAGATAGAACAATGGAATCTTCAAGTTATTGGGAAATGGAGGCTAATAAATTCATGATAGTTTCATTAATGTATTAGGGATTATTGTAGGGCAAGTCTAGCTTGGTTGGTGGATCTTTGGGGTTTAAAGGATAATGAGATGGACCTCAAATTTGACAACAAAAATTTGAACAAAGGGAAATCAAGAATCCTTTATCATATAATTTAAACAAAAGGGACTTAGAAGAATCATAATAATACAGAGGAAATCAAAGGCAGAGCAAACCCTAAACTCTTTGATTCAACTAAAGCGGATAAGTATTCAAGACAAACATTCCAATGAAATATAGAAAGCAAGAAACTTATTTAACTTCAAGTGATTTCATCATCAAGGACATAAAACATTTAAGATACACAAATAAATACAATCATAGAGGAGGGAAATCCTGAACATCTAATATTATAGCTATGAAGATCTTTAAAACAATTAACTAAGCAAGTGCAAAGAGTACGACTGAAACAAAACTTCTTTTACAAACCTAGGTAATGGTACTTTAAAGAGAGACTTCAAGTATAGTGTTTTAGTGACATCAAATAAGCAGGGCTAACCATGACTCATGATTGATACCTACTGTATTAAACCATTCAGGAAACAAACAAGCTTAAGAGGTCTAGAGAGCAATGAAATATTCTCTAACATGTCCTAGCAGAAGAAAACATCAAGGTAGTGAAGAACAAATAGAGCTAAGGTGCCTTCAGAAACATTTTTTTGTCTAAATCCTTTGTTCTACTGCAACATAGAAATATGGAAACATAATGAAACAAGAAATAACGATAACAAAATAGAAGCACTTCACCATCAACCAAGCTCAAGGATCCTGCAACCAATCCTCCTCCATCAACAAACAAATCAGGGCATTCACAAGCTCCAAGACATCAAATTGCTTTCAACCTCCAAGAGACTATGTATTACTTCAGAATAAGTCACCAAATGCCCACCAAATACATGAGAGCCTCATGCTCTATTTATGGAGCAAAGAAGGGCTAAAACCCTAATTAGGGTTTTAAAATATCCAAAATAGTCATAAATGACAATTTATGTCCAAGTGACCATGCAAGGCCCAAGGCATAAATATCCAACAAAAATAAATGCATAATAACTTATAACACCTAATCCTAGATTGATTTGCCTCAAAAATAATTAAAAACCCATTTTGCAATAAATGAGTGTGTTTAGTTGGCTTTTGCCACTTTTGGTCCTGTATGCGCAGTGCCAAAATATCAGAAAATAGGTGTACTTGCAGTCCTGTTTTGACCTCCTTTCCAGTGTTGGATTTTGCTCCATGATGGCTCGTTGGAAATCTTGTCAAGTTGGATTTCCAGATCTACCTTTGGTTTTCTGAATGAGTGCCATTTTCCTGTCCAAAAATCTATTCTCCCAACACTGCTCTATGCGCAACACCTTACCTGAAAATGAGGCAGAATGGTCAAAATTTAGGTGTTTTTTGACCTTTTGGGGGGTCAAAAATTCTCCAAATGGTATGAAATTTTGTGAGTAGACTACTAATGATGAGAGGAATGCAAAAAATGTCAAATTTGAAAGCTAATGATGCATGAGCTATGTGCGCAGCGCCAATGGTGCTGCGCATGGAGGCCTCAAAATTTAAAAAGAAACAAAACCTTGTTCAAATTTTCCCAAAATTTGTGGAGTGGTCCTTCAAGAGGTCTCGGACACCTGTAGGGAAGCTTCAGCTAGAACACCAAGGCTTTCATGGCCTTTTTCCTCCTTTAGTGTTTTATTTTTAAGCAGTGCCTTCTTGAGCTTTACCCTAGCAATTTGGTTTCTGAGGGCATAGTGTTTGGCCATCTTCCTTTCGAGCTCAAGGGCCTTGTTTTCCTTCTCCAACTTATCTTCTAAATGCATATTTTCCCTCTCAAGCCAAGGCTCCCTATCAAACTCTATGTCTCTGTCAAGTAGCTCACTGATAGGAATTTATGCAGCTAGGGCAGATTCTTCCTCCCTTGTGTTTTGGCCTGATAGGCCCTTGGCCTTTCATCACTACCTGTACTTATATTTTCTCCGGATATAGTGACTGATTATGTCCTTGAACAAATTGGTTTTTATCTTGTGAGAGCTTTAGGTCTAGGGAGGAAAACTAAGTGATGGTGAGGGAAAATTTTAACAAATGGGGGCAAAATGGAAGTATGTCTAGGAATGCTTTTAGAATTTTGAAGGACGCCTAGTTTGTACTGAGTGTATTTACACCAATTATGACTCTCCAACTAGTAAATTCTGCCTTAGAAGGTTAAATGATTGTTTTCCATGAAGATTAGGGTTTTTTAGCCAATTTAGGTTTTTGTTACTCTTCTTTGATTATGGATGCAAAAAGAACAGTTGGAAGGAAAAGAAAAGTGACGACCAACATTTTTAAACTTTTGCAGGAGCCTGGGGAAAATTTGAGGAGGAAAAGACTGATTTTGACCAATTTTTGGCAATTTTGGCCAAACTTCTCCTGTGCGCAACGCCAAAAAGGGTCAACTTGCAGACAAGTTTTGAGGACCTTCTCGAAGTCAGATTTGGGCCCGTGATAGCTCGTTGGAAATATTAACCTGTATAATGTCCAAATATACCATTTTTTTTTCTTATTGGAGTTTATTTTCCTTATCAAAGGTTTATTTTCCCAATACTGGGAGAAACGTGTTGAGTGATGGTGCAGAAATGCAGAGTGCTGGTGCATACAACTTTTGGAGGCCTTTCTTAACTCTGAATTGAGCTCATGATAGATCATTGGAAAGCTCATTAAGGATAGTTGTCGTTTGAACCATAATAGAAGTCATTTGGACACTCCAAATATGAGAAAACTTGATTTTCCCAAGGTCACGCCAGCAGTGCAGTAATTCTCCCGTGACACCCATATTTTTGACATTGCTTCCAAACCATGTTAGATGTGTAAAAAATGAATGAGTTTTTTCTTCTTGGACCTAGTATGGAAAAAAAACTCTCTCAATTTTTCCAAATTCATCTCTGTTGGGTCAAAAACATATTTTTAAACAAAACTGGCCCTAAGTGTGGCAAATGACTTGGCCCTTGGAATGAATCCTTGGAAAATGATGGAGGCATGATGTTTATGATTTGGTATGTTCTTATGCCTGCTGATATGATATATCAAATGTATCATTTTCTCTTATTCCTGCTTTCCATAGCAAACCCTAGCTTAGTTGGAAGAGGAAAATAGGGTTTGGTGTAGGGGATTTAGGATTGCCTTGTAGAGGGAGGGGAATGAAGGGGTTAAGGGTTGAATAAATTCTTGGGGAAATTTTGGGGGATAGGGATAGATGTTAGAGAGTAGGGGAAAGTTTAATTTCAAGAATTGAGTGAGGGGAAAGGGTCCAAAAGGGAAAAACACAGGCCTAGTCTCAAAAAGTGTCAAATTGTAGCAATAGGCTAGGTTTTGTAGAAAAAATGATGAGTTTGAGGGATAGGGGTGATGGGAAGTGTTTATGAAGGTATATTAAGGATAGGAAGAGGTGTAAGAGAATCAAGATACAAGCGTTGCTGATGTTTAACCATGGAGGTCATTAAACCAAGGAAAATGCCCTTAAAAACCCTAGATGGACAATGGAGGAGTTAGGCAAAACAAAATAGAGGGCTGAGGCCAAAGGTGAAAAAACATAGTGATAATTAGTGGCATGAGCCCATGATGGGTCCTTTGGGAGTAGTGAGATGACCTTGACATGATGGGATGATGAAATAGTGAAAAAATTATCCCAAGGATAATGAAGGCAGTGAGATTTCTAGAACTCACAATGTTCATGAACTTTGTTTTTAGAAATCTAGGATAAGAATTCAGTCATCTAAAAAATAGAAAAAATTACTGATGACTAACACTATGAGGAGGCTACTTCCATAAAGGCCCATACTGTGTTTTTGAGACATCTTATCCACAGGTGGAATGCCCACCAACAGGCTTTACAGGTTGGTCTTGACCAGTGGTACACACCCACTGAGGAGGATATATAATTCATTACAGGGCTATCAGGGAGAGGGGTGGATTTTCACTTGTTCACAGAGGTTCTAGCTGGTTCTGTAGTAGGGATTCGATTAATTTACTCCCAGAGATACATTAGAGCAAATGTATTGTCTCCTTCAGAGTTTCAAGTCGTTGGAGGTTAGTTACGTATTGGTGCATTTGGTAGACAGGACGTGCAGTGCCTCTCACTTCTCATTTGTACCATTTCACACAACACCAATGATGTACAACACATTAGTTTCTCGCTTCTATACTATGTTGATTCTTCAGTACAGGAGCCAGAACTTGTCAGGTGGTCTGCCATTTTTTAGCGGTAGCTCTGTATGGCCTTAGATAGATGTCGTGCTCATGCACAAGGGAGGGTCAAATTCCCTTTTGCTTCATATATTTTTTGTTTATTTTTTGAGAGGTTTCCAGGGATGATGCCTACTTTTGTTCGACAGCCTCGTAGGCGGATTTTGGAGGCCCAGATGCACATGTGGGGGAAGATGATGCCCAAGAGGGGAGAGACTATGTTTCCAGTTAGAATATCGCATGATGCACTAGACTTAATAGCCTGTGTTGACGAGATGCATCCCTTCATTATGGTCCCCTGCCCTTATGCTAGATTGGATTCACAAGGGTGTGCCAAAATCCTCTTCACAGATGATGAGCCACCAGATGATAGAGGTAATATTACTTTTTTATTTATATTTATTCTAACATGTTCTTTAACTTGTTTTTATTAAATTGTGTAATGAAATTGTCTAATTATTGTTGTGTACTTGTATATATTTTGCAGACATTGGTTCTTTTGATGGCGATGAGATGCCAACACTACCACATGATCCGGGGTGGATCCTGATGACGATCGGGGTATGGGAGATTCCGAGGATCATGATCAGGAGGTCGATTCAGAGATACATTCTCCTGCTGGTGCACCGGTACCACCTTTTTCTAGGCGTGGTTGACCTGATACTAGATACAGGATGGAGTTGGGCGACCAAATCAGTGCATTGATTGTTGAGGCAGGAATCAGGCTCGCTCATTACAGAGACATACAAGCCGATGATAGGCTATTACATATGTGGAGAGGCACGTCACGTGACATGTAGAGGCTGATGCGGCATGTTGTAGGAGCTACGACAACTGTTACGCGACTGAGGTGGATTGTTGCATGTTATAGGCATGGTCGAGCTGCAACACATGATGGACAGTCCACGAGTAGCGACTCAACATCTCATGATCGTTCACCTCGTGCCACGCCTGATGAGCATGAGGCTCCACTAGCATCTACCAGTCATCATGGAGATGAGGCTGGACCATCGGCCATGTGCAGTCAACAGCCTCCAGTATCCATCAGTACTAGTCATGATCATGAGCAAGCTGAACCATCAATCGTCTACGCTAGTGCACCATTGACTAGTAGGCCTCAACTACCACCAACTGATCCATGACATTTATATTACAGTTGTATATTTTTAACATTATTATGTTATATATATATATATGGTCCATGTATTTTATGTTCATGTTGCAGTTGTAATTAATTTACATGTTAGTGATCATCATGATGCGTATATTGTTAGGTCATGTTAGATATGTTCATTTAATGTGTAGCTTGTAGATAGATGTGTATGTGATAGGATGCGTTATTTGACATGAGATGTATATTTGTGTTTTGTGTTGTGATGATGTTAATATATAATGTTAATTTAATATTTGAATGTGTTTTTTAGTCGAATATGATGTTAGTACGATAGTTATCATAATCGTGATGTTTATTAATTAATTTAATATTAAATGACCATGATATTTATTAAATATTATGTCATGCTTGTAATTGTAATTTAAATTTAAATTATGATTGTATGTAAAATTTTAATTCTAATTGTAATATTTAATTTATTGTGAAATGATTGTAATTGTAATTTTAATTGTAATTGTATATATGACAAATTGTAAAATTGTAATTGTAATTCTAATTGTATGTAAAATTCTAAAATTGTAATTGTATTGGTAATTGTAATTGTAATTTTAACTGTAATTGTATGTAAAATATTTATTAATGTAAAATTTAAATTGTAATGGTAATATTTAATTTATTATGAAATGATTGTAGTTGTAATTTTAATTGTAATTGTTATATGACAAATTGTAAAATTGTAATTCTAATTCTAATTGTATGTAAAATTCTAAAATTGTAATTGTATTTATATTTCTAATTTTAATTGTAATTGTATGTAAAATATTTGTAAAATTGTAAATGTAATTCGAATTCTAATTTTGAATAAAATATTTGTAAAATTTTAATTGTAAATGTAATTGTATGTAAAATTAAAATTGTAATTGTAATTCTAATCGTAATTGTATGTGAAATTGTAAAATTGTAATTGTAATTGTAATTGTATGTAAAATATTTGTAAAATTTTAATTGCATTAATGTGAAATGATTTTATCAAAATATTTAAATTTGTAAATTTGTAAATAATTGTAAAATAATAAATCTAGAATAATATGAACTTTTGTAACATAATAAAGTTTAGAGAATAATGCAAATAATTGATGTACTTTAGAATTATCATTATTTTACTATGATCTTACATACAAAAAAAAGAATTCTATACAATCTGGTGCACTTATCATCATAACACGCACTGGTGCGTCTTAGTACAAAGACGCACCGGTGCTTCACAACCCTTCCACACTGGTGTGTCATAAAACACCGCGCCAAAACATAAACCTCGATCTTACAAACAACACCGGTGTGCCTATAAAACCCCGTGCATCATAATAGGGTTATTCTGTAAAGTGCATTATTGGAGCAGCGGAGGGTTCGAATCGCGGGAAAGAATTTTTCTAAGGAAGGGAAGGATTCTCATTCCCTCAAGGACAACAGAGAAAGATCAATTGACGTTGTTGATCGGGCTGGTAGGTACCATGAAAGGAAAGATTCTCCAGAATGTGTTTAAAAGCAATTGGGAGTATTGTTCGAGCTTTGGTTGGCTTACATAAACTTTTACTGGAAAAGACATAAAATCACATCTTCGGCTTTCAATTGAACTTGAATGGCATCTCTAACTTGTCTGAGCTGTGGTCATGTGGATGAAACTAGTAAAAAATCCTCTTGTATTATAAATGAAATCTAGTGACATTTATGTGGGAAGAAAAGAATAGATACCCGCAGCTACCATATTTCCACTTGCAAATCGGTTTCACAATAAAAAAGCTAATGTAATATCCCATTTTGCAATGTATTTCCTCTTCTCAACCCTATACTCATTTTCTAAGGGAAACCATTGCCTCCACATGTAATAACTGCATTGTCTAGTCGAAAATCGATCTTCTTCTGCTAACAAATGTAGAATGAAGGACTCTTTGTCATTTCTCCCAAAACATTCAAGGTCATATTCTCGTAAAACTGATATTGTATAAATTTTGTTAAGATCAAGATAGAAAGAACACAGGAGAAAAGAGGAAATTGGATGCCAAGATGGAGGAGGAACTTATAAATGAGAAAGCAGATAATGGGTCAGCAAGCAGATCATGGGGCACCTTTTCTTGTTGTAGGTTATGGAAAGGTTCAAGTTTATTTTTCTAAAAGAAGAAGAGGTGCAGTTTTGAAAATAAATGGCCCAAATATTTTCACAGCAAAATGTACATTTCCAGCATGTGTAAAAATTAAAATATCTCCAACTTCAATAAAATTCTCAGAAACAAAACTTTCCCAACCATTTGTGAAAAATTCCCACGTCTTAGCATAGCACAGGTTCACATGCCACAATTTCCCACTTGGGCCCTATAGTATTACATCTTCACACACCCCACATTGCATTCTCTCCACATAATCAGTGGGGACCTCCTGCAATAAACAAAATGCATTGGAAGAATAGTTATTTCCATCAAGAGTTTATCCAATTCCAATACTCAATTATTATTCTAATTCTAATTCTTAAGAATAAACAAAATTATAATTCTCAATTTCTTTGGTTGGATTTCACTAAATTTTGGTGTACACACCTAAAATTAATTTCGGTGCCTTAACCGCAAATCAGTGCTACTGTACATATAACCACATTGGTGTGTTTTAGTTACTGCACGTTGGTGTCGTGGTTACCTAAGGACGCACCGGTGTGGTGCTATTAAGTGATGCACTAGTGATGAATAAACACAAATAAAAAAAGCGCAACTCTATTTTCTTTAAGTGAAAAAAAAAAGCAGCAAATTAAAAAATGGGCGGCAAAATATTTTTGAAAATCTAATTTCATAAAATAATTCTTTAAATACTAAACACTTTTCATTATTTCACTATTTTTTCTAAAATTTCCAGCTTGAGATTTGCAGGAGACATACCTGGAGCAAGAAAGCATGAGAGCACTATGGAGCAGTGAAATACATTCGAACAGAAGTATTCAGACAATCATAAACCAAACATCTAGTGATTCAAACCCTGTATCATAGAATTTCAAACCATCTAGTGATTAAATTTGATTTTTTTTTACTTTTTTTGTAGTTTTTTAACTTTTTCTCTAGTTTTATCCATTTTTGCCCTAAACCCTTCATTTTTTTTGTTTTTTCCCTTTCTTCTCCTTGTTTCTGTGATTTAAGAATTAGGGTTTTTCATTTTATATTAACATACAACCCACAGGATGACTTGCATAGTCGGATCCCAATCCATTCGACCATTGTGTGAATTTTTAGAAAAAATGGATCTTTTTTTTATCGGTGCACCCTGCATAACCTAGTGCACCAGTGCGCTGTATTATACAACGCACCACACAAGTACTGTAATAAAAATTTTGAAAACAATTTTTTCAAATCAGTGCGCCATATCTGAAATAGGGCACCAGTGCTCCATGTTACGATGATAGCACCGTACGGTCTATTAAAATGTTTGTGCAGTGTATTTATAATACCCCCACGCATCGTACGGTATATTATACTATTTTTGCGGTACGTTTTTAGTACCCCCACACACCGACGATGGTGCATACATCATGAAAGGTGCACCAATTTCTTGAGACTTATTTTTTACCTGAAAAGTTGCCAATTTATTTATAAATATATTAATGAATGATATGGTACATGTTTCAGATTGATAAAGAAATGACTAACAAGAGATCAAGTAAACAAAATACTGATAACACATCAATAAAAGCAAAACAGGCAAGTTCTTTGTAAATTATTTATAAAAAATATTATTTTTGAACTATATGTAAGTTTAACTAATATGTATTGTTTACTGTGTATCATGCAGAGCCACAAAATGACGAAGCTTGATAAGATTAGTTCTGATTTACGACCAGAAAAACGTAAAAGCTTGATGGAAAAATTGCAAAAGGGTGAATCAGGTGAATGAAAAAATATTATCGATCCAATATGAGTTTCTTTTTTTAATTATCATTAATAATATACTTAAAATTATTAGATACCATGTGTCAAATAGTTTATTTATTCACATTTGTTTAATGTTCTACAGGGACCAACAACTCAAAAAAGGAATGCTGTTCTAAGAAAAGAAAAAAAATAGAACATGCAAATGGAAATGAATTTCTCCTTAGCTCATCTGGAGTGGTGTTGGAGGTTAAAAAAAGGGGGGAAAAATTTTTCAGAAGTTTGAGGGATCTAGTGGAACGAATGTATAGACGCTCTTTCCAATTACAATACAAAAATCAATCCAATGATCCAAGAACCAAATTATATCTAAACTACAGGAAGAGTTTCCAGAGAATTGGTCAATGAGACATGTCAGACTTTTAATAGCAAAAACATACTACAACAAAAAATAAGGAATGAAAAAGTAATATTCCCTTAAATGTTTGTCTAGAATTATTTATAAATATCACTTTTTTTATATTTACTTTTCATATATCAATATAAAAATTAAATCTTTTATTGTCATGTTACATTTTCAGGAAGATTATGAAAATCTCAAAAGATGAACGAGCCGATATCAGAAATATGCCAGTAGGAATGTCCAAAAAGGTGTACAAGGAGATGGTCAAAGAAATGGAAAAAATTGCATCGCAGGAGGAGCCATCTCAACAACAATGTGCTTCAAATGTAATATGTAATAATTGAATTTTTCGATCATTAGGTACAATAAATAAACAATTTAGCATTAAATATTAATTTTCAAGAATTTGCTTGCAGAAAAGAAAAGAAAATGGAACCCATTCAACACATAAAATAGGACAACAATGAAGAAAACGGTCGATATCTAAGTTTGTGAGTAATTGTTACTTCCTTATAATAGCTTAACTAGATTTCATTTTTGTATTTTTTAAGTTGTTTTACAAAAATAATCATTGAATGTCTTCAAACAGGTGCTAACATATAAAGAAGAACCATCAGACGAATTGACTGAAATTGGGTTAAATATGGGTTGTGAGTATATGTTGGCATATCAGAAATCAATTGTGGAATTTGTAAGCATCTATCGATCTTGTTTTACTTAGCTCCATCTATAATTAATAGAAAAAAAAATTCTTTTATATTAAATATATGATTTGTTATGGGGTATAGAACTTGCAGGACACAAAGTATGGAAATGCTTCAAGAGATGGAATTTTGAAAGATGGCATGGTGCATAGTTTTGAAAAAATGTGTGTAGTTTATGAGTCAATTTTTGCTATGGTACGTCATTTCAATTTTCATTATTCTCACCAATGTATATACACTCATTTCAGTTTATTTTTATGTTTGTAGATGGAAGGTGAAGAAGAAGAAAATAATCAACACCGTGAAAAAAAAATTCCTGAAAATAACCCAAGTCATGGAAGTAGCTCTAGCAGTGACAACAGTTCAAGCGAAGAATGATGATCACTATGTTTGGATATCAAAGCAAGGCGTTGTATTTTTTGAAATATGTCTGTGAAATCATACATTTTTTTTAATGTAATGGACATAGTCTCCCAATTGAAAGACTAAGGGATACCAATAACTATCCCATTTTGTATGATAAAGACTGTCTTATTCACACACACACACACACACACATATATATATGATAGAATATGTTTTAATTTATTCTATTGCATTCTCCATTGTCATTCTCAAATGCACTGATAAAAATCTAATTCATATGAATATTGTTATAACATATATATGTGTGTCGACTTTTGATGAATAATGATTTTAAAAAACCACAATAATGATGATATGATATAAAAAATTAATCCAAACATCACATTCAAATACATTAATAAAAATTTAATTAATATGAATATTGTTATAAGATGTGTCGAATTTTGATGAATAATGAATTTAAAACAATCACAATAATTGCACTGTCATAGGTCAATGTTTCTAAAAAATGCAAAATGAAAACTGGTGTGTGTCAGTAACTGTACAACGGTACGTTTGTATTATGAACCGCACTAGTGCATTTCTACGACCTATGGGCACCGAACAAGTACCAAAACCAATTAAAAAAATCGGTGCGTTTGTGCGGTACGACACACCGGTGCATTTATATTTCTATACGCACCGGTGTCGTTGTACGATCTATGGGCACCACACAAATACCGATACCAATTATAAATCTCAGTGCGTTTGTGTGATACTGCACACCAGGGCGTTTAGGTGTCTATAAGCACCGGTTCATTTGTACGACCTATGGGCACCACACGAATACCAATACCAATTATAAATCTTGGTGCAGTTGTGTGATACTACACATTAGTGCATTTCTATAATCTACGCACCAATGCGTTGATACGACCTATGGGCACTGCACAAATCCCAAGACCAATTAGAACGAACCCGTGTGTTATATCACCAACACTACGCTCGGTGTGGTTTTATACCTTAACGACCCGATGCATTCTCCTTCGACTGCCCCAGGGCACCTTCTACATGTACGCACTGGTGCGTCAAAGCCAGAGTAGTGCACCGATGAAAAAAAACATCCGTAATAACCTCCGGCCACCCATTTTTTTTTTTTGTGCTGAATTTCCGTTAAAATCTCTGCCAAAAACTCTGTAACCATAAACGGATGTTGTATCAAATTTTTTTTTGACAATTTTGGCCAATATTATAACACTAGAAACCTCCTTTATAACCTCCGCTAGAGGGTCTTTTCTTTGTAGTGATTGTGACCTTATGGTTGCATCAACAACACACGCCAAGATGTAGCCTTCAACCAAAGCTTGGGAATTTACAGGAAATTTTTAGGAATTTCGAATTAAATTTTTGCAAAATTTCAACTCGATGGATACAAAATTTAATCACGGAAAGAGAAATCGGTAACAAATTTTACCTGAAAACATAGGAGGTGCCAATATCGATCCCCTAGGCCTCTAAATCTAGCGGAGTTTGTCCATTCGAAACGGTTGGCTCACAAAATGAAAATGAATGAATATAAATGCTTCATTTTGTGTATGGTTTTGGTTTCTCCCCATTTTTTTCTTTTAGATGAAATAGAAAACTTTGCTAGATAATGAAAAATCATCTTAGGCTTGATTTTTACCGGATTGAATGTTTTCTGATTATAAACAACAATAATTCTCCAAATATTTTCAGGATCAATTATCATGTTACAGAGGTGAGTTGGAATTGGCTATGGTTTCTCACCTGCGGGAGCTTCCCGTTTCGCCTTACGAAGCTTCTTGATTAAGGCCTTTGGCTGCCTCTTCAAACCTTGCTGAAATCTTCTTCGAGCATGAGCATGGAAGAGCACATGTTGAAATAGCCAATATGTGTCAGATTTTAATTCGTTGGAACGACGAAAATGAAGGCTTCCTATTGGCTGGGGTGAACAGTGCTTTCTCACCCCAAGTTCGCAAAGAAAATGCCTAGGACGTAATTAAATATATTTGTCATAATTTCAAGTGTAATTTGGATTGAAAAAGCTTTGTCCAATTATATTTATTAAAAGTGTTTAGAGGGTGTGGCATGTATATTTCATAGAATCAAACTAAGTTTGCTTCTTCATCATCATTCATTCATCGTAATCTTATTTGAACTCTACTCCTCCCATCTGATTAGATGTTAGAACTTGTTATAGATTATTTGTAAATTATAAAAGAAAGAGAATGCCTTATTTATTATTTATTTTTAAATTATTAAATGATAAAACTCTTTTTTTTACCAATTATATACATTTATAATTAATTTTCACTAAATAATATGGTTTTTCATTTTTCCAAGTTGATTCAACTAAAGAAAGAATAATGGCTATGATACAGGGTTTATGCACATTATTCTTTTTTTCTTTTTCCCTGTAGAGTGGTATTCCTGAAATCTTTTAGTCCATATTCCTCCGTTTTGAATATATTATTAGATGTGACATCGTTTTCTATTGTACCTTGATTTTTTTTTAAAATACACACTGGCCTCCTCAATTTCTGTCACTGCAAACCTAATTTACATTTCAAAAATTTAACTTTATTAGGGTACACAATATTATATAAAGTTTGATAATTTAACAAATTTATAACCAAAATAACACATTCTAGTTAACATTAACAGTTCTAAATTAAATATTTTCAAAATTAAGTGAATGCGGTTAGTTAAGCCACACAAACGAAGAAACCAATCCATTACATATTTTCCAAATTAAGCCAAGGTCGATCCACAGTTAAACCATCCAGGAATACAATGTTTCCATTATCATCGAACATGTCCAAATCATAAATTAGGGTTTCTTTAATTATGCTAAGTTTTAGAGTTTATATTTGTGATTTTTTAAATTTTAGAAAAAAATAACTGGAAAATATAACTAAAAAACATAAAAAATATATAAAAATTCAACTAAAACTATTTATATATATTTTTTTATAATTTTAAAATATGAATTTGTTAGTAATATGTGACATCATTTTCTCTTTTTCTTTTCCTAGATTTTTCTTTTTTAAATACATCGCCCTCCTCAGTTTCTACCGCTGTTGTTGTGAAACCAGCTCCAAAAATAGAAGAAAAGATATATCAACGCCTTAGAAATAAGCCACTTCGAGGGGGAAACCTCTAATACATTACATGAATGGAAAATTCTTGGATGATACAAATGACCAAAACCTCCTTCTATATATAGGAGTCCATGGGGCCACAATATAATCCTAGTGGGGCCACAATGTAATCCTAGCCGACCAAACAATAATAATGTAAGGGCACAATAATAACAATATGAGGGTTATAGAGGTACAAAAATAAAAAATAAGGGGGGCTACACTAACATAATAAGGGAATACACTATTAATATAGGGGCTTAACATGCCCCTCTCCTTCAAACAAGTGTTGTCCTCAACGCTTGATTATTTCTTGATGCTTCTGTATAAAATTCTCATCCTCCCATGAGGAATATTCTACAGGAAAGTTCTTCCACTTGCTAAGATACTTTGAAATTCATTGTACTTGTTTAGTTCTTGTTTCTGTGACTGTTTCAAAAAATCTTGCGATGTGATGTTGATATTCCTGTTATTTCATTAGATTATGCACCAAAGTTAGGTTATCCTTCGAGAGTTGGAGAACTTGTTGTTGATGCTCGATGTGATATTCCACTAATTTATCATCCATATTAGCTATTATTTGATCCTTCAAACCATCCAACTTAGCCTTCATTTCTTCTTTTAAACCATCTATGTCATCTTTGGTTGCTCTTCGTAAGATCAAAATTTGTTGCACTTGGTACCGTAATTTTGATATCTCATACTGCAATTCTTCCTCTTCATGTGTCATAGTATAGCTTTTTGAGGGATTAATGGGTATGGAATTTCTTTTTCAAACAAACATTATGCAATTTTAAAAACCAAATACACACCTTTTTCTTGATTTTGAGGAGCTCGATATTGAAACTGAATTAACTTTGTGATTTCGGATATTCAATATCTAAAATTTGGCATTGAGGTAGCCCTTTGAATTCTCTTTAGAATTCCACAGGTCTGACCTAATTTGGATTCTTTAAGACAAATTTGTGCCAAATCTCCTACGATGACCTAATTATGTTCTGGTTCAGTAGAGCGAAATTGTATGACTTGCCATGTATCACTTTTTCCTCCTTCGGCTTTGAAATTTGTTGAAAGGAAACTATATTCTGTGTACTTGTGGCCACTTTTTACATAATTCCAATCCGATGCTTAGAGAGAGAGTTATGAAGATTTTCCCACGATCAACTCTTTGAGATGAAATTCGGGAGCCTGCAAAAAACCTAACTTCCATAGACCATATCTCTGAAAATATTGCGAACCAAGATCTGAAATTTTGTGAGGATGTTCCTCAGGATTTTGGCTTCGCTCTGTGAAAATTTCAGCTTCTGAACCTTTGTAGAAAAAAATTTATAGCGAAAATTCCTCGATGACCTGTTTAGGTTAAATTTAGGAACCTGCAAAATGACCTAACTTCCACAGATCATATATCCGAAAATATTGCGAACCAAGCTCTGAAATGTTGCGACACATTTCCTCAGGATTTCAGCTACGCGCTCTACAAATTTTAGCTCCTGAACCTTCGTAGAAAAAAAATTATAACGCAAATGCCACGATGACCTGTTTGGAGCAGCGAAACCCTAGAATCTAAAGCTCTGATACCAAATGTTGTGAAAATAGCTCCAAAAATAGAAGAAAAGATATATCAACGCCTTAGAAATAAGCCACTTCGAGGGGGAAACCTCCAATACATTACATGAATGAACAATTCTTGGATGATACAAGTGACCAAAACCTCCTTCTATATATGGGAGTCCATGGGGCCACAATATAATCCTAGTGGGGCCACAATGTAATCCTAGACGACCTAACAATAATAATGTAAGGGCAGAATAATAACAATATGAGGGTTACAAGGGTACAGCAATAACAATAAGGGGGGTTACACTAACATAATAAGGGACTACACTATTAATATAGGGACTTAACAGCTGCATACCTACATAGTCCCTTCTAGTTGCAACCAACAATAAGCTCAGATTAGTTTATGATTTTATTCAATCATGGATTGGAGAATTAGATTTAATATAGCTATATTTTTCATTTTTCATTGAGCTGATTATACATTCTAATTCATCCTCAATTGTTGGAAGTGAAATCCGATTAATTAGTGTTGATGATAAAACTAACAGTAGATGCACGATGGGTGAATTAATAAAATTAGTGGTGAATTGAGATAAGAACGACCACTCTAGATTCATTAGATTTCATCTCAGGTAGTTGAAACACGTCATCAGGTTTCTATTCATCACGTCTCTCAAAATTACACAAATGACACCCTGGTAAAATACAAGTGGTCAACCTTCTTGGTGAATTTCTCGTTTGGCAACTGGCTAGGGTCATGAACGTGGTGTGCATGTGGGAAAGAGTTCAATATTTTTGGTATTTATGGCTATCATTAATATATCAAGTATTCCAAGAGTTTTATTTTGAAGTTGCAGTGAAGCTAAGAAAGCTTAATGTAGAACTTGGAGTGGACATAACACATATGTTTGAAAATAGAGATGAATAGGGATTTACAATAATGGCCTTTACTTCTAGCAAGCAATGATGATTGACAGCCTATAAGAATGAGATGTATATGGAAAACAAATTATTTTTGGATTAACATGTCGACACGGACTATGCCATCATGATGGGCTCCGAATGCAGCACCCTCTCTAGATCTCAAATCCTCATTACGAGACATTGGAAAGCCTAAACAATTATGAATACCATCGACAATTCACAAGGGTTCTCGACCCTAAATCGTTGGGATATAGAATTGAAGCAAGCCGACATGATGGGACCATGCTTATGAATATTATAAATCTAGTGGAGATACTAATTAGTGCATTATGTAAACAAACAATAATTTCATCTTCTTCCCTACTTTATTGATTTGTAATTTTGATATTGTACTAATGGAAATTTTATATACAACTTAGAGCCATTATGCGGAAATGTTCCCATCAATTTTTTAGACAACCACAACATTGGAAGTCTTATGCAGTGGTGTAGTCGATACCGGGAACGGTGAACTCCAATTCGTATGCTAATATTTTAACAAAAATATATTCCATAAAATCTTGTTCAGATCTAATTATTTTTACATAGGGAAGTGAAGTGCTCTAAAATACCTAATCCAATTAGATTCTCCTTAGAAATGTTTCATGTTCTCTAAATACCTAATCTGATTAGATTCTCGTTAGAAATGTTCCATGTTCTCTCATGTCATAACATATGTATATGGAGGTCCATGTTCTCATGGCGGCAATGACAATTCCTGCAATTTAGGATTTTTTTATCCCACCTGGACTTGCAGCTCGGTGTGGAAGATAACGCAATGCAGTTTAACTTAATGACAAGTTTAGCCTGGAAAATAATCCAATGGAGTTTGATTTAACGAAAATTTATACGTAACATGTTGAAATAGCCAACAACCAACAACGTTGAAATAGCCAATAGCCAACCAATATGTGTGAGATGCTAGAACGACGATGAAGAAGACTTCTTATTGGCTGGGGTGAATAGTGTTTGCTCACCCCAAGCCCACAAAGAAAACGCCTCTGGCATAATTATCAATTATTTATAAAATGAGATATGGAAAAGTTTGGTTATATGGGATATTTCATCATAATTATTAAGATAGATATTTGCAAAAGAGTAAAAAAGTTCTTTTGTATGTAAAATAAGGAAGTAGAATTTTTTTATAAAATTATTGAAAAATGTTGAATTTTTTTAATATTAAAAAAGGTTTTTTTGGTAAAATTTCTGTGATATATTTATGTTTAAAATTTGTGATATACATGTATGTTATAGATGCTATTTTCTATTTTTTATATAAAAAATAAAAATTATCAATTATTACACAATGAGATATGGAAAAGGGGAAATTTCATTACAATTATTAAAATAGATCTTTGCAAAAGAGTAAAAAAATTCTTTCATCTATAAAATAGGTGTAACATACACCGATATCTTCACATGGAAATGCAAGGAGTTAATTTTTTTTTTATACAAGTTACCCACGGTAACGATCCAAATCATTATTAATTATTCCTTACTCATCATTAGATAGAGTGTCCACCAATTCATAGTGTAACTTTAGTATACGAATAGTAAGTTGCTTAACCATTAACAACCTCTATTGTAGTACATTAACATAAAACTGTATGATGTAGCTTTGCATTCATTTCATTATTGATGTAGCCTTGCATACTTGACATTATGAACATCACAACAAGAAAGGAATCAACATCATCAGTTTGACACAATAATCCATCACATCATTGCACACCAATATACCCTGGAAACCTCGTAGGGTGAAAACCAACAATGTTTAATTTTATTATTAAATGCTCGTGAGGGTGTTCAACCCTCACTCAATGGCTTATAAGGGATATTTTCCCTTAACCATCGTTATAAATCTTACAATGAAATATACAAATATCTAGCTTAAAGCCATTACAATAAATATGATAGCATTTACCCTCTAGTCTTCATATCTTCATATTTTGGTGGTATGGATGTACCTACAATGTACCAACGCACAATGGACCATCTTGTAGCTCACACTCACTTGCATGAACCATCGCACCCATCTGCATGAACCATTACTCATTTACCTGCCACCATGTTAAGTATAATATTTCCTTTTGATAAGTCACCATCGCTTCCTGTTTTGATGTCATCAAAAAGCTTTTATAGCATGATTAAATAAAGCCTTAATCAATAAATCATTAATCTTTAAGTGATCCATTAACACTTATTCATGTGCATACATAAGATGTGATTACAATATCACAACATGCTTTGTTGTAACTTCTCTACCTTAGTGTGATATCAATTCATATCAAATAGTTCCCACATGATTATGACACTTCTCACACACTCTCATATTCGTACAAGACAATTCACTACCATTGTCCAGGAATTCCTTCAATGGAAAATGACACAATGTGCATTCGTGTTACTTAAACTTTAGCAAAAGAATCCAGCCCTTCAGCTATTTCCTTTGGTGCTAAAGCTAACATGATGAATGTTGTTCCTATGCACACAATGCATAAAGTTTCTAAAATAATTTCCCAAAAGAATACTTAACCCAAAAGAGCATGCACACACATGTTTCCTTTTCAAGGAAATATAACATAATAGGCATGCAAGGACATGGTTTTTTTTCCATAAAGCTAATGGAATAAAGCATAATAATCCATGTCTTATTCTCCAAATGTCATACCAACATTACCCATGTATATATTTCAAGGAACCAAAACATTACTTTCGTTTTTGTACATGTAATTCATCTTCTTTGCCAAAGAGTATTTTCCAATGTAGGATAACAAAACATGTAATCATTTCCCACATACAAATGAATATTATTTCCATGAAATCTAATGCAAGTATTGCATGAATATACATTATCTTATTCCACAAGAAAACTAACCTATATTAACATAATAGTTTTGTTAGCATAATGATACTCGCATATTTTTCCTAAGATTAAGATAGCTCAATATTTATTTTATCCATGCAAAGAACATACCTCTATAACACAATGGCTATTCTTGGTGTATGCAAGATAGATAACTCTCCCTCTTTGTGCATGCAAGAGAGATAGATTTTCCTTTAATGTAGGAAACACATATGCTCTTCTTCGAATTTTATCATCATGAAATACTATTTTAAGGCAAAAGATTAACATAATACCAATATTTTCAAGAGATTATTCTTTTTAAGAAAATTAACATAGTAACTTTCCATATGTCTTTTACCATGGTATATCTCTAATAAAAATATCCTTCTAAAACATTAACATAACAAACTTTTCAAGAACTAACATAGATTATGTCTTTTATCATGGTAATTCACTAAGATCAATATCTTTCTAAGAGATTAGCATAATACCAATATTTTCCAAGATTATTCTTTTCAAGAAATTTTAGCTAAATAACCACATACTCTTTTTCATAAAAATCACGTGGTTAATTATTTTTTACATAAAAATTCCTATGCATGCCTACATATCATGGCACAAGGACTATTGGTATAAAAATACACAATCTTACATATTAAGTAAAACCACGTTTTACTCTATATTTATCTCTTTTAGTTGCAATATTCATATGCAAGAATTATTTCAAAATATACATATTTCTCTCCAAGAAAAATCAAATGTATATTAGTTAAATTTTCAAGAATGCACACACATGTTTCTTTTTCAAGAAACCAAATTCCTATCTCCTTTCAAGGAAACTTCAACACAACAATGGAATTTTTACATACATGGAAAATACATTTTTTTTAAAGAACTCTAATTTAACTGTTATTTACTTTGTAGGCATTCTATTTTCCATAAATGCAATAACTATTGTTTCAAGAAAAGAAAGACAATAATACTTATCTCTTGAAACTCATTGTTCAACCTGGATTAGAGATGCGTTGCCTTCCTTCATGGATGCGCATTTCAACTTTAGAATTAGCTTTATTGTAGCTACTAAAATCCATAAAATAGAATTACTTATCTTTTTAACATTTGACTCCACCGTCGACAAAGGTTTTCTGTAAGAATCCATGTTCATAGTTCTAAAATCGGGTCCGCCAATGTTTAAACCATGAGAAGACGTTGCTCTCTTTTAGGTCCGCTATCGTAGTGCTCATCCCAGTACGTCAGTCCTTCCTCATTATCGCCTGGGGATTGATGCAGGAACCATGCCACCGGAAACTGCGAATACTGGTGATATATCTTTGAACCTTGCTCGTTCAGCTAATATCGAATTGTTGGGTATCGTTGGCGAAACCCCAACTGAAAACACCCTCTTCAATACGAAACACGTATTTGTTTTCAACCGATTCAAGAATTCATTTTTCAAACGATTCTTGATAAAACAGTTAAAAAGATAGTAACATAATATTTATTTACCATGTGTAAATATATAGGGTTGAGTAGGTATGTTACATACTCCCCCCCTTAAGATAATACCATCCTTGGTGTGCTTCTCCCATAGAAATTTAAACTTATACTCATGATATAATAATATAAACTACCTAAAAGGGGTCCTTCCCCTTCATAATGGAAGCAATTTTGTTTCCTTAAATGCCATTAATTGAAAAAATAATGTTGTTTATCCATAGTCATAAGCATGTATATCTCAAAATATATTCCATTTCCAATTTTAACTACTTATCCATTATTCAATTCATAAAAGTATAGAAAATTCTCTATACCAGCTTACCATTACTTACCAATTACTATTGGAAGGAAGTAATGATGGCTTTTACAGAAGCTCTCTGAGAATGGTTGAATAACCCATCAACACTCCATGGAAAGAGCCTATAATGCATGACTAACAAATTCAATCACATTAGTCACAGTTTCAATCAAATGAAATACTTGAAACTATCAAACATTCATGCAATATCAAGAGATGTTTTAATCAAAGTAATTCCACAAGTACTCAGAGAGCACCAACCCTCTAATCAATGCATCACGTGCACATTGTCTTAGCTCCTACTACAGACATCCACATAGTACTTCTAAAAGTACTCAGAGAGCACCTAGCTCTCTCACCATACAAATGGTCAATCAATGCACCATGGGCATATCCTAGCCTCTGCTAAGACATTCAAACAAAATAGTAATAAAATAAATGAACTTATACATTTAGTAATTCATTTTCCAAGCACTAAGCTCCTTTCCTCTTAATATCTACATAATATATATTTACATAATCATATAAAAATTCATTTTAATATAATTCCTAGTGATTACTTAACTTTTTCCGCTGTGAGAACCACAATGGTAAACAAAATGATCCTCCTAACCCATAGGAGTTGGTTTCCAAGATCAAATCGAGTCATTTCCACATCCAGACAGTGATTTGAAAAAATACCATTCCAAGTCGAGTATAGATTCCTCTTGGAAACATCATGCCTATTCCTCTGACAGCATCCCGTCTATGAGGAATTTTGGACCTTCTCCAACAAGCTCCAAAATCAATAGAGTTTCCTCATGTTTTCCCCTCTTCCCATATTGGCCAACTATTTTCCCTTTATGAGATCATATATCTCTAGGGAGAGGAAATCCAAACAGGTAAGTTCCATCAACCCCTTTGGGCAGGCAACCACCATCAACCCAAGGCCTTCTAGCCTTTCACAATTGTTGACAACTTTCTGGCATGTTAAATTTCTCTGTTAGCATTGTTTCCCTTAGTAAATTACATAATGAACTTTATGCACATTATACATCGAAGAAAAAAAACTTTATGTACATCATACATCATACTTGGCCCTTCACATCGGTCTAATGATATCTATATTAACATGGAACATGAAAATCATACATGTGTTATACATTATTATTTCCCAAATAACACAATCATGCACATTATAACATGATATAATGTGTTATACGTTATTATTTCCCAAATAACAAAATCATGCACATTATAACATGATACTCTATCAATTACCGTTGCAATTTTTCCATGGCACTATTTTACTTTCACAGGATTTTCTTGTTACCATTAAGCTAACCAACCATGCTTAATCTCATCAACGACACTAATCATAAATATACATTGTTAAAAACAAAAAATATTCACTTTCAAATTAATCTTAGTTTCATGCATACAATGTTTTCATGCATACAAGTATATATAAATATTCATTAATGCGTATATATCAATAATGATTAGGGTAACAGTCCCAAACATTTCCATTTCCCACAATGTTTTGTTACCAACAGACAGACACGTGAAGTAACTACTTGTTCACAATTTGCAATAATATTTAATCAAAACCAATTCATGCATATGGTTTTATGAGTTAGTCATACAACACTAACTAATCAATGCCACTAAAAATATTAATGCATCCATGACACGACTCATTCAAAAACTAGTCATTTGACAACTCGTCATTATAGTCAAGTCTCATTACTTGGCCCATTGTATTGTTTTTAACATCTGAAAGGGTTCATTCAACTTCATTTTAAACACTCTCATCCTCTTCAAGGACTTTCCCTGTCTTTTGCATTCATGCATTAGTTTCACATCCATCACTATATGCATTCATCATTTTTTTCAAGTAGTGCATGGTAACTTTAGTTATGTTCACTAAATGTATGAGTAATATGTCATATACCCAAATGTTAATAGTCAACTCTCACTTTCACTAGTGATTACTCAAGTTGTTCATAAGTACAACAAAGGTTTTATTGTCTTTTATCCTGAACAAGATTCCAATGTTATGAAAACCATTTTGTGACAACATTTATTACTTTTTACTCTTCAATCTAGTTATAAACATGAACCACACATCTCATGTCAAGAGTAGACTACTGCATGTATCATTCAATATGTAGATTTCTAGAATCATATATCAATCAATATGTAGTTTTCTAGAATCATACCTTAACTGATGTCCATTAGTAGCATAACTCAATTTATTTTCGCTTAACAAATCCCAAAGGCGCCGGTGCTACAACCTTTAGCTCTGATACCACTTGTAACATACACCGATATCTTCACATGGAAATGCAAGGAGTTAATTTTTTTTTTATACAACTTACCCACAGTAACGATCCAAATCATTATTGAGTATTCCTTACTCATAATTAGATAAAATGTCCACCAGTTCATAGTGTAACTTTAGTATAAGAATAGTAAGTTGCTTAACCATTAGCAACCTCTATTGTAGTACATTAACATAGAACTGTATGATGTAGCTTTGCATTCATTTCATTATTGATGTAGCCTTGCATACTTGACATTATAAACATCACAAAAAGAAAGGAATCAACATCATCAATTTGACACAATAATCCATCACATCATTGCACACCAATATACCCTAGAAACCCTGTAGGGTGAAAACCAACAACGTTTAATTTTATTATTAAACGCTAATGAGGGTGTTTACCCCTCACTCAATGGCTTATAAAGGATACTATCCCTTAATCATTTTTATAAATCTTACAAGGAAATATACAAATATCTAGCTTAAATCCATTACAATAAATATGATATCATTTACCCTCTAGAATTCATATATTAATATTTTGGTGGCATGGATGTACCTACAACGTACCAATGCACAATGAACAATTTTGTAGCTCACACTCATCTACATGAACCATCACACCCATCTGAATGAACCATTACTCATTTACCTGCCACCATGTTAAGTGTAATATTTCCTTTTCATAAGTCACCATCGCTTCCTGTTTTGATGTCATCAACAAGATTTTATCGCATGATTAGATAAAACATTAACCAATAAATCATTAATCTTAAAGTGATCCATTAACACTTATTCATGTGCATACATGAGATGTGATTACAATATCACAACATGCTTTCTTCTAACTTCTCTACCTTAGTGTGAGCAAGTAATTATCAATTAATATCAAATAGTTCCCACATGATTATGAAACTTCTCACACATGCTCATATTCGTACAAGACAATTCACTAGCATGGTCCATGAATTCCTTTAATGGAAAATGACACAATGTGCATTCGTGTTACTTAAACTTTAGCAAAAGAATCCAACCCTTCAACTATTGTTTTCGGTGCTAAATCTAACATGATGAATGTTGTTCCTATGCATACAATGCATAAAGTTTCCAAAATAATTTCCCAAAAGAATACTTAACCCAAAAGAGCATGCAAACACATGTTCCCTTTTCAAGGAAATATAACATAATAGGAATGCAAGGACATGGTTTCTTTTTCATAAAACTAATGGAATAAAGCATAATAATACATTTCTTATTCTCCAAATGTCATACCAACATTACCCATATATATATTTCAAGGAACCAAAACATTACTTTAGTTTTTGTACATGTAATTCATCTTCTTTGCCAAAGAGTCTTTTCCAATCTGGGATAACAAAACATGTTATCATTTCCCACATACAAATGCATATTCTTTCCATGAAATCTAATACAAGTATTGCAGGAATATACATTATCTTATTCCAAAAGAAAACTAACATAAATTAACATAATAGTTAAATGTTAGCATAAAGATACTCACATATTTTTCCTAAGATTAATATAGCTCAGTATTTCTTTTATCCACGCAAAGAACATACCTCTATAACACAATGGGTATTCTTGGTGCATGCAAGACAAATAACTCTCCCTCTTTGTGCATGCAAGAGAGATAGCTCTCTCTTTGTGCATGCAAGAGAGATAGCTTTTCCTTTAATGTAGGAAACACATATGCTCTTCTTAGAATTCTATCATCATGAAATACTATTTTAAGGCAAAAGATTAACATAATACCAATCTTTTCAAGAGATTATTCTTTTTAAGAAAATTAACATAGTAACTTTCCTTATTTTTTTTACCATGGTATATCTAAGAGATTAGCATAATACCAATATTTTCTAGAGATTATTCTTTTTTCAAGAAATTTTAGCTAAATAACCACATACCCTTTTTCAAGAAAATCACATGGTTAATTATTTTTTACATAAAGATTCCTATGCATGCCTACATATCATGGCACAAGGACTACTAGTATAAAAATACACAATCTTACATATTAAGTAAAACCACATTTTACTCTATATTTATATCTTTTAGTTGCAAGATTCACATGCAAGAATAATTTTAAAATATACATATTTCTCTCCAAGAAAAAATCAAATGTATATTAGTTAAATTTTCAAGCATGCACGCACATGTTTCTTTTTCAAAAAACCAAATTCCTATCTGCTTTTATAGGCATTCTATTTTGCATAAATATAATAACTATAATAATACTTATCTCTTGAATTCAAGATGGATTAGAGATGCGCTGCCTTTCTTCACGGATGCACATTTCAAGTTTAGAATTAACTTTATTGCAACCACTTTTGTAAGAATCCATGTTCACAGTTCTAAACTCGAGTCCGCCAATGTTTAAACCATGAGAAGATGTTGCTCTCATTTAGGTCCGCTATCGTAGTGCTCATCCCAGTATGCTGGTCCTTCCTCATTATCACCTGGGGATTGATGCAGGAAGCATGCCACCGGAAACTGCGAATACTGGCGATATATCTTTGAACCTAGGTTGTTTGTAAGAATCCGTGTTCACAGTTCTAAACTCAAGTCCGCAAATGTTTAAACCACGAGAAGACGTTGCTCTCGTTTAGGTTCGCTATCGTAGTGCTCATCCCAGTATGTCTGTCCTTCCTCATTATCGCCTGGGGATTGATGCAGGAAGCATGCCACCGGAAACTGCGAATACTGGCGATATATCTTTGAACCTTGCTCGTTCGGCTAATATCGAATTGTTGGCTATCGTTGGTGAAACCCCAACCGAAAACACCCTCTTCAATACGCAACACATATTCGTTTTCAACCGATTCAAGAATTATATTTATTTACCATGTGTAAATATATAGGGTTGAGTAGATATGTTGCAATAGGGAAGTAGGAAGATTTTATTATTGAAAAATATTGAACTTTTTTAATATTAAAAAGAGTTTTTTTTTTTTTTTTTGGTAAAATTCATGTAATATATTTATGTTTTAAATTCAAGGTTAAAAATTTGTCATATATAAGTATAGTATGGATGTTACTTTATAATTTCTATATAAAAAATAAAAATTATCAATTATTTACATAATAAGATAATTATAAAAATCTTTGTAAAAGAATAATTTTTTTTTCATTATAATATAGTAAGAAGCTATTTCTGTTATCATTAGAGGATTTTTTTTTTTAATAATATAAGTAATCCATTTAAATTTATTTTTAATTTCCAATTTATTGCAAGGATTAAATGTTTTGTGATATAATTTTTTTAAAATAAATATTGTAATCAAAATAAAAATTTCCTCACAAACTTCGATATCTCCTCATTCTTGAAATTTTTAAATTGATATACATCTAAAATTATTAATAAAATTAAATATAACTTTTATTTCAACCTACCCAATGCACCAATAACTACAACACCTGTCATATGAGTAAATGAAGATTTCAATAACAATTCTAAACCAAAACAATACTATAATAATTATATAAAATAAATATCAAAAATCTCCCAATTTATTTTTCCTCTTATTCAGGGAGTTCTGCTATCAAACCATTGTATGATTATTTTTCTCCGTGGCTGGCGTTTCTTACGTAAAATCTAACTTCGCAAAATAAAAATCGACTAACTTAACTTCTCATCTCCGTGGTTGACGTTTATTACAGAAAATCTAAGTTCTAAAAAACTATTGAAAATACTAGACTTCGAGACCTAACTAAATGCGAAAGCACGAAATCTTCATTGAAACTCAACTATTAAATTTAATTTTAAAAGACGATTAAATTGCATTAGTCAAGTTGTATAATTTCAATAAACTTGTTTTCCCATATGGTTGACTGTGCATATTCAGGGATGCCTTGAATCTCACGAACACTCACGGAGTGTGACAAATACTCAATGGTATGCAACAGCACATGTATTTATTCTCGCTAGTGTGTTCATATTGGATTGTATTTTATTTTAATATTTAAGAAGTAAAAGATAGTTTATAGGATAGATTGTTTCTTTATTTAGTTATTGTATTTTGTATTTTCTTTGTGAATTTTTATCATAATTTTTTTTAGTTTTGGATATATTTTTCTGAGCTGAATAGATTATCCTAAGAGCTAGCTGCCAAAATATCTGCATAGCTTTTCTTCTTGTCTTTGAAGGCCTCACATTTTAAAATGAAATGTTTCTCTGTTTCCACTTTTCTTGAATAGAAAAAAATACCTGCTCTTTAGTCCTGCACTTTGTTTGGCCTTTTCGAGGGCTCTGTTTCACAACAAAGTTGATTGAGAATTAGTCCTTAATTGAGCAATAGAATTTTTGCTCTCCAAAAAATATTGGCCCCCATGTAAGTTTTTGTTGATGATTATGAGTGGAACTAATAGCATCTGTCAACAAATGTAATTGCAATGGTAGATTATATAAGTATTTTTTTTTAAATGTGGTTTTGGATTTAGAAAATTTATGATAACTATATCTTGGAAATATTTGTATTAAGCATATCCACAAAATACCTACCAACTTAACCATAAAACATAATAATACTAATGTCCAAAAAATTGAACCAATAATCTTAACTTTTCAATAGCGAAAATACTTTAAAATACAAATTAAAATAATGAATAATTTTATTATATAATATAACTCCTTATACAAATTAAAATAACAAATAATTTTGTTATATAATATAACTCTTTTATTATATAATAATTTCTATCATTATTTTTATTTACTTACCCTACATTTTATTTTTAACCATAAAGATACAACCAAACGTGCATTCTATATAATAAAGATACAACTAACCAAACGTGCATTCTCTATAATAAATCATTAAGATCCAACCAACATCTATTCTTTATCTACCGAAACACCATTATAGAGGAACCTATATTTTAAATAATTATAATATTCTCATGGATTAGGTAGGTACTGCTAGTAATGCCTGAAAAACTACGTGAATAGATTGGGAAAACTAGTTTTCAATAATTAAACTTTTGATAAATTTTTACGCTGTGTAACGACAGACATTATTAACAGAACTCATGGGGTTGAATATCGTTCTTTTCTGCAAAAGTTTTATTGGTTAAAATTGGGACCAACCATAACTACACTATAATTGGGGGCTTTTGCCATTCATGTTTAGTAATCGCTTGGCACCATTTATTGGTAATCGATGAGTTTCGAAACTTCCAAAGTTTTAGTTCATCATGTTTATTAACATTTTAGGAATTTCAAATATTTTTGGTTAATTTCAAGTTTGCTCAATTTAATTTATATTACAATTAAAATTTATTAGATTTTAAAATATTTTCAAAATCTATAATCTAATTCAATTTTAAAATATTTTTTTATTATATTAAAATTGAAAGATATTAGCAAATTTATAAATCATTATTATTAATTTTTTAATGGTTTTTGCAAAGTTAATCTACATAATTGGTGAGTATGAAAATCCAGCACTCACTTTCAAACTCAAATTTGGAAATATCTCTAAAACTCAAAAATCTGGAAATCAAACCTCCACCAAAATCTCATACCATAGCATTAATAAATTTCCAAACCATTATTATTTCTTTTTGAGTAGTCTTATTCGGGATCCAATGGATCCAGAATAACGATTAATCCACATGATAATCCAACAAAATTCAGCAATCGTGACGTAGTAAAATTCAAGTTTCAAATTGGTGTGTTGGTTTACCAAAACATGACATGACACTCCATTAATTTATTAAAGTTGCTGCCGTACGTGGTGCTTCGTTTTGTCCATAGAAACATCCCTCGACAGCTTACGGAGAAAATAACTTTGAGTGCACGAGATTTCATTATTATTATTATTATTATGGTGAACACTACCAGCTACTCATATTGCTTAATGTATGTCCAAAGCTGCCCCTCACATTTTATATACATTAACACTTGGTGGTTATATAAATAATTTCATAGTGCCCACTATCCCAAATCTGAGGATTTGGAGAATCCTTCTCAGATTTTGTTTTTGGCATTTTATGGACAGTTAAAAGCTTAGTTTTAGGGTTAGGGTTGGATAGTTGGGGGATATTGCAGCCTGGATGATAAAGATGGAAGATATTACAAGTTTGGAAGAATTGAAGGCTGTCAAAGTCTTGGGACGCGGAGCCATGGGGACTGTATTTCTGGTTATTGATGAGAAGCGATATGACAAAAGATGGTTGGCACTCAAAGTGATAAGCAAATCTGCGATGATGGAAAAAAAGGATGGGCTGAGAAGGACACAGGTGGAGTTCGACATTTTGTGTAGTTCGTCTTCACTGCCACATCCCTTTCTCTCCCCATTTTTGGGTCGACTGGAGACCGAAAAAATAATTGCATTCTTAGGAGAATACTGTCCTGGAGGTGATCTCAATAATTTAAGGCACCAACAACCTGAAAAATCATTTTCAGAATCCGTCATCAGGTAAGAAGCTTGCGTTTTTTTGCTCTGTTGATTATATCAATGAGAAATATTGGCAATCTCCTCGCTATATATATATATATATGATCAGAAGGGACATCCCTGATCCCTGCAGTATGAGAAAGATTGCACTTTTTGAAGTTTGGAAAGGCAATTTCCCATGTTTACCAACTGTGTGTAAGAAATAAACAGCAATAGATTGGATGCAGTGGTGTAAGGACTTGGACTCTGTAATTAATAGTTTTTATGCTTTCATTCCAGGATGGCTGGTTGCAGGCCCACCTCCTGGTTATAAATCATTTCCTTTTCCATTAATCCATAGTTTAGGGGTATGATTTGGGTTGTTTTTCTCTGGGCTAGTGGTTCTGTCTTTTGGAGCAGTTATGGAGTTTATATAGTTTTGCTCAAAATTAGATTACAAAAAATTTGTGAGATCAAATCTCTACATTTAACCTTCAGAACACAGTCTAGATACTTATCCTAACCAACCGTAATTCCTACATTTTTGCCAAGTTCTGCGCCCCTCCAACCTGCTCAGAGCTAGACTGATCAACCTGGTCATGTTCAGATCGATCGGTATGATATGTTTTTAACTACGCTCGATCGGCTGAATCTTCCTCCACCCATCGATCTGTAGAATTTTTTTTAATCTAATTTTACAAATGGAATAGAACCAAACATATTTTATTTACATTTTAATTATTTTTGGCAATCTTTTGATTTACATATATATAAACTTTCTTTCACTTATATCTTTATAAACATATCTTTAAGATATAAACATATCTTTAATTTAGTATAAACATATTTTTAATTTAGTATATAAAATAAAATTTAATTTTAATTTTAAATTTAATTTTAATTTTAAATTTAATAATGAATGAGATAAAATAATTCAAGAAAGAATATGATTTTTTGTGATTTAAAATGTATTTTTGAAAGTGATTTTTTGTTGTGAATTAGCACTTTGAAAATCACTTTAAAGCACTCAAATTTTATAGATTAAACAACTTAAATTCAAGTTTCTAAAAATCTCTCTCAAATTTCAGATAAAATTAAACCAAAAAAATATTAAATTAGATTACATCAATATTATAACAATTTTACTATATAATCAAAATAAAATTATTGTAAATTAAGTTTTAAGTTTAAAATATATTTTTTAAAATACATTTTAATTTAAAAATATATATATATATATATATTTTTAATATATATTATTATTACTCTCAATTTAGCTATTCTTACAAATTTGAACCAAATCTATAACCCATAGGAATACTAAGGCTCAAGTTAACAACATTTCTAAAAACTCAATACACATTCTCTTCGATATTTTTAATTTTAATTTAAGATTATTAATCTAATTGATCTAATATTTTAAAATTAAATTTATTTTTTATAATTTATTAATAAAATATAAAATTATTCCCAAATTTAATATAATTTTTTTATTTAATTTTCAATGTACATAAGTTTTCAATCATCTGAGCCTTGATTTGTGGTGTTTCCCCAGGTTTTATTCAGCGGAGATCGTGATAGCATTGGAGCATCTACACAGGCAGGGCATAGCTTACAGAGACCTCAAACCTGAGAACATCCTTGTACAAGCTAGTGGACACATAATGCTTACAGACTTTGATCTCTCTACCAGGCTTTCACTCAAGCATTTCACACCCCCTTCAGAAACTCCAAATGTAAGCCATCACAGACAATCCAAGGGCATGCATATTCCACACCTTAGACGTTCAATAATGTCATGCCTAAACCCATTGCATCCCCAACCTGATAAACCCAAAAAGTCTCTCATGCCTATCCCCAACAATATTAATTCTCCCCAAGTTTCTCCAATTAACAAAAGCAGAAGCTCACCATCCAGTCCTCCAACAAGGTCCAATTCCTTGGTGGGTACAGAAGAATATGTAGCCCCAGAAATGCTCAAGCGCATCGGTCATGATTTTTCAGTGGACTGGTGGGCTTTGGGGGTTCTACTCTATGAAATGTTGTATGGTAAAACACCCTTCAAAGATACAACAAAGAAAAAAACATTCTACAATATACTAATAAAACAACCCCAATTCTCAGGCCCATGGACTCCTCTAAGAGATCTCATAATCAGATTGCTCGAGAAGGAACCATCTAGAAGACCCAGTGTTGATGGCGTAAAAAACCATTCGTTTTTCAAGGGGCTCAATTGGGACACCATTCAATGTATATCCAAACCACCATTTGTTCCATCAGTTCATACTTCTATGGAAGAAATGACAAGCAGTAACATTGACATGGAAGAGTATGTAGAGGTTAACTCCACAATATCTAGCAAACACAAGAAGAACATTAATGAAAATTTCTGGCATTGTAAGGAAAAGAGTAACCAAACTTGGGTTCAGAGGTTATCCACCAGAGGAGAAAACAACGATGATTTTGGAGCGTTTTGAGGAACCGGCCATTGCATTTGAAAATGCTGAGTTTTCTAGTTCATTGTGTATTCATGCTTGTTAATGATAACGCTACAAATTGAATGTAAAATTCTCACATAAAGGGAAAACTAACATGGGAGATCACAATGGAGTTCACAATCATCATGGTTGCTCAACGTATTACAGGTCAATCAAGGTTTATCAGACATCCTAAATTCATATAAATTTGATAAAGATTTTGATCTTATGATTGTCTATCTGTATAGATAAAACATAGTAAATTTCGCCCTATATTGAGTAAACATAGAAAATTTCGCCAAATATTGGGAAACTAGAGCATCACACTCATAAGTGGCATTGAGAAGCAGAGTAAAAACACAAGGCTTTAGTGTAAAAAAATAATTATGTTTGGAAAATGTATTAAAAAATATTGTAAGGTTAAAAAAGGGTGTATTTTCAAAGTGAAAATGCAGTAGTTTGGTATATTTAAGAGGAGGTTATTTTTAATTTGATTGTATGTAAGGTAAGTAATAAATTGGTTGGTTAAGTAGAATTAATCATTGTTTTTCATGTTGATTTTTATTTAACCAACGTAGATCACTATGTATAGAGAGTGCAAATTTCTTTAGAGCATAAAATACAATGTAGTATTTTTCATTGTTTAAATTGTATTTTTGAATGCTAAATAGAGTATATATAAACATTTTAACAATAATTACTTAATTTTTCATGATATATACATATTTTTAAGTATGTGTCAATATTAATTCTTATTAAAATATTTTATCAATAACCAAATTATAAGATTTACTCACACATTTTTTTTACTTATAATTACTTTACAAAATATTTATTTTAACTTTTATTTTTATTTTAAATGGGAAGTGATCTGAGAACAAAGTGACACATCCCCTCATACTAGGTTGTATAATGAGCCTCTTTGCTTAATCACAATTAATTATGATCAAATATACTATTGATTATAAAATGTACAATCAAGAGATTTATAATATGATTTTATATATTGTAATGTTTATTATAATTTGATTTGTATAGACTTATGATATTATTTAAATGGTTATATTGTATTCTAACATTTATTAGTGCTTATGTTGCATTGTGATTTTTTTATGACTTATGTCAAACTGTGATATTCTTTAATGGTTATGTTACATTGTGAAATTATTTTTGGTTCAATTATATTAAATTTTTACATTCCCAATAGTCACTTTTGAATTACAACATTCACCAAGGGTTAAGTCATATTAAGTTTGGTTGACTATGGTGGGCCATATTTGATTATGGTTGACCATGGTTGAGTACTGAAGATCATGTTTAACCATTGTTGACCATGATTTACACCCTAAGAGAACCAATACGAAAATCATTTAATTGGATAGGGCACAATTAAAGGCGATCAATGATATGAAAGATGTATTAATATGATTTTCCTTTGATACACTAGGTAATTGACATTATAGTTGTTGATATACTAGAGGCATATGAGCTACTATTAAGTAGAGACTCGTCTTAAAAATTGAAAGGTTACTTTGCTATAGTAAACAATGAGCCTTGGAATAACTCAACTTGAGGGACCCAACAAGCCAATAAACGTCATGTGAAATACACTGGGAAACTGTTTTAGTAAGACTAACTTTGATGATCATTTAGCCTAGTTAACTTGAACCACGTCAAAAACTAGCATAATCTTCTTCAGGTACTACATGATGGTGTTAATGAACTCTTTATTTTAGCCATAAATAATAGTAATAACACTAAGATAGATGTAAATATTGATAATCTAACTAAATTTGAAGTTGGTACTAACATTTGTGAATTATTATCTGATGATTTTGAGATGCAATATTATTATGTTGCAAGATGTGCTTTAATCGACCAACAAGAACATAAAGCCCTGATTTCTTATTAAGTGAGATGAAAATATTCCATGTATTGAATTTTGATTATGGTTTTTTTTTAGTCAAAAGTTCACTAGTAAGGGTATATATATCTGTATATATCATGTTGGATATTTCATTTATTCCTCATTTTCTTAACTTGAGTTTTGCCACTCTTGTTTTTGTACTTATAAAATTTCTATCAAACTGCTTTGCAAACCTTGTGTCTCAATTCACACGATTAACTAGAGTAATAATTAGTGTAGGTTTTAAAATAGTTCTTGCAAATAGATTCTCGATAAAATAGAAAAGATTCAATTGTTGTAGAAAATCATTTTCCTAGTTTTCATAAAGTTTGTCATAGTTGTAAATCTATCCTTAGACCACTATTTTGGAAAGGAAACAAGAGAATTATGGATCCTAGAAATTGGTATTTCAACTTGGTATCACCAAACCTATAACATTCATCACAAAAAAATAAAATAAAATAATTCTAACATTGTTTACTTTACCTTTCTAATTTCACCGAGCATATATGTATACCTACTGCACTATGGTCCTTCATCAATTTTATTTCTTAACACACATTATTTATACCATATCTTAAAACTTTGGATAAGCATTATTAAACAAAGATTGTGACTCGTTTGATTAGTTGTATGTAAGTTTGTACCAATCATTTATGGCTTACGGAACATGTTATAATGGAAATCACCTTACACCGCTTTAACAATACACCTGTGATCATCCGTTCATTTACTCCTACAACTGTTCCCCTCTATGGTTTGTTCTCTCACCATGTGAGGCCACCTGCCTGCTCAACCTCCGTCAATCTGTACGTACTAGGATCAATGAAGGAGGGTTTATCAAGAAATGACTAGGCTATTGCTTTCACAACCCTAACTTTTTTCCTTCATTAAATTTGTGTTTCTCTGCAGAGAGCCTTGTCTGCAATTCAGCGGCGGCATGGAGGTTTCGTCAGGTAAACACTTGGATTTTGTCTCAATCAGTCCATTCTTGCCTTATTAGTAACCGGCTCTTCGTCATTCTATCCTCGTTTTGATGTTTTATGCTCAAACCTGGAAGGTTCTCGCATTGGGTTAATGTCTATACTTATATCGCTTTCTCATTTAGTTTACATTCTCCTTACAATGATAACTTATATTTTTTTTACATTGTTCGAAGCAGCAGCAAACGCCAATGCACTCCCACTACTTTTTGGGCAGTTTCTTCTTCGTTGTTACATGTGTAAGATGTATTTTTTTCAGTTTCATTGAACATGTTTGTCACCCCTGAGCCTACAACTTGCCTCGTCTCAGCATGAGATTAACTTCATTTCCTTCACCTTGTTTTCTCATAGTTGTTTTGATCCACGCTGGCAGATGCGGTCTTCGTTAGGTTCGTAATTCTAGACCATACCTTGATTGATTATTTTCATAACTGTACTCCATATCTATTAAAGGCTAATTATTCTCTTATTATTGTATTTGGTGCAGGTATTCAACCTAACCCCAAAGATAGAGGTTACTCAAAATGCTCTTTTTCGAAGCCCTCGTCACCTTTCAAAAAGGCTTCTTGATACCTTCTCTTACCCATTTCAAGTATTTTGTTTTCCTCGCATCTACTTTGGTGGCTGAGAGCTTAGTCTAAGCCTAATCGTTCTTTCCAAGTCTTGACTAAGGCAACATGGCCATCGAGCCTTTTGTTCTATTACTCTTCGGACAAATTTATGCCTATTTGGCTTTCTAGCATACATTGGTCATTTCAATGCATGGTTTAATTGGGATTCGACCCAAATATCTATTAAGAGTATGTCCTCTATAAACTGAGAGGCTTGATTTAAATGTTTAATGGGATTTTCTTATCGCTTTACCAATATCTACATTCGTATAGATTATGGGTTTTTCTTCACGTATGCTTTAACGCACAATTAGAGTTTTAGTTTCCCCTTTTTGGTTTCTTGTTTACCCTACAAGGTTTAGCGGTGGATTTGATTTGAGCTTAATGAATCTTAATAATTGATGATATGACTTCTTTGTTCAATAAATTTCTTTATATGAATTTATAGTTTACTTTTGTGCCTTTTGGGCTTGTGCAATGTAATATCGTTCCATGACTGTAAACTATATTCATGGTATTTTACTTTTTTAGTGCAGTATATATTTATGCTGTAATAATATTTCTTTCTGAGGTATTAATATTTCTTTTTGATGTAATAATATTTCTGTGATTTATTATGCATGCTATTCTCAGAATTTCCTGTTAAGCATACTGTAAAAATGAATTTTGTTTTGTGAAAGAGTTCTTCCTTCATCTTTTAGTAACAATAGATTCTATCTATTTCTTTATAGTTTTACAAGGATGTCTGGACCATCTTAGCTTCTATCCGTGTATAGCCCATATATGGAAGAACGATCACTTCCAGGGTCTAGGGTTTTCTCCTTGGACCCTGAACTAATAGTTCACTCTCATTTATAATTTTGGTTTTCAAAAGAGAAACTTTCTCCAACCTAATAGTTTAGAACTTGTTTTTGAATTCTTACTCTCATTTTCTGATAGGTCATATTTTATCTATAACATATTTCTTAATATGCTTCCGCATATCCATATACATGGGACAGTTTAAGAATAAGTCACGTTTTCCAAATTCAATACACACATACGTCTAATACAATATAAAAATAGTTTACAATCATTCTTTCTTAACTACAATACACATTTCCAAATCTTAAAACAACTTGGTCTAAATATTTCCTATGTTAAACTTGTCTGTCTATTACATATGCAATAAATAAATCTGTTTACTTATATCATTTTGGACTCTGCTGATGATGTCCTCCCAACCTTAAGAGAGGCGATTACATCCTCCTCTTCCCCTGTGCTCCACACCTAAGAAGTATAGGTTGAGATAGATTTCTAGAGAGACCTTAGGACCCCAAGTCTAGTCTATTTTCCAAAAATCTTTAGGAATGCTAAGTGTTTCCACTGATCTCTACCAGCTCAAGAAATTCTTCACTCTTCTCCTCTATCCTTTATGAGTTACTGAAAAAAAACTATTTTTATTCACTAGAATGTACCTTTATCCTTAGAGGAAAAGGTAACTATCCAAAACTGTTCAACCACTTCTCAGTTCTTGGAATATTTTTACCATCAATCTTTTTACATTCTATGGAACCACTTTTCCATAACTAATTTTATTTCAAACAAAAAAAAATTAATCCTTTTTCATCAAATAATATTTCTTAAAGAAAATAAAAATGTTTTAGTTTTTTCAAAACAATTAAAATGACACAAAAACTAGTTAACACTTAAGCCAATTGTCACAACTTCTCCCCTGGAAGTAAACACCATCCTCAATGTTTCACTCCAACTCAGCAAAAATTTCTGGATAAGCCTCCCAAACAAATCCTTCGTCTTCCCACGTAGCCTCATCCGAGCTGAATTGCTTCCACTGCACTTTAACCTAGGTGATGGCTCGCCTCTGGAGCATGATTTCTCTCCGGTCTAGTATACGTTGAGGATCGACCATAAATTTTCCGTCTCGCTCTACCTGCAATTAGCAAAACTATAATTAAATTCTCATAAAATTTTATGCTTCAAGTTAGGATTTTCTAATCTTATCCTACCTGAATGCTTTGCCAGTGGATTACATGCTTCAGATCATGTATGTATCACTTCAGTAAAGATACATGGAACAAATTGTGCACCCAAATATGGTTGGACAAAGCCAATCGGTATGCCACTGGCCCCACCCTTTCCAGTACCTGGAAAGGTCCACAGAACCTGGAAGCCAACTTGGTAGAGGAGGCCCACATTAATGTGATATTCTTGGGTTTAATCCTTACATACACATGGTCACCCACTTCATATTATTGTTAAGTCCTCTTATTATCTGCATATACCTTCTGCCGATCTTGTGAAGCTCTTAGATTTTTTCTAATATTCCTTACCTCTAATTCCATCTCAGCCATCATTTCTGGTCCAAGCATCAACTTAGTCTCGGGGCTGCTCCAATTGATGGGTGTGTGACATTTTCGTCCATATAAATATTCAAAGGGGCTCATCTTAAGAGGCTCCTGATAACCTTTGTTGTAGGAAAATGCTACCAAGTGTAAATATTCTTCCCATTTGGTTGCTTGCTGCATCACATATATGCGCAACATATCCTCCAAGACTTGGTTTACCTGCTCACTTTTTCCATCTGTCTGAGGATGATAAGCGATGCTGAAATTATTTGGGTCCCCAGACCTATGAACAAGGTCTTCTAGAATGCAGAAGTAAACTTCACATCTCTATCTGATATGACAGTCTTTGGCATGCCATGCAGTCTAAAGATATCTCTAATAAAAATATTTGCTATTTGTAAAGTTTTGCAAGTAGACTGTACTGGTATAGAATGTGCTGCTTTGCTCAGTCTATCAACCACCACCATAATGGAGTCATTGTGTCTTTTTTATCGTGGTAAACCAATAATGAATTCTAGAGATATGACCTCCCATTTACATTCAGGTACTGGTATGGGCTGCAACAATCCAACTGTATGTTGATGCTCCACCTTAACCTGTTGACACTCTATTTTAAAAAAAATATATTCTACAATGCTTTTCCGCATACCAGACCGGAAATAAAGTTTTCTAATTGTGGATTTTCAGGTATCTTGGGTGTCCTGAATAATTGCTACGGTGATATTCATTCATGATCAACTTCTTCAAATCCATTCAATTTGGAATATATATATTTTTCTTAAAGCTTAGCAACTGATCTTTGCTAACTTCGTAATCAAAAGGTTTTTATTGCTTTCTGGCCTCCTCCATTTTCTGCCATAAAAATTGGTATTCAGGATCCTTCTAGGCTTCCTCTTTTACTTGATCTAGAAATTTACATTCAAGATGATTATGGCAAAGTTCATAAAAAAAATGTAGTTTTCTGATTAAAGCATCTACCACACAGTTTTCTTTACCTTTTACATGTTGAATATCAATGTCTGGTTCACTTAGGAAAGCATTCCATCTTTCCTGACAAGAGTTTAGATCAAGTTTCTTAAAGTAGCTGGTTAGGCTACTGTGGTCATCCTTTAACAACATCTTTCCTAGCAAATAGTTCCTCCACACCCTGAGTGCATGCACTACTGCTACTAGCTCCAGTTCATAGGCTGAATATCTTTGTTCATGCTCTTTTAACTTTCTGGATTCATAGGAAACCACTTTTTCTTCTTGCAATAAAATTGCCCCAACCACTTCTTTACAGGCATCTGTAAAAATCTCAAAATATTTGTCGGGGTCGACTACCCTCAACACTGGGGCAATGGTCAATAGATGTTTTAATCTTTCAAAAATGCTCTGACATTCATTAGTTCACTTAAATACTTTTCCATTCCCCTGCAAGGAGGTGATTGTGAAAGAAATTTTGGAGAACCCCTCAATGAACCATTGATAGTACCCAACCAATCCCTTAAAGGATCAAATATCTGCTATATTTTGGGGAATTCGCCATTCCATAATCGTCTTAATTTTTTCTGGATCAACTGCTATTCCCTCAGCTGAAATAACATGGCCTAGATACTAGATTTATTTTTTGAAGAAATCACATTTGCTGAACTTGGCGCACAACTGATGTTTTCTTAACATCTCCAACACTATTCTTAAATGCTCCTTGTGTTATTCTTTATTCTTGGAATAAATTAAAATTTCATCGATAAATATCAACATAAAACTATCCAAGAAGGGGTGAAATATACTATGCATCAGCCTCATAATGTTGTTGGTGCATTAGTTAGACTGAAGGGTAGTACCACAAACTCGTAATGCCCATATCTGGTGTGGAAAGTAGTCTTGTAGATATCCTCATCCTTTATCTGGATCTGGTGATACCCAGACCTTAAGTATATTTTTTAAAACACTGTGGCCCCCTTCACCTAATCAAATAGGTCATCAATCTGAGGTAAGGGATATTTATTTTTACTGTTATTTTATTGAGTTGTCTATAATCCATGCACATTCGAATGGTTCCATCCTTCTTCTTTACAAACAGCACTGGTGCTCCCCAAGGGGACATGCTCGGTCGAATGTACCCTTTGTCCAACAGCTCCTCCAATCACATTTTTAATTCAGTTAGCTCTGGAATACTCATTCGGTAAGGAGCCCTTGAAACCGGTGGTGCTCTTGGCGTTAACTGAATGGTGAAATCAATATTTATTCTTGGGGGTAATCCTGGTATATATTCTGGAAATACATCAATGAAGTCTTGTACCATTGGTATGTTCTCCATCATAGGAGTCTTATCCTTGGAATTGGCATAACCCACTTGGATGGCATAAATCTGACATCCTTTCCTCATACATTTATTCATTTGGGATGCTATAATAGGACACAACTGTAGTGGTTTCTTGATTCCCTTAATCTCTTTTTGAGTTCCATCTTGCCTCCTATAATATATATTCTTTTCTTTACAATCCACCAAAGTCCAATGTTTCTCCAACCAATCCATGCCCAGCGGTACATCATAGGACCCTAATGGTAGTATGTTCAAGTCCACATTTAACTACTAATTTCCAATTTCCAATGTACAGTTTGGAATTTTGGCAGTTACCTTTCTTTTTGCACCTATGGCTAGCTGTACCAGCTAAGGATTTTTGAATTTCCAAATTTGTAATTTACATACTTCTACTATTTTGGGGTTTACATAACTTAAACTTGCACTTAGGTCAACCAAAATAGAAACAAGCTGCGAGAGTAGCTTACCTTCCAACTATATCGTCGTTGGTTGATATTCCACCTGACAATATTCCAACGCTGCATTGATTCTGGGTAATTTTAGGCTACATCTCCCACTACAAAAGCCTCTTGCATATTTGCAATTGTTTCACTTCTCCCTCGATGTGTAATTTTTTGTAGAAATGAGCCTCACCACACCCCCAACACTGCAGAGGTGGTTTTGGGGATTGTCCTTGCTCAAGTTTTCTGGAAGCCTCTGTAGGCCTCTCTTCGGTAGGCCATCGGGTTCTTTAGTGGTTTCTTCCAAAATATTTGCTCAGTGTATTATATGCATAATTCTTAAATTTTCTATTTCTAGCACTTTTGAAATTTTAGCTGCTTTTCTGTCCTTTTCTTGGCTGTCGAATTTTACCCAATTCTCCTTTCTTACCTTCAAAATTTCTTTGTCCATGGTCTTAAGATTCATGAATTCAGTTCATTCCTTTATGTGGGTTGGAAAACTACTTAAGAAACGTTGAACCTTAGCCTTTTCATCCCTTAGATAAGGAACATATCTTAATAGCGAAGTGAACTTGGTTATGTACTCATCCATTTTCATTTGACCCAACTTCAAATCATGGAATTATCTCGATTTTTCATCATACAAACGTTTTGTTAAGTATTTTTCTTTAAAGTATTGCTGGAATGAATCCCATGTCCCATCTTCATTTTCAATGTTGTGAACATTCTTTACTTCCTCCCACCATAGGGTGGCCCTTTCTCTCAACTAGTAGATGGCAAATCTGGCTTTAAGGTTGCTTTAGTACTTGTAGACTTAAAATTACTTGTTCATATTAATCAACCAGGCTTCTTCCACCTTTTCAGCTTCTCCATCAAACGTAGTTGGTTTTATCTTCCAGAACTCACCTTGTAGTTCCACCTTTTGTTTCTTAATTTCCTGTTGATCCGACACATTACCAGACTCAACCTCATTTTAGTTTATGTTCTTTTTGCTTCGTTGTGAATGGCTTCTGTCCACTCTATCACTGGTTTGGTCCTTGGCTTGTCATTTGTTTCCTTCTTGCATGTCCCTATCGGGACTGGGTTGTAACACCCCCTGATTTTGCTTGTGAGAAAGGCTCTTAAGTATCCTTTCCTATTCTTGCATCAAGAGTTCATTGTCACTTCTCACTCAGACCATTTCTTCCTACAACTTTTGCATAGTACTTAAAAATATACTGGTCTGGTGTTGTTGCTCCTCCAATAGTCTATTGGTTTGCTAGTGCTGATCCACGCTCACCTGAATCCACATTTTAGGATTAATTTCTAGTTGTGGTTGAGGTGTAGGTTCCCTAGTATTCCGACGTGTTTGCTGTGTTGATCCCCTTCTCATATCGTCTTCTGCAATACTACTTCTTTTTTGTGCATAAATATACACACAATTTATCATATTAGGTGACCCCTAGGGTCCCAGCGTTCAAACGCTGCTCTGATACCACTTGTAACATTCATAAAAAAGTAAAAAATAAAAATTCTAACTTTGTTTACTTTACTTTTGGAATTTCACCGAGCATATATGTATACCTACTGCACTGTGGTCTTTCATCAATTTTATTTCTTAATATGCATTATTTATACCATATCTTAAGACTTTGGATGAGCATTATTAAAAAAATATTGTGACTCATTTGATTAGTTATACGTAAGTTTGTACCAATAATTTATGGCTTACGGAACTTGTTATAATGGAAATCACCTTACACTACTTTAATAATACACCTGTGATCATCCATTCATTTACTCCTACATCTGTTCCCCTCTATGGTTTGTTCTCTCACTATGTGAGGCCACCTTCCTTCTCAACCTCTATCGATCTGTGCGTATTGGGATCAATTACAGAGGGTTTATCGGGAAATGACTAGGGTATTACTTTCGTAACCCTAACTGTTTTCCTTCATTAAATTTTTGTTTCTCTGCAGAGAGCCCTGTCTGCAATTCTGCAGCGGCATGGAGGTTTCATTGGGTAAACACCCAGCTTCCATCCGAATCAGTTCCTTCTTCCCTTATTAGTAAGCGAAACTTCATCATTCCTTCCTCGTTTTGATGTTTTCTGCTCAAACATGGACAGTTCTCGCATTGGGTTCATGGATATACTTATTTATCTTTCTAGTTTAGTTTACATTCTCCTTACAATGATAACTTGTATTTTTTTACAGTGTTCGGAGCTGCAGCCAATACCACGGCACGCCCACTACTTTCTGGGAAATTTCTCCTCCGTCGCTGCATGTATAAGATGTATTTTTTTCAGTTTCATTGAACATGTTTGGCACCCCTGATTCTATGGCTTGCCTCGTATCAGCATGAGATTAACCTCATTTCCTTCACCTTGTTTTCTCACGTTTTTTTTTATCCATGCTTGAGGATGCAGTCTTCGTCAAGTTCATAGTTCCAAACCATACCTTGATTTCTTATTTTCATAACTATGTTCCATATCTATTAAAGGCTAATTATTCTCTTGTTATTTTATTTGGTGCAAGTATTCCACCTAGCCCCAAATACCGAGGTTACTCCACATGCTCTTATTCGAAGTCCTCGTCGCCTTTCAACAAGGCTTCCTCATACCTTGTCTTACCCATTTCAGGTATTTCATTTTCCTTGCATCTACTTTGATGGTCGAGAGCTTAGGCTAAGCCTAACCATGATTTCCAAGTCTTGACTAAGGCATCATGGCCATCGACCCTTCTGTTCTATTACTCTTCGGACAAATTTATGCCTATTCGGCTTTCTAACATACATTGGTGATTTCAATGCATGGTTTAATTGGGCTCCGAGTCAAATATCTGTTAAGATTTGGTCCTGTGTAAAGTGAGAGGCTTGATTTAAATATTTAATGGGATTTTATCATCGATTTACCAATCTCTACATTTGTATAAATTATGGGTTTTTCTTCATGTATGCTTTAGCGCACAATTCGAGTTTCAATTTACCCTTTTTGGTTTCTTATTTACCCTATAGGGTTTAGCCGTGGATTTTCTCTGAGCTTAATGAATATTAATAATTTATGATATGATTTTTTTGTTCAATAACTTTCTTTATATGAATTTATAGTTTACTTTTGTGCCTTTTGGGCTTGCGCAATATAATATCGTTCCATGACTGTAAACTATATTCACGGTATTTTACTTGTTTTAGTGCATTCTATCTTTCTGTTGTAATAATATTTCTTTCTCAAGTATTAATCTTTGTTTTTGATGTAACAATATTTATGTGATTTATTATGCATGCTATCCTCGGAATTTTTTGTTAAGCATACTGTCAAAATTAATTTTGTTTTGAAAGAGTTCTTCCTTCATCTTTTAGTAAGAACAAATTATGTCTATTTCTTTACAGTTTTTGAAGGATGTTTGGACCATCTTAGGTTATGTCCGTGTATAGCCCAGATATGGAGGAACGATCAGTTCCGAGGTCTAGGGTTTTCTCCTTGGACCCTGAACTACAGTTCGCTCTCATTTATACTTTTGGCTTTCAAAAGAGATAAATTCTCCAACCTAATAGTTCAGGACCTTTTTTTCATTCCTTACTCGCATTTTCTAACAGTTTATATTTTATCTACAACATATTTCTTAATATGCTTCCGCATATCCATACACATGGGACAATTTAATAATAAGGAAAATTTTCCAAATAAAATACACACATACATCTAATACAAGATAAAAAATAGTTTACAATCATTCTTTATTAACTACAATACACATTTCCAAATCTTAAAACAAATTGGTCTAAATCTTTCGTGTGTTAATGTTGTATATCTATTACATTTTCACTATATATATCTATTTATTTATCTCATTTTGGACTCTATTGATGATGTCCTCCCAACCTTAATAGAGGTGATTACATCCTCCTCTTCCCCCATGCTCCACACCTAAGAAGCATAAGTTGAAAGAGATTTCTAGAGATACCTCAGGACCCCAAGTCCAGTCTATTTTCCAGAAATCTTCAGGAATGCTGAGTGTTTGCACTGCTCTCTACCAGCTCAGGAAATTCTTGACTCTCTCTATCTTCTCTTTCTTAGTTACTGAACAAAACCCCTTTTTCCTCACTGGAATGTACCTTTATCCTGAGAGGAAAAGGTAACTATCCAAAATTGTTCAAGCACTTCTCAGTTCTTGGAATACCTTTACCATCAGCCTTTGTAATTTCTATGGAACCACTTTTCCATAACTATTTTTATTTCCAACAAGACAAAATTAATCCTTGTTCATCAAATAATATTTCTCAAAGAAAATAAAAATGTTTTAGTTTTCTCAAAACAATTAAAATGACATAACAACTAGTTAACACTTAAACCAGTTGTCACAACACCTCTCAAAAATAAACCTTTATCGATGTATTAAAACTCTTACTAGAAGAGTTCTCTTTAAATGTCCAATCACTTAATAAGAGATTTTAGTCTACATAGCAGAAATAACCAAAAAAATTGAGAAGCTAGGAGAACTTTTTTTGGTTTAGCCAAGAAGTATGTAGGAATTGTTTTCACCTGCTATGAAGCAGAAAGCGACTCTCCCCCACCAATTTGGGTGGTATGTCTCCGAGGACAGTGTGATCAAGAGAGCAAACTCTTTTCTTACAACTTTTTGTAGTGACATTGTTTTAATTTTGGTTGTTAATCTCTAGTAATGTACTTATGTTTTGGTTTAAGTAATGGAATTTTTCTTTGGTAATATGTAATGCAAAAAAATTGAAAATTTGCTACTAGTCTAGTTTCCCAAGTGGAATACCAATAGCTAGTGTAAAACAACTATGTACCTCATGTTTTGAAAATTAATATAAAGTGTCTAACCTTCGAATAAAATTCTTTGATGACAAAGCATTATAAAAGAGGAGGTAACATTATAAATAAAAATAACATAAACATAAAAGTAATTCATAATTAATGAAGAGACACATCAAATTATATCTCTCAATGAAAAGACTTGAACTCTTATGAAAGGAGACATTCGTCTAGTATATATATGGATCCTCATATGTACTTCATATCATCGTATCATTTATACGAATACAATTATATTTATTGTTCTTACAAATATTTTTATATTCGAAATATTTTGGATATTTTAATCATGAGCGAGATATTGTCTAGGTTATTTTTTTCTCGTTTTAAATAGTTATCTATTAGCTAATTAGAATGGTGTTAGTTTTTTACAACATCAAACCTTTGCTATTTGTTTCTATTTAATAATGAGAAAGGATAGCTAAGCCTCGGTGATTTCTAGTTCATTCATACCTATCTCTACCTATCAAATTAATATGACAAAATGAACATATAAAATACAAATTTAAGTGGATATATGATAGTTCTCTTAGATTATTGTTGATGTCATTTTTATATATGTTCATTTGAAACCACTTAGAATATTGTAGGGTATCATATGTGACACCATATCTTGTTTAGACCCCAAATCCTATGATGGGTACTCATATGGATATTGTAGTTTACAAAAATTATACATAATAAACCCACAATACAATCCCCTTATTAAATTTATACATAAAAAAGTAATGATTGAATAGGAACTCAAAACTGGTGATCTATTGGGTCTCACGAAAAGCCACTTGTCACACAAACAATCTCATAAGTATACTGAATGAATTAATGTTCCTCAAGTCATATTTTGACTTCCACTCTTGTTATCATATTTATAGGGAGAAGAACAACTCTGCAGACCAAATTTCCAAAGAAGGAACACAACATGCACATGGTACTTGGCATGTGAAAAAGATCATCAACAACACTCAGTACCATTATTATCATCAACGATTCACGGAAATACAACAGGTAGATCCAATTTTATAGGACTCGACATATTTTATGGAACTAGGCTGCCATTTATGGACCACTTCAACACAATTTTATCTTCATTTTCGATATCATAAAAAATCCTTATATTGGATTATACTCACTAGACTTTGTTGAAATTATGTATATAATTTTTGTTATATTCTAGGATTATGGCACTAATTCAGTTGATACCAATCAATTTTTTTGTATGTTGTCATACGAGCCATACACCTGTTGCAACTTTAGTTAAACTGAGAGGGGGGGTGAATCAGTTTAACACATTCCTAAACCTTTTAAAACTTTTCATTAAACTTATTTATACCTTCATTTCATATCCAATTTAATATATGAGTAATCTTAGAATGTAAGAAGCAAGCATTAATATAATATAACAGTAGACTTAATATGAGAGCAACAGGTATTAAGCAGATGATATAGTTCAGATCAACACATAAATATCATGCACAGAGACACCAACTATGAGTGGAAACCCATAAAGGGAGAAAACCACATCTTATTATTGTTGTGATGCAAAGGCAAGCTCCAACTCCCTCTCACCACTGTTTTTTTGCAGGCACCAACCTACAGGAGGCTCCAACCTCAACTCAGCAGTTACAACTCAGTAAGGAAGCACCAACTCCCGCCGGCAGGCACCAAATCCCATGAGGCTCCAACCTCAGTCAGCTACAACTGACATCTATCAAGCTGCAACTTGATAAGGAAGCTCCAACTTCCTCATTTTATCAAACTGAATGTTTACTGATTTACCTCATATATCAGCTCTGTTCTGTAGCTTCTCTTTCTTCTCTTCTTCTCTTAATCTTCTCTGCCTCACCCTTCTATATTCTGCCTTCTCTAGATTTACTTTCTCTAACCTCTCTTGTGCATATCAATTTGATATTATATATAGAAATTTCCATGACTCATTTCAAGAAATTTGGAGGAATACCAAGTGACTCTTTGGCTTCTGTCTTCTTATTCCCTTTTCCAACTCATTTTTAGAATTACTACAATATGTACAAATTTCCATGCTACAGTGGGATTTTGTCTTTTCCTTAGGATACTTGCCTTTGCCTCACACAAAATAAAAATAATTACAACATTTACATTCACATTTCAATTTCACTCAGCTCCTTTTCTGGATTTTGGCTTTACTGGATTTGTCTTTTTCTGCTGCTGTTAAGAATCTATTCTGCATACACTTTGTTCACTGTCATCTGCATATTCCCTATTTTCTGTGCTTATTCACCTGTCCAGCTCATTCCTGTACATATTCCTGTTCACCGAACTTTCATCTCTGCATGCTTTCCTCTTCTTTTCCTTTTTCCATAATTGCATTCAAGTTTCATGCCCAATCATTTTCCCAATTCGAGCAATCTCACACTTCTCTTTAATTCCACGCTGGAAAATTCATTTAAATTTAAATATGAGAGTGTTAATATCTCAAATCTCTGTGATTTGAGATATTAATCCCGAGTCCCTTATGCTATGCACTCTATATCAATGCATATATTCCTCACTATAGTCAGCAGTAGAGCCGCAACCCAACATTATGCCAGACCATACCTTGATTATTATGCGCTTGTGTATAACTCAACGACATCATATGAATATTCACACATCATTCGAATGTTGCCATATATGCACTTTCACTCATACATATATACTGACTTTAATAAAAGGTTAACCGTCGCTTATATATATCATTGCATATAATCCCAACTTTGGATTAAACCCATAGACCTTAATACATGTTTGATTGGGCCCCACACATGCAATCAATAACCAATCAACCGCATGCACTGCACCTTTTTTAATTCACGCGCCCATCCGATGGTCGTTACCACGATCCCTTACCTCATGCAATCCAACGGATTTCGCTCGACCAACATGCGTGAATGATAATGAGCGATGGACGAACTTTAACGGGCGGTTTTCCAACCTCGCCTATGCCATGTGTCAACAATCCTGTGGATTCGCTACCCAACCAAAGATTACCGCTTACTCGCCTAAAGCGGTGCGAAGAGGGGCAACCCACCTTGTAAACCCGCTCGTGGTTTTGCTACAGTGATTGACCGCGGTTGTACATCTGGTTTGCGCTCTCCTGTGTATATTCTCGTTTATTAACTCCGGGTTTAATCTCCGGTTGAGGAATTCAATTAACCCGAACAAACAAATGTATTTCTTTCTATAAAGCGGGAATTCTATTATCATAAAACAGAGTTAAGTGACCACGGTTTCACGCAGAGTTCTTCTATGAGTGGGGTTAAATGCACAGGGATTATTCGAATGAATTTACGAATATGTTTCCGCTCCATTTTAAGTGGCCTTGGTCTCTGGCATTTCAACACGGTCCTGCCATATATATAACGTACAGTTCTACCATAAATACGACCTCCATGTCAATCGAATACAAGTGCTTTGTTAAAAAATGGGGATGATTTCAAACATAATTCAAACATTGAATGCCAACTGATTCAAAGCATATCCAATCTCATTGAATTCCACTGCACATTTGAATATAAAGCTCGGAATGTTATGTGTAACGCTCCGCTCGTATAAAATATCTTCGTAATTTATATATATATATATATACATATTCTTTGAATACAGCCAGACTCGCTTCCGCCGCTTCTCGTCACTCGCTCTATAACTGTCTCGTCTCTCGCACCGCTACCTACTTTGCCATCAATGACAACATTTCCAACAGTCTCCCCCTTTGGCATTGATGGAAATACATTTTCTCTGTTTGCCTGCTCTTTCTACTGTTGTTTGCTCTTCCTCCCCCTTTGACATCAATGGCAAAGGGTTGCTTTTTGCATTTCCTCTCTCTGAGTTATGTTTAGTCCTTCTTCTGCTGACTTTATACCATGCTGCTCCATAGTGATGTATAAGATTTGTTGAGAGAACACTTTGAGGATTATCGAATTTGAATATATACTATAAATTGATACAGTTATTTCACTTGTATAGAGCTAAAGGTGAGAATAATGATACTTCATAGAATACATTGTATCAGCTTTATCTAGTCTGAGATGTATGATTGGATTCAGCAATTAAAATGCTGAGAGGCTTCAAATGATAATCACTACTCGTCTTTTATGTTTCAGATTCTTAATATAATGTTTCAAGATTTTCGTTTTTGGTCTCCCCATGGAATGATATTTTCGTTTTTGTTCTCCCCCTGAAACTGTGTTTTCTCTTCATATCAGAGAGTAGCATCTACAGGTACTACCCCTAGTCTGTCTCTCAAATATTCAAATAGTTCTCTACCAAGCGGTTTGGTAAATATATCTGATGTTTTTTCTTTTGTTGGTACATACTCCAGTTTTACTATCTTTTGAGCCACTTGTTCTCGGAGAAAATGATACTTGATTGGGATATGTTTAGTTTTTTAGTGAAGCACATGATTTTTAGATATACTTATAGCACTTGTATTATCACATTTGATTGAGATAGGTTCATCAATGCTTACCTTCATGTCTTGGAGGGTTTGCTTCATCCACATGATTTGTGTACAACATGTTGCTGCTGCTATATATTATGCTTCTGCTGTAGACAGAGAGATCGATGTTTGTCTCTTGCTTAACCATGCCACTTTCTCCTCAGATATAAAGCACCTCCACTTGTACTTTTCTTGCATAACACAATCGGTCTGTATCTGATTCCAGTGGTATGTTGTTAAAGTGAAGCTTTTTCCTTTAGGATACCAAAGTCCATACTGTTTGTCTTTTGTAGATATCGAGAGTATTATTTTTACCGCTTTAAGATGGTTTTGTTTAGGTGCTGCTTGATATCTTTCCACTAGTCCTACTGCTAGCATGATGTCTGGTCTTGATGCTGTCAAATACAGTAGGCTTCCTATCATGGATCTGTAGAGTTTTTGATCTACATTTGCAGTCCCATCCTCAGCACATAGCTTGCATCCCGTGATCGTGGGTGTTTTCACAGGTTTGCAGTCCTCCATTTTGAATTTTTTTCAGCATTTCTTTTAAGTATTTTTTTTGAGAGATGAAGGTGCCTGTGTTCTTTTGTTGAATTTGCAGTCCCAAGTAGAAACTGAGCTCTCCAATCATAGACATTTCAAACTCTGTTTTCATCTCATCAGCAAACCCTTTTCATATTTATCTTGTTGCTTCCAAACATAATGTCATCAACATAAGATACAAAAACGAGGTTCATTTTTGAGGGTTTATGTATAGATTGTTGTCTACTCCACCTCTCTTAAAAACCGTGTTTTGGTAAATATTTATCCAAGCCTTGAGTACCAAGAATTTCAGGAGTCACGTTTACTCATAGGGCCTTCTTTAGTCTGCATACATAGTCTTCTTTGTCTATCAATGAGAAGCCTTCTGGTTGTTCCATGTATACCTCTTCTTCTAGATCTCCATTAACAAAAGAAGACTTTACATCCATTTGATATACCTTGATGTCTTGGTAGCATGCAAATGTCAGGAACATTCTGAGCAAAAGTATCTGCCACAGGGGAAAATGTTTCATCGTAATCAAGTCCTTCAGTTTGTGAGTATCCTTTGCAGACAAGTCTGGCTTTATTCCTGATTACTTGTCCTTGCTCATTCATTTTTTTTTTTGAATACCCATTTTGATCCAATGATATTCTTCTCAATTGGTCTAGGAACTAGTTCCCAGGTATTGTTCCTCTCAATTTGGTCCAATTATTCATTCATTGCTTTTAGCCAATACTTGTCCTTGCTCGCTTCTTCAAACTTCTTTGGATCTATTTGTGATAAAATTGCTATGTATACTTCTTTTGTCTGTTCAGTTAGCTACCTTCTTGTTTGCACTCCTACACTCTTGTCTCCTATGATTTGATCTTCTAGATGGTTCTTTTGAGTGTATCTTTAGGGGGTTTTTGAGTTCAGTTCAGCATTATCTGATGTTTTTCTTGTTTCTTCATCATATTGGTCCTCTTCTTCATGATTTTCAGGATGGCTACTACAATCTATATCTCTTGTCTTGTTTGGAAGTTCTTCATCAAATCTTACATCAATACTTTCTACAATTCTTCGAAGATTCTTGTTGTAGCATCTGTATCCTTTACTCTTGGATGCATATCCTAAGAGTATTCCTTCATCTGCTCTTACATCAAACTTCCCTAGATTTTCATCATTATTCTTTATGTAGCACTTGCTGCCAAAGACTCTAAAGTGCTTGATTGATGTAGGTTTACCATGCCATAGATCATAAGGTTTCTTGTCATTGTTAGGTCTTAAATGAGCTTTGTTTAGAATATGAACCGATGTGTGTATAGCTTCTGCCCAAAAGGTTTGAGTAATGTTACTCTCTTGCATCATAGCTCCACTTGCATCATAGCTCCATCCATTTGTTCTGTTGCATGTAAATTGCTTTGTCTCTCTTCCATACCCATTCTCAACAGTCCTTGTTGTAAATTGTTGTTTTATGCCATGTTCATTGCATAGGTCTGCAAAGTCATAATCAGTGAATTCTCCTCCTCTATTTGATCTGATACATTTTAGCTTCAATCCAGTTTGATTTTCTGCTAATGCTTTGAATGTCTTAAACTTTTCTAGTGCTTCTGATTTGTTCTTGAGAAAAGCAACCCATGTCATCCTGGAGAAATCATCTATTATCAGCATGAAATAGGATTCTACACTTGGTGTCTTAGTTCTAGCAAGTCCACACAGGTCCATGTGCACAAGTTGGAGTGGTATTCTTGTTGATAGCTCATCTTTAGATTTAAAGGATGCAAGTCTGTTTCCCCAATCATTAAGATTTGCATATGGTATTTGAAGGCCTTTTTATTTTCCTGCATATCTCTAACATCTTCTTGCTCACTTCCTCGATGATATGGGTCAAGCCGAGAGGTCCAATCTCCTGCCATAACCATGACTCTCAAGTTTGCTAAGATGCATGTGCTTCATCCCTCTCTTTTACCATAAAAATTACTCGTCTCCGAACACCTTTCGGAAAGTAGCTTCCCGTTGTGCTGATTCACTTCACAATCTTGTGCTCTAAAGAGAACTTCACAGCCTTTGTCACACATCTGACTGACACTCAGTAAATTTTCTTTCAGCCCATCTACAAATAGTACATCTTGGGCCTTTTCTCTTCCATTATCTATGCTGACTGAGCCTTTTCCCTTGATCTTACCTAATTTATCATTGCCAAAAGTAACATTGCCATATTTCTTTTCATCAAGAGTTATAAACTTTCTTTTGTCTCCAGTCATATGTTTTGAGAAGCCACTGTCCAGGTACCACTGGCTTTTCAGGTCTTGAGTAGTCAGGGCCAGGTCACATTTATTCTCCTTCTTTATCCACTGGAAGCACCCTTTTGTTTGGTATCTTTTGTGGGATGATGGAATACCTTTTATTAGAGGAAATTTGGAAGGTATATGTCCAACTTGATTGCATACACAACATTTGATCATAATTTTGGCAGAGTTATGAGTATGAACAAAATTTCTTTGAATCATAAACCTCCTTGAGGTGTTAAACATCAATCTTTGTCCAAACTTTCTACACTGAATGATTTTATGACCAAATTCCTTACAATAAAACCAGTAACCATAGAAGCTATTTGCATACCTGACGTAAGGTTGTCTCTTCCATTTGTTTGCTTGAGGCGGTATCTTCAATGTTTGCATCTTTTACTGGTTTGAATTACTCCTTCTTGCATGACAATATGCAGCAATGTGTCCCAACTTGTGGCAGACATAACAGGTGGCATTCTTCATTGGAGGGAAGAATCTTCTTTGATGGTTTCCAAATTTTACATATTCAGGGGTCTTAGTATTTATTACATTCTTTGCTACTAGTGGTTTTTTCTGATCTCTGTATTCCTTATTGCAGATTTCTTCTTTTGTAGGAATTGTTTGAGCTACTTCATCATTCTTCTTTGCTTTTACAAAATTAATCTCTCTGTCAACCTTTTCTTTTCCTTTACTTGATTCTCCTTCGTAGCCTATTCCAGTCTTTATCATAGGGGATCTTTGAGCAACCAAAATTTCATTCAACTTAATAGAGCTTGTTGTTTGGGAAGAGTTTATAACCACTTTCCTTTGAGAATTTTCTAATTTCTTTCTGAGACATACTACTTCTTCTTTTAACTTTTCTTGTTCTTGAGTTTTTTCTTTGATTTTCTTAAGTAACATGTCCTCTATCTTCTTGGCTTCTTCAAGCTCTATTTTTAGTTGCTTAAGGACTTCTGAATTCTATTCTTCTCGTACATATTTGAGGAGAATTTCCTTTTGTTTTCTACATTTCAGTTTGAGTCTATCAATCTCTTCTAGAGCACTTCTTAGCTCCCCCTCAAGGTCGACTTCACTTTCTTCTTATTCAGCTTCTAGCAAGAGACCTTCAAGTTCTTCTATGGCCATCAATAAGAATTCAGAGGTTCCTTCTTCACTTGAGGATTCATCTAAATCTTCGGATGTGTTGCTGTTTTGTTGAGCATAGAAGGATTTTCTACTGAAATTCTTTCCTTTCTGCCAGTTCTTTGATTTATTTTTCTCTGACTCTTGAGCCTGATTCCTTACTTTCTTGTGAGGACACTTAACAACATAGTGTCCCACTCTTCCACAGTTAAAGCATTTGAAGGGGAGTTTACCCTTGTATTTACCTGAGCCTATATCAAATTTCTTGACAAACTTTGCCTCTTCTTCATCCGAGCAAGAGCATATTTCTCCCTCTTCTTCTTTCTTCTTTTCTGTTTTAAAGGCTGCTTCCCTTGTACTTGGCTTTTTCTGTGGGAGCCTCATTTCATAGGCTGTTAGATTTCCAAGTAGCTGGTTCATGGTTAAGGTCTCCCAATTAGTTGTTTCTTCTATTGCAGACACCTTTGGATTAAACCTAGATGGAAGAGATCTTAGAATCTTTTGCACAATTATACTTTCTGGCATTTTTTCTCCAAGATCTTTCATATTGTTAATAATTTCTGCAGCTTTTAGGAAGAAACTGGCAATGTCTTCATCATCATTCATTTTTAAGTTCTCAAACCGGGCTCTATATACTTGAAGTTTGGCAGTCTTTACTTTCTTGTCTCCCTCATGTATGTTCTCAAGAGTATCCCATATTTCTTTGGCAGAGTCTTTGTGCATTACTTTGATAAACTCTACTTCACATAATCTATTCAGGATGGCATTCATGGCTTTTGCATTAGCCACAAAATCTTGTTTTGTTTCTTTTTCTGTGTCAGTTTCCTTTGGGACATATCCTAATTCCACAGCAGCCCAGACTTCTATTCCTAGAGACATTATGTATGTCCTCATTCTGATTTTCCAGAAAGAATAATTTTCACCAGTGAAGAAAGGGGCTTTATTGGTTGAGCATCCTTCTTTACTAGCCATCTTGGGAACCTAGGGTCTCCTTTCAACACATTCTAACAAAGGTACCGCTTCCGACACTTCAATTGTTTTACCTTTAGTTAAAACCGAGATACCGAGAGGGGTGGGGTGAATCAATTTAACACATTCCCGAACTCTTTAAAACTTTTCATTAAACTTATTTAAATTCTTCATTTACATTCAATTTAATATATGAGTAATCTAGAATGTATGTTGTACATTAATATAATAGAACAACTGACTTAATATGAGAGCAACAGGTATTAAGCAGATGATATAATTCAGATCAACACATAAACATCATGCACAGAGACACCAGATATAAGTGGAAACCCATAAAGGGAGAAAACCACATCTTATTATTGTTGTGATGCAAAGGCAAGCTCCAACTCTCTCTCACCACTGTTTTTCTGCAAGCACCGACCTACAGGAGGCTCCAACCTCAGTCAGCTACAGCTGACAGCTATCAAGCTGCAACTTGATAGGGAAGCTCCAACTTCCTCAATTTATCAACCGAAATGTTTGTTGATTACCCGGCAGACGCCCGGTTTCGTATCCTCATTTTCTTCTCTTAATTTTCCCGCTTTTATTCTTTTATATTTTGCATTCTCTATATTTTCTCTCTCTCTCTCTCCTTCGTCGAGTTTATCAAATTGATACATATATAGAAATTCTCATATTATCTTTGTATTTCATACAATTGGAGGAATAAATATGAATCTTGGTTTCGTCTTCTTATTCTTTTTCCAACTCATTTTAGAATTACTACAATATAAACAAATTTTATACATATGATTTTGTATTTTCCTTAGGATACTTGCCTTTGCATCACACACAATAAAAATAATTACAAAATTTACATTCACATTTTTAATTACACATTTCAATTTCACTCAGCTCCTTTTTTGGATTTTGGCTTTACTGGATTTGTCTTTTTCTACTGCTGTTAAGAACCTGTTCTGCATACACTTTGTTCACTGTCATCTGCATATTCCCTATTTTTTGTGCTTATTCACCTATCCAACTCATTCCTGTATATATTCCTGTTCACCGAACTTTCATCTCTGCATGCTTTCCTCTTCTTTTCCTTTTCCCTAATTGCATTCAAGTTTCATGCCCAATCATTTTCCCAATTCGGGAAATCTCACACTTCTCTTTAATTCCACGTTGGAAAATTCAATTAAATTTAAATCTGAGAGTGTTAATATCTCAAATCTCTGAGATTTGAGATATTAATCCCGAGTCCCTTATGTTATGTGCTCTATATCAATGCATATATTCCTCACTATAGTTAGCAGTAGAGTCGCAACCCAACGTTATGCCATATCATACCTTGATTATTATGCGCTTGTGTATAACTCAATGATGTCATATGAATATTCACACAGCCTTCGAATGTTTCCATATATGCATATTCGCTCATACATATATACTGACTTTAATAAAAGGTTAACCGTCGCTTATATATATCATCGCATATAATCCCAACTTTGGCTTAAACCCATAAACCTTAATACATGTTTGATTGGGCCCCACACATGCAATCAATAACCAATCAACCGCATGCACCGCACCTTTGTTAATTCACGCGCCCATCCGATGGTCGTTACCATGATCCCTTACATCATGCAATTCGACGGATTTTGCTCGACCAACATGCGCGAATGATAATGAGAAATGGACAAACTTTAACGGGCATTTTTCCAACCTCACCTATGCCACGTGTCAACAATCCTATGGAATCGCTGCCCAACCAAAGATTACCGCTTACTCGCCTAAAGCGGTGCGAGGGGCAACCCACCTTGTAAACCCGCTCACGGATTTGCTACAGTGATTGACCGCGGTTGCACATTTGGTTTACGCTCTCCTGTGTATAGTCTCATTTATTAACTCTAGGTTTAATCTCTGGTTGAGGAATTAAATTAACACGAACAAACAAATGTATTTCTTTCTATAAAGCAGGAATTCTATTATCATAAAATAGAGTTAAGTGATCACGGTTTCACGCAAGGTTCTTCTATGAGTAGGGTTAAATGCACAGGGATTATTCGAATGAATTTACGACTATGGTTCCACTCCATTATAAGTGGCCTTGGTCTCGGCATTTCAACACGGTCCTTCCATATATATAATTCACAGTTCTACCATATATACAACCTCCATGTCAATCGAATACAAGTGCTCTGTTAAAAAATGGGGATAATTTCACACATAATTCAAACAATGAATGCCAACTGATTCAAACCATATCCAATCTCATTGCATTCCACTGCACATTTGAATATAAGGCTCGTAATGTTATGTGTAACGCCGGCTGTATAAAATATTCTCAGAATATATATATATATATATATATATATATATATATATATATATATATATATATATATATATATATATATATATTCTTGGAATAACAGCTGTGGCTGCCTCTGCCGCTTCTGTCACTCTACCTCTGTAACTGTTCCTTTCTCTGCATCTACTACCTCCTTTGCCATCAATGACAACATTTCCAACAACACCATGTAATTTTCATCTTTTATCATAATGAAAATTATGATTTTTCCTAGGGGGGAAATGATGGTTGAATAGGAACCAAAAAATATTACCAAACATGGAAACGATGCATAAATCGAACAAAACCTTTATAAAAACCTTACCATGGATTTGCAATAACAATATCTCAATATGGAATTGTAGAGAAGATATCTAAAAAGAATGAACTGTGAAATTCAATTCAATTTTTTAATGAGCATGGAGCAATGCCATTTATTCACATTATTATATATTGATTGAATAGAATGAATATGCATTCCAGACAAGAATTCCCATTCATAACAAGACTTCCTCACTCCATAAGGCATAATCAAAGCTTGTTTTGTATTATTATGTTGATAGGCATGTATACTACAGAACTGAAAAGATCTTCCAGACCAAACAATGAGGATGCATTTAATCATTATATATTTTTTCATCTTGACTATTCAATTTTAAATTTTTTAATTTTTTCACAGAAAGAAGACAAAGCTTTAACTTCACATTGTTAACATAAACAATTTGTAGTGATTACAAACATGACTTGGGGAATGTGACATGGAAACCACCAAAGAATGGACTTGAAGAATATTATCCCCTCGTAGGATAGAATATGTGACATAATATATTGTTTAGTCCTCAAAGCCTATGAAGGGTTCTCATACATATGTGATACAATATATACTTTAGTCCCCCAATCCTATCAATGGTCTTTATAGGGATATTGTACTTGAGAAAATTCATAAATAATGAAGTTACTATGCAATTCCCTTATTAATTATATAAGCATAAAATATACAAATACAGTATAAAATAAAAGAGAAAAATATATTGACTTGTTCTTGTGGATCCATATCATATATCATGAAATTCTCAAATTCACTATTTTCTACAAAGTTGTGATGATTGAGTAAAAACCCAGAAAATATTATAGAGCATGTGAAAGATATATAAAGAGAATAAACTCTCTATAAAGTCTTTACCGTCAAATTGTAACAATATTATCTCAAAAGATACATAAAGAGAGTGTGTATTCAATGTTTTAATGGGAACGAGGCAAAGCCATTTATTTACATTATTGTATTCTAGTTGAACAAAATGAATTTGTAATCCAAACGAGGATGACCATGCATAATAATATTTTCTCAATCCATAAGGTTCAATCAGACATTGATTTTTGTTATTATGTTGATAGGAATGCATGTTTCATTATTGGAAGAGAGTTTCCACATCAAATGGTGAATATGCATTCAATTTTTGCATTTATTTTTCATGTTGAAATAATAAACCTCTAGGGTCTATGACTTGCCTTCTGTTGCATAAATCGGGTCACAACGAACAATATTTGCACCTTGGATCTCTGAGTTTTCACAGATTTTGATCCCCAATTGAGTTGTCCTCCTATGGCCTGAATATTCAATTTTAAATTCATTTTTTCCCCAAACAAGAAGATAAAGTTTTAACCTAACATTGTTAATAGAAACAATATGAAGTGATTGCAAACATGAGATGGGGAATGTGGTGTGGAAACCACCAATGGCTAGAATGACAATGGCTAGAATTACCGTGACATTGTCATGTATTTTATGTCAAAGTAGTTAATTGTGAATAGGCCATATCTCCTAAACTTATGTTGATTGCAAATTTCAAAAATACCTTGGAATTTAACAATAAAGAGAAATGTTGGCTGTTTAACAATTCTCATAACTATCAAATTCCAAAAATAAGGTATTTGAAGTTCACCCACTTGTACTTTAGATATGCAATGAAGCTACTTGCATTCATTGATGGAGTGGTAATGACCATAATATAATGACATCTTTCAATTTAAACCATCCCATCAAAAAGATTAATTAAAAAAATCACTAAAGTTCTCAATTCCAATAAAATACCCTTATCAACATAATAACATTTACAAATAGAATAAAATAAAAAAAATCACTTATATTTATCATAAAAGAAATAATAATAATAAATTTAAAAGCTATTTAATTTTATATTAAAATAAAATAAAATAAAATATATTTTATATATTTATAAATTATATTATTTTATTAAAAAATAAAAAATATATTTATTTTGATATAATTTCTTAATAAAAACCTGATTTTACCACATATATTTATTATAATAAAAAAATTAACAAATTGAATCAATTTTTTTTTTTAATTTAAAATTAAATATTAATATTAATATAAAATAAAATAATTTTCTATTTTTATTATCTTAATTTTATAACTTTAAAAAAAAAATCAGTAAAAAATAAACATAACTAAAAAAATAAGGTAAATTTCTTATTAAATTTGGGTTGTTGGAGCCATGAAATTGTTATATTCTCTTTATTAAACTTCCTCTTTATTAAATTTGGGTTGTTGGAGCCATGAAATTGTTATATTCTCTTTATTAGACTTCCTCTTTATTGAGTGAGCTGGTTGGCTCCATGAAATATTGTTTCATTCTCTTTAATTGAAACTTCATTTTCATTAAAAAAAAAAAAATTATTATTATTTTTTTGATTTTTCAAAAGTGCATTTAGATATTGATTTGTTGTATGTATTTTTTAATTATTTAAATAATTAATTTATCCATTATATTTTTTATAAATAATTAACTTATTGCACCAAATTTTTTTTACTAATAAGAAACATTCTACAATATACAATTCGATTCGGAGGACCATGGCTTCCTCTAAGAGATCTCATAATCAGATCGCAGATTGGTCGAGAAGGAACCCTCTAAAAGACTCGGTGTCGATGGCATAGAAAACCATTTGATTTTCAAAGGGCTCAACTACGACACCGTTCAATGTATATCAAGACCACCATTTGTCCCGTCAATTCATACTCCTATGGAGGAGTGCGTAGAGGTTAACTCCAAAATCTCAAACTCACTATTTTCTACAAAGCTACCTACAAAACATTACCTAACATGGAAAGGAAAGGATGTATAAAGAAAGAAACCCTTTTTAAAATATTTAGAATGAAATTGCAACAACTTTATCTTATGATGACGGAATGGTAGAGAAAATACGCAAAGAGCGTATTGTGAATGTAGATTCACATTTTTACTAGTAGAAAAAGTACGTGAAGAGTGTATTGTGAATGTAGATTCAATTTTTTAATGAGCATGGAGCAAACTCATTTATTCACATTATTATATATTAATTGAATAGAGAATATGCAATCGAATGCATAATCCATAAAGCTTTTTTGTTTTGTTTTGTATATCTCAGAATTGGAAGAGCGCTTCCAAATGAAACGATGAAGATACTTAGATGTCTTTTAAATTCAGATTTTCCCACACTAAGAAGATGAAGCTTTGACACTATTAACAGAAATGGTCTGCCGTGATTGCAAATGTGAGGCATGGAAATGGTCAATTGCCAGACTTAAAGATACTGTAGAGTAGCATATATGACACAATATATAATTTAATTCCCAAATCCTATGAAGGGTGTTTCACATTCATATTGTACTAGAGAAAACTTATAAATAAAATACCCATTATAGGATTCCTTATTAAATGTATAAGTAGAAAAATATAAGCATATTTAAAAAAAAAAAATGCCTTTATCTATGTTCTATATTATGGAAACCCTCAAAGTCACTATTTTATACACAACTGTGATGGTTGAGTAGGAATTCAAAGAAATTACGAGAAATGGGAAGGATGGATACAAAGAAGAAACCCCACATAAAAGCTATACCATGAAATTGAAAAAATATTATCTAAAGATGGAATTGTAGAGAAGATAAATAAAGAAAATGTATCTTGAATGTAGATTCAATTCATTATTATATCTCAGTTGAACTAAAAAAATATGCAATCCAAATTAGAATGGCTATGCACAATAGGACTTCTCAATTCATAAGAAGTCTTATTATAGATATTGGAATCGGGCCTCCTCATGGATATCACTTTATTCTAGTGGGCATGTATTGTTAAGACGGGCTAGATTCTTCCTATCTCTTGTGGATCAAGAAGTCATAATGGATTTGGTTTGTTTAAAAACTCTTACTATGGCAAATCCAAGAGACAAACTTCCATATAAATTTAAAAAATATTACTGATTTTGTAATTTTCTATTTTTATTTTACTTATAGTTAGATAAGTTGTTATGACACATTCCGAATGAGGCATTTGTTATTGACACTGTAATAGTTAACTTTTATTTTAAGAGATTAATTTAATGATAATTTTATTGAGTTAAAAGAGAAAGTAACTATGTGGTAAAATATTCCAAGAATCCAAGGAAAAGGGATTGAGAGAATTATGAGAGTTACCTTTCCAAAAGGATTTAAGGGAAAATCCTAAGGAGGAAAGGGGTTCTATGCAAAAGGTGATGAGGGTTAAGCAATAGATGGTTGCACTGAGTCGAGAGCTGGTGTAAGAACCAGTGGAACTCAGTAATTACCTAGAGAAGTAATGGCTGGATTTAATCCTGAGGTCTAACTTCTGGTCTCAAGAATAATGCCTCGGCCTTGGTGCAGAGCAAGAGGGGAGCCGAGGACATAATATCCTCACTCAAGGTTGGGAGGACCAACAGTTACAGGAAACCAATTCTCGGAAATAGGTATTTAAGTATTTATGTATACTATCCAATACTGTTAACGGTTGAAAGTACATGCTAGCCAAATGTTGCATTTAAAAGTACAATTAATGGAATGCCAGATTTATAGTTGTTCCTTGGATTTTCAGTTGTTCTATTACAGAAAAGAAATCATAAATTTTCAACTACATGAATGAAGTATGGATTAAACATTGGTATCAAAAATATAGAAATAGAAATCCTAGGTTGATATTGTAAGTATATATCAGAGAAAGGAATGTCAGACTTTCACTAATTTTGTATTCTAGAATTTGGTTTTACCATCATGAATATGTAAAACATAAAACCCTTGTTTTTAGTTGTAGCAAAGTTTTATGGAAAACAATGAAGGAGAATAAAATTTATGATTACAAACTAAACTTTATATTTTAGCATTTCTCATGTAATAGAACCCTGTGTACCTAACTAGCCATTTCACGGCATGGAAAAAAATGGAAATACATATATAACTTGAACATAAAACCTATGAAAAACATATCATCTCATATCGGTAGTGGTAAATGAGAATAGGTTGGGGGTTTAGAACTAAGACCCATGAGGAGGGTCAAGGTTCCAATCCCATTCCGCCTAACTGCGAGTGCTCTATAGAAGGACATTAGTACCAGTTCAACTAGTAATAAGAAAACGAACTAAGCCATAAAAGATCCATTTAGAAGAGTGCTTAGCAATTGCCAATTATTCAGACAACCACGTAGGAAAAACAAAGAGTGCACCGAATACAAATAGCATGAGTTAACGAAGATATATATATATATATATATATATATATTGGGAAAACCCTCATAAAAATCATTTTAGGAAATTTTAGTAACATGATTGTATAACAGTCACTTAAAAATAACAGAAGAAGAAATTTTGGCATGCTAAGATGCTAATAGTTTAGAGTACTAAAACAAAACAACCCGGACATTTTCAATTCAAGAAAAGGGCTAAGCCCAACTAGAAATGTAGCTAAATATTACAGAATATAAATATAAAGCAACGACTAGCTTGCAAACGCCCCTGAGAATTCGAATTCCTATCTGCAATAAACAAAATGGGAACAACCTAAGAAATAATGCAAGAAGATATCATGGCGGTCATGCAGTTTTAGCCTAGGAAGGATGGGGAGTGGGAATACCAGCATCTGTAGGAAGGAAAGACTTGAATGAGGCCCGAAGCTCTATCTGCCACCAGGTTCGTCGAGCCTCCAACCATATTTAACATAGAGTTACAATCTGGAAGAATTAAACCCTTAAGATTAAAAACAAGGGACATAACGTGAAATTTATAATCATAATTGCATAAAAATAACATCAACCACTCACCACAGAGTCGAGGAGGTTGAATGTTGGGCTAAAGCGACCACAGTAGTATTTCTGCATTTTTCTTAAATCCAGAACTAGAGAAGTTGAGCGGACCCGAGAACGAGGGCATGGAGACGTGTGAACCTTTACGCCGACGACCTGTGAAGTAAAAACTTTGTAAGTAAACCAAGTTACTACTCCAGTATAAAAAATAATCAAGGAAAGTAAACAGAGGGATACCACCTAAATGCGAACAAAACTTGTAAACATAACTTACCTTCCTTAGCTGAAAAATGATTAGGAAACCGTTCCGTCGGCGACGCCATGATTATGAAGGAAATCCATAAGGGTTAAGCCTATGGGCTAACAGAATTGCAGAGAATATTTTCCAGACCTTGCAGTGGGAGAAATGAGTCTCTGGCGGGAGGTTGGGGGGTGGGTAGTTACCCGAACCCACCTCCCTGGTCTAATTCACTCTCAATTTCATGTAGGAGGGATTGAACGATCCAAAACTTCCCAGAGAGGGGCGCTTGGACAGGTGGGGATCTCTGTATCTCTCGAAAGATGTGATAATAATATCCAATTCATAGAAGTTTTAAATACATTCAATCACAATACTAAACTTTACAATCATACTGATATGAGCCACTACGGTGCATATCCGAAGGTTATCAACACCAAGATTTCGTATTAAACAATAAAGACATGGGTAAATATTCATACCATAACACGAAAATTTATTCCAAAGTCATACATTGGGAAGCAATGTCGATCTTTGTAAAATGATTTCAATGCATTAATTCATAATGGAGGAATTCGAATAATATAGTATTGATTATTGTTTTAATATTCACATAAGTGATACCTTTTCCTCTTTTAATTGTTTTTCTTTATTTATGGTGTAAATATATGTAATTAGTGGGATGACTATTGCAAGTTGTATCAGAGCATAAGTTACAAACTGGGGCCAGATGGGCCAGTACCATACTATATTTTTTTTTATCCTATTAGAGTTTAATGGTTGGAAATTGTGTTTAGTACAAGAACAAATTTGTGTAAAATACCATGAGAAGTGGATCGAGTCATCACGTGCCCAAAAACACAGGGGAGACCCATCCTGTGACCAATCTTGAGGTCAGCCCCGAAATGTGGGTGGAGTTAAGTGTGGACCAGCACCAGCAAACAAGTAGAATGTTGGAAGAACAACAACAACAAACAAATAGGTTGTTGGATATTGTGCATTAGTTATAGACAGAGATGCTTAAGGTTCACAGTGACAATGAAAGGTTGCTGAGAGAACAGGAGAGGATATTGAAAATTCTATCGAATAGACATAACCCTCCTAGTGGACAACCTAGCCCCGAGAGAAACACTCAGGAAGAAAGAGAACGATGCCAAATAGTACATGATAATGTTGAATATAGTCGAATGCCAAGAAGGAAAAAAAATTGAACATACAATGAGGTGGAATCTGGAAATGTCCTGGAAGAACAAGAGTTGAAAAAACAGAAAGTGGAATTGCAGGGAGAATTTTGGAAGATCAAGCCTCCTACCTTTGACTAATAGGCAGAGGAAATGACAGAAGCTTGGATAATAAACATGAACAAGTACTTCCAAGTGTATGAATATAACATCAAACTTAAAGCCCGCCTAGCCATCTACATGCTGCGAGAAAAAGCAACGTTGTGGTGGGAGGAAGTGAAGAATTTACGTGGAGTGGAAGATCAAAAATGTAACTTGGGATGAGTGTCAACAATATTTCAAATATAAGTATCTAACTTAACATCTTTACGATGAGAAATCCCAATAATTTCATGATCTAAAATTGTGCCAAATGACTATGGATGAATTTATTACGAAATTAACTTCATTATTAAGATATGTACCTTATTTGTGTGATTAAAAGGAAAAGGTACAACGTTTCTTGAGCAGTTTGGCGATACACATGAAAGAAAGAATTGAGTTCATAAATCCAAAAGCTATGGATGAAGTAATAAGGAAAGCACATAAGTGCTATCACCAATCCAAGGTAAAGTGAGAAACTGGGAAAATTTGGCCACCTCGAAAAGGGAAGAAAATTTTCTGATAACATAAATAAGAGATTCGAAAATTTTAGGAATGCTACAATAAATGCATTGATTAAAAGGAATGGAAAAAGTCAAACAAGGACCAAGTGGGCTGGTGAGGAGCGACATACTGAAGCTTCTAGAAGACCCAGTATTGGACAGACCGAGAAACCTCTATTGCAATCCTGGGGATGTGGTGAAACACATTACTTCAAAAACTTCCCACATCGAGGAAGGAATGAAGTGGAAAAAAATATGCAAGAGGCATCGACGGTGGGGGATGTAGCTCGAAACATACCCAGAATCAATGCAGTGCTAGAGGATCAATAAGCAGATTATCAGCCAACCATGATAGAGTTAGAAGGTAAGCTTTGAACCCGATCTGTTTCTATTCTAGTTGATCCTAGAGTCAGCCTGAGCTACATACACCCTTTTGTAGTTGAAAGCTATAAATTGTAGAATCAGAAATTTAAAAACCTCTGGCTAGTACAACTAGCTACAGGGATAAGAAGGCGAGTCCATGCCAAGGTACCAAATTTTGAACTGAGTATTAGGGACCAATGCATAACTATAAAACTCAATGTTCTACCCCTAGGATCACATGATATTTTACTAGGGATGGATTTCTAGAGAAAAATTGGTCATTAGTGGACTGTAAGAATAAATTCATTCATTTTAAGTCAAATGATGGGACGCGAAAAGAATTGCAGGGTATTAAAAATCCCTTGAAGTTACGACCTATTACTACATCATAAATAAGTAAATGCATAAGGAAGGGTTTCCAACTTTATGAAATTGAAGTAATATTCACCAATACAAAAGATAAGAGTCTTATGTTGGAGAATATTCCTATTGTGTAGGAATTCCAATATGTATTCCCTGAGGAAATTCTGGGACATCCACCAAAAAGAGACAGAGACTTTACCATTGAACTAATGCTCAAGGTAGCACCTGTGTCTTGAGCTCCATACAAAATGAGTGTGCCAGAATTAACATAATTAAAGATGTAGTTGCAAGAATTGATGGATAAAGGCTACATTTGGCCAAGTGTGTCCCCATGGGGAGCACTAGTGCTATTTGTGAAAAAGAAGGATGGCACTATGCATATGTGTATAGATTATCGACAGCTCAACAAGCTAATTGTTAAAAAAAAATACCCACTACCACACATAGACGACCTATTTGACCAAGTCAAGGGAGCCACAATATTTTCCAAGATTGACTTAAGGTCATGTTACCATCAGATCTGGATCAAGGATGAAGATATAAGCAAGACAACCTTTCACACCAGGTATGGGCATTACGAGTTTGTGGTATTACCTTTTGGGCTAACCAACACACCAACAACCTTCATGAACTTAATGCATGGAATTTTTCACCCATACTTGGATAAATTTGTTTTAATTTTCATTGATGATATATTAATTTACTCCAATAATATAGAAGATCAACACAAGGAACATTTGTGCATTGTGCTAAAAATGCTAAGAGAGCATCAACTCTATGCTAAGTTTAGTAAGAGCGACTTCTTTAAGGAACCGATCTAATATCTGGGGCATGTGATTTCTGCCAAAGGAATCGATGTGGATGCAGAAAAGATAAAGAAAATTATGGAATGGAGGGTCCCAAAGAACATAGCTGACATACGCTTATTTATGGGTTTGGATGGGTACTACCGATGATTCATCAATGGATTCTCCAAAATAGCTTTTCCTATTACCTCCCTGTAGAGGAAAGGACAAGTCTTTAAATGGATTCAAGAATATGAGAATATTTTTGAGTTACTAAATGAGTTGTTAACTACTGCTCCTGTTATGAAGGTGGAAGATCCTAGTAAAGAGTTTGAGGTATGTATGAATGCATGCAAGGAAGGTGTGGGAGCAGTGTTGACTTAAGAAGGAAGAGTCATAGCATATGAATCTAGGAAGCTAAAGGACCACGAAAAGAGGTACTCATCCTATTATTTGGAGTTAATAGCGGCGGTGCATGCCTTGCAAATATGGAGGCATTATCTGCTAGTGAAAAGTTTTGTGCTGAGAACTAATCATAGTAGCTTAACTAGCTATTTTAAGCAGGGTGATCTGAATGCTCTCTAGGCTATATGGAATGTTTTCCTAAGTGAATTCGATTTCGATGTTCAACACGTGAAATGAAAAGAGAACTGGGTTGCGTATGCTTTGAGCAGAAAGCTGCATGGTATTTATGAGCTGTACTTTAACCAGATCGAATTTAATTTTCAAGAGAAGATTATGGAGGCAGCAAAGGAGGACCCAGAATACAATTCTTTATGGTAGCAAGCGAAAGAAGATAAAAGGCAAGGGAAACAATCCAAATATGAACTCAATGAGAAGAAGTTCCTAATTTATCAGAAGAGAATATATATTCCAAATCAAAATATGAAAAGAATGGTTTTGGATGACTATCAAAGGAGCTCCTATGTCAGGCATCCAAGATGTCAAAAGATGTTAACAAAAATTATAAAAGACTATTCTTGGTCGGGGATGTGAAAGGAAATTGCAGAATATTTGAAAAAATGTTTAGAGTGTAAACATAATAAGGTTGAACATCAACACCCTACTGGATTGCTTCAACCAATTCCAGTGCCCGATGGAAGTGGGAAGCAATTTCCCTTGACTTTATCACTGGGCTACCTAGAAACAAAACGCGTAATGATTCTATTATGGTGGTAGTTGATAGACTCAGAAAAATGGCTCACTTCATCCCTGTTCAATCTACTTACAAGACATTACAAATTGCTGACATCTTCATGAAAGAGATCTTCAGATTGCATGGTATACCCTGAGCAGTCATATTAGATCATGATGTAAATTTTACATCAACATTCTGGAAGATGTTGTTTAGTGGTCTGGGGATGCAAATACAATTTAGTACTACCTATCACCCATAGACGGATGGGCAAACATAAAGGGAAAATCAAGTTTTAGAAGACATGTTGCGCATGTATGTAATGAAACAACCAACGAGATGGGAGGAGTATTTGCATTTGGTTGAGTTTGCATATAATAACGGATATCAAGAATCCCTTAAGATGAGCCCTTTTGAAGCATTGTACGGGAGACAATGCCAGACTCCTATAAATTGGAGTAGCCCAGAAAAAAATGATGCTTGGACTGGATATGTTAGAAGAGATGGAATGGGAAGTGAAGAAGATCAAGCAGAATTTGAAGGCAACACAAGACCGAAAAAAAATTTATGCAGAAAGAAAAATAACCTTCTGGGAATTTTTAGTAGTGGACCATGTGTACGTGAGAATTAACCAATGAAAAGCACTTTAAAGTGGAACTCTTATGCCAAATTAGCTCCCCGCTAGTGTGGACCCTTTGAAATATTGGAAAGGATAGGGATGGTGGCCTATCGGCTGGCCTTACCCAACCATATATCAGTACACAACGTATTTAAAGTGTCATTACTGAAGCGTCATGTACACAATATCAAGCATATCATACATTGGTAGGGTATCCATGTAAGTCAACAACGTAATACAATTAGAACAAATTAGTTTTCTGATTTGAAGTGATTAAAATTCTTGTTGCATGCAGGTAGAACAGGACGATGAGTTCCTGGTAGAACCAAAACATATTCTAGATCGGAGAGAAATAACGCTCTGAAAGTGAGTCATTCCCCAAGTTAAAGTGTAGTGGAAGCACATGAGACTACTTGGGAGGATGAAAAAGTTATGTATGAGGCTTATTCATATTTTTTCTCAGAGAACGAGTAACACTGAGGACGATGTTTATCTCGGCAGGGGAAGATGTAACCTCCTATTTTTATTTTACTTATTGTTATATAAGATGTTATGACACATTCTGAATGAATAACGAATGAGGCATTCGTTATTGACACTTTAATACTTAAATTTTATTTTAATAGATTAATTTAATGATAATTTTATTGAGTTAAAAGAGGAAGTAACTGTGTGGTAAAATATTCCAAGAACCCAGGGAAAAGAGGTTGAGATAGTTCTGAAAGTTACCTTTCCAAAAGGATTTAGGGGAAAATCCTGAGGAAAGGGGTTCTATGTAGAAGGTGATGAGGGTTAAGCAACAGATGGTCGCACTAAGTTGTCCAGAGCTGGTGTGAGAACCAATGAAACTCAATAATTACCTAGAGAAGTAAAGGTTGGATTTAATCCTGAGGTCTAACTTCTGGTCTCAAGAAGAACACTTGAGCCCTAGTGCGGAGCAAGGGGGGATCTGAGGACGTAATATCCTTGCTCAAGGTTGGGAGGACCAATAGTTACAGGAAACCAAGAGTCGGAAACATGCATTTAAGTATTTATGTATACTATCCAATACTGTGAATGGTTGAAAGTACACGATGGTTAAATGTTGCATTTAAAAGTGAAATTAATGGAATGCCATATTTATAGTTGTTCCTTAAAAACATAAAAGTAAATGTTGGATTTACAGTTGTTCTATTACAAAAAATAAATGTTAGATTTTCAAGTACAGGAATGAAATATGGATTAAACATTGGTATCAAAAATATAGAAATAGAAATGATAGGTTGATACTGTACGTATATCACATAAAATAATGTAAGAATTTCACTATTTTTATATTTTGGAATTTGGTTTGACTGTCACGAATATGTAAAATGTAAAAACCTTGGTTTTAGCTGTAGCGAAGTTTTATGGAAAACAATGAAGGAAAATAAAATTTGTGATTACAAACTAAACTGTATATTTTAGCATTTCTCATGTAATAGAACCATGTGTACCTAAATGGCCATTTCACATCATGGACAAAAATGGAAATACATATATAACTTGAACATAAAACCTGTGAAAAACATATCATCTCATACCTGTAGTGGTAAATGAGAATAGGCCAAGGGTTTAGAGCCAAGACCCATGAGGAGGGTCGATTTTCTGATCCCATTCCGCCTAACTGCGAGTGCACTATAGAAGGACAACAATACCAGTTCAACTAGTAACAAGAAAATGAACTAAGCCATAAAAGATCCATTTAGAGGAGTGCTCAACAATTGCCACTTATCTGGATAACCAAGCAAGAAAAAAACAGAGAGTGCACCAAATACAAATATATATATATATATATAATGGGAAAACCCTCATAAAAATCACTTCATAAAATTTGAGTAACGGGATTGTATAACAGTCACTTAAAAATAACAAAAGAAGAAATTCCAGCATGCTAAGATGCTAACAATCCAAAGTACTGAAACAAAACAACCCAGACATTTGAAATTTAGGAAAAGGACTAAGCCCAGCTAGCAATGTAGCTAAATATTACAGAATATAAATATAAAGCAAATACTGCCTTGCAAACGCCCCTGAAAATTCGAACCCCTACTTGCAATAAACGAAATGGGAAAAAACTAAGAAATACTGCAAGAAGATACCATGGCAGTCGAGCAGTGTTAGCCGAGGAAGGACGAGGAGTGAGCATAACAGTGTCTGTGGGAAGGAAAGAATCGAATGAGGCCTGTGGCTCCATCTGCCATTGGGTTCCTCGAACCTGCAACCATATTTAATATAGAGTTACAATCTGGAAGAATTAAACCCTTAAGATTAAAAGCAAGGGACAAAACATGAAAATTATAATCATAATTCCATGAAAAAAACGTCATCCACTCACCACAGAGTCGAGGAGGTCGAAGGTTGGGTTGGAGCAAGCAAAGTAGTATTTCTGCATTTTTCTTAAATCCACAACTGGAGCAGTTGAGCGGACCCGAGAAGGAGGGCAGGGACTTGTGCGAACCTTTGTGCTAATGACTTGTGCAATAAAAAAATTGTACGTAAACCAAGTTACCACTCCAGTATAAAAAATAATCAAGGAAATTAAATATAGGGATACCACCTAAATGCGAACAGAACTTGCAAACATAACTTACCTTCCTTAGCTGAAAACTGATTAGAAAATATTTCCATCGGTGGCACCATGACTATGAAGGAAATCCATAAGTGCTAAGCCTATGGGCTAACAGAATTGCAGAGCAAAGTTTTCGAACCTTGCAGCGGGAGAAATGAGTCTCTAGCAGGAGGTTGGGGGTGGGTAATTACCCTAACCCACCTCCCTAGCCTAATCCACCATCAATTTCACATAGGAGGGATTGAACAATCTAGAACCTGCCAGGGAGGGGCACTTGGACGGGTGGGGATCTCCGCATCTCTCGAAAGATGTGATAATAATATCTAATGCATAGAACCTTTAAATACATTCAATCACGGTACTAAAATTTACAATCATACTGATATGGGCCAGTACAATGCATATATGAAGGTTATCAACACCATGATTTTGTATTAAACAATAAAGACATGGGTAAATATCGAGACCATAGTGAACGCAAAATTTATTCCAAATCCATACATTGGGAAGTACTGTCGATATTTGTAAAATGATTTCAACCCGTTAATTCATAAAGGAGGAGTTCGAAATATATAGTATTGATTACTATTTTAATATTCACATAAGTGATACATTTTCCTCTTTTAAGTGTTTTTCTTTAATTATGGTGTAAATATATGTAATTAGGGGATGATTGTTATAGATTTTCACATGCACTATATGGCATATGGGATCAAAATAAAAAGAAGGAAAGTTGTGGAGCAACTAGTCCCTGCCCTGATGGGAGAGAAAAGTAATGACAGGCTAGGCATGTTCAACTAGGATACTTGAACCTGATCCCACGGTCGTGCATAAAGAAAGTACTACTCTGCCTGTATTGTGGACCATCAATACAGTAATCTCAGCCAGGGTCTCGCTCAACCCAACCCAACAATCAATTTGGTATGCCATAAATAAATCTCTAAATAAATCATCAATGTACTCGTTGTCGATGGTTTCATTGTGTCACGACATGGGTGCATGTGTGGGATGGAAGGTTCTCTCTCTGTTTGTGCAACTCAGGGTGGAATGGGCAGTATGTCAAGGAAGTTAAATGCATTCAGCCCAATGCTCTTGTTGAGAGAAGCACTAGAATCGTCGGGTGGGTCTAGCCACAGGTTCTAGTGCAAATAGAAAATTCAAAAAATTAATATTAAATTATTTCAGTTTGAAAGAAAAAATAACTTCTTATTTACAAAGATTACATGATATAACTTATTGTTTATGTACATGATATAGCTTCTATCAGACGATTCATTAAAGTTTATCTACTGGGGCCATAGATTGGTTTCCATGTGTTCACCTAAAGGTCTGGCTAGCTTCAGGGTTACGATAGGCGTAGGAAGGTAAAGAGTAGGGCAGCAAGAGAGAGAGATCCAAGCAATAGAGAGAAAATTAAAGCTCGCAGTCATATGCAGATGAGAATACCAAATCCGAATACAAGCCAAAGGTTTTCTAATAAATAATCTAAAAAAATATGAAATATTAATTAGATTAATAAAATATGAAATATATTAATAAAAATATTAGTATGTAATTAAAAACATTCGATTAAGTATGATTAAAAATCATTCTCTTGTTCTACCTACATGAATTATGTGTAGAGGTCTTTATGAAATAAAACATTCTCTTGTTCTACCTGCATGAATTATGTGTGGAGATGCTTAATCAACGTGTTCTAGAGTACGCGCCTATAGCTTGGTAGTATGCCTATGCCTATAGCTTTTTGGTAAGCCCCTAGTATGCATGTGCGTAGACTGATATGCCCCTGGCCGCCAGCGAAGTGAGCTGTTTAGGCGTAGTATATTTAGGTGTAGACTCACCGTTTGTGTAGGATATAGTAGTAAAGGCAGGGGGGCTACGACAGTAGAGGTAAAGGAAACACCAAAGATAGAGGTAGCAACATCAATGCCAGCAACATGGATGGGCCAGCACATGGTGGCAAGAAAAAATATTGTAGCTCAATGATATCAAAATACATGACGACGACCTACAATCTAGATTTCGTTTACGATTTTCACCTTGGTGCGCATTTTATCCAAATATCTAGCTGTAGCACTTTTTATTGTATTAAAATCTCTACGTTTATTCTAAAAATAGTTCTATCCTTGAACAAGGCCCAGAATCAATACCTCTGAGGTAATGAGAAGACAACTTCTGTCCGAGGAGCAGGAGCAAGCCATCTAGATGGAAATAACCTGGTTAGCAGAGTTACATTTATTCAACCAAGTCTCCAAAATTACAATGGTCAATAACGCCATTGTGACTAAGGAGCAACATAACAATTTTGATGTTGCCAAAGCAACAAATCAAGGTTTTGTGTCTAGCATTTTGGAAAAGAACCGGTAAATAGTTGACTCAAAGTTTATGTTTTCCATAAAAATTTTAATGTAAGCCCCTTGGAATGGTTTGCGAATTCTTGTTAGTGTTCTGTAATTTTGTTAAATGCCACTGTAATAGGTTTTTGATATTGAAATATTTTCACTTTCTATATGTTAAAAAAAATAGAAAGACATATATTGAAATATTTGCACTTTTTATATGTTAAAAAAAATAGAAATACTTAATGTAGTAGATCCATCAGAAGTACCAGCATCACCAACAACACCAACACACACACACACACACACACATATATGATGTGCAGCCTCATTGTAGATAAAGCACCTTATCTTCGTTTATTTTTGCTTTAGCAGTTGTGTGTGTGTATATATATATATGGCTATTCCTAGTTTGCAAATTTAAGTGTGAATTTAAGTGCTGTAAAGGGAATTATAACTTCGAAATAGCTTCAAAACAATAAACTATGCTATGAAAAACAATCAACAAAATTGCAATGACCCTTACAAAACCAGAGGACAAGATGCAAGATCACTTTCCAGGTCTAATTGTTGTCAAAATGTAAGAATTGTTTACCATATTTACATAAAATATAACGATTTTTACTGATATTTACCACCAATAAAAGCACACATTCAAGAGAACCGCAGACGATCGAGGAGTGTTAACGAATCTATATCTAACAAAATTAGAGAAAAAATTTAGCAATAATTTAGAGCGTGAAGAAGAAGTATATATATAAAAAATTATAAGGGTTTAAAACTCAATTACCAGTTGCTTGTTCCTCGTTCAATTACCAGCTGCTAGGGATGGCATACAACTATTTTTTACGAGCCATTTGGATATATAAGGCAGTCGAAGATCCAAAAGTGTACTTGATGAGAGAATATCTGACCTTGTAATATATATTAGGTGGGTGGTAGTGAAAGAAAGGCACCAAAATTCATATATATGGGGGTGGTATGTTCCTATAAGAAACCTGGATGTGAGGAGTAGAGCTTGCTTTCCTGGATATAATGATGAACTGGAAATCTTGATTTGATTGCATAGCCTTTATTAACTGCCCCCCATAGCTTTTACCACTACTTCCCGAGAAACCACAAGACCTCCCAACCAGGGGGAAGGAATAAGCCTGCCATCCAGCCATTAGTTTTCATTGCTTGCCCACGACAGAAGTTTTTGGAGCTGTTGCCTCTTTTCTGAGGTTTCTAGGGTAGCTAAGCCATCCCATGACACATAGTTGGCTAAAATTTGGATGATTATATAGGTGGCAGGTACATATTCATTCACTTGGCAGAGCAATAGAGCCAATGTTTGGTGTATGTCCTTAATCGGTAAATATAACAACATAACATAAAAGGTCAAGAACTAATGTTAGCATTAGTTAATTAATACTAAAAGTCTTTGTATCAATTCACATTTATCCTGAGTATAAGGACATCTTGCCTCGATATTAGGCCAATAAGACCTCAAAACTGATGATTGGTTGAGACCACAGTTGAATTAAGCTTATTGGTTGACGAAAAGAATATAGATTACAAACATAGCTTTAAATTTATTTGTTCACCTTTAGGTTCTGTGTAATACTAATGAAAAATAGAGAAACGATTACAATAGTCCCTACCTACCCCGAAAAGATAAGGACTAATAACAAAACAAATCTATTAATGAGAGTAGCATCAGGTTTCAACTTTAGAACAACCAAACAAAGAGTTTGTTTCTCACATGAGGATTTAGCTTCAATGTAATTTTAAAGCCCATCATCCTTGAGCTATTAATGTTTTCCGATAACCACATTTCTAACGTACATGCATTTTCTATTGCGCTGACTTAGATTTTGCATATATATGTATGCGAATTAAGAAAATTTAACGCTTTCTAATTAAGTAGTAATATCGGAAATTAAAATTGCAATAAAAGTTTTAAAAAATGTTGAATTTTGTTCCTTTTTATTTAAGAAATTAAAATTATAAAAAAAAATTAAAGTTATAAAAAATTGCATTTACATGAAATTTTACCATACAATATAAAACAAATGATGATGTACTCTAATTTTACAATGCAATATAAAACAATTGATGTACATTAGTGCAATATAATTTTACAATGAAATATAAAACAATAATTGATATAGAGTAGTGCAATATTAAGAATAAATAAATAAAGAATATCATTTATATAAAATTGTATAAGTTTGGAAAATATCGGAAGTCCCAAATATAGTTAATAGAGATTTGTAAGATTTAATGAAAAGAGTAAAACCAATATTTCATTTATAAATTAAGAAAATAAAGGAGATTTTATATTGATGTAGTAAAAGTTATTTCTTTTCTAAATTGGATAATGAGAAGAATTTAATGTAATATTATTGTAAATCTATTTTCATTTAAGTTTGATTAAAATTTAAGGGCATAGAATATTTTAAGGTACAATTATTTTTTGAGTGTAAAAATTGATGGAAGATTTGTACCTTTAAAGACTTAATTCTTTTATACATTTGATAGATTTTAAGTTGAAATCTTTTTAACAATATTAATTATATTTATATAATTTTTATATGTTGTAAATGCTAAGTGTTTTAAACAATATTATTTATATCTATATAATTTTCACATTTCTATAGATATATTATTATTTTGATTTTTTGTTTTTGTTTTTAGGTATTGTGAGTCCTAAGATGAATAGCACACTTAAACTATTGCTTGAATAGCCCTAATGTAGGGGAATCTAAGCCATTAAAATCACACTAGACTTGGGCTACACCAACCCTTATCATAGCTCGATTTTTTACCCTCAAATCAATAACCTTTTCACCACTAAGTACCTTAACATAACACCTTGTCACGATCTATTCTATGCCTCCACGGAAATTAGTTCTTTTAATTCTATTAAAAATTTTAATAAAACATGTAATTACATATACCGTAATAATATAAATCAATTTTTTAATTTATATGATAAAATGAATTTTAAGTTATAATTATTATTAATATTTTACATATATTTCACATCTCTATATATAAAAATATTCATATTTTTATTTCATATTATATTTTTATTAATTAAATTTATTAAGTTTTTACATGTCTATTAATTATGTATTCTAAGTATATTTCACATAAGCTATTGATTGTGATCTCCCTGCTTTGCAAAATTTACCCCTTCCTCAAGGGTTTTTACCCCTTCCTTAAGGGTTTATAAGGATTTTGGATCTACATGTATTCCCCTTCAATCTTCTCATATTCTAAATCCTTTTCATAGGGCATTATGAGGAAGTGGGGTTTCTGGTTAGGCATCAAAACCTATGCTAGGTGCATCATGGAAAGCTAGAAATATATGGTGTTGCTTACCAAAAGTGACCCAAGATCCAAAATATGAAGTTAAATCTAGCAAGATCTAAGAATATATCTAATATATGCATAATCATGCTTTGATATGCAAATTCATTGGATTACTCCCATTGAAATTATATGATTGGGTGGATCCAAACTAAATGGAACCTCTAGGATAAAACAAAATTTGAATTATAAGTAAGTATATTTTTCAAAGTCAACCTCTCCAGCCTATAAGGGATATCACGAGTTTTTGAATGATGGTGGTATTTTTTCAACAATGCATGGCTCTTCATGTGATTTTTGAATGAGAATTATAAATCAAAGAAAGAATATTTCCTAGTTTCCATCGTATGGGAAAGTCTATTTTCTCTTCCCAAGAAATATTGGGAGGAAACCCTTGAAGACACTCGATATGCCATCAACAACTTTTTCAAAATATCAGAGGCTACTAAGAGAGGGAGGTACATACCATATAATTGGATGTGTATTTACATAAATATCTCCCAACCTCTTCTAGGGTCCATAAATGTTTATTATGAGGATAAATGGTTTGGAAAAAGTATTTAGATTATGAATGTCCCTTTTAGATGCAAACACTATCACAAATATGGGTATTGCATCTTATTAGGGACTATCTAATGAATACCAATGAATTTCCTAAAGTAACCCTTCTAAAAAAAAGTCAAAGATTATTTTTAAAAAGTCCCCTAAAGAGAAGAACTTTGAATCCTCGGGGTGCTTCAAATCTTGACCATATTCTTAGATTTGGAATTAGGTTGAGTCTTTCTACTCTCTAAAAGGAACTCCAGAGCAGGACAACATTCAATTAAGCATGCAATCACTAAAAGAAAAATCTCATATCCCTCTTAGAATGGTACAAAGCCGATGCAAAAGTCTCTTGAAGAGCACTAATAAAATCCACCACCGTATTATAGCTACTAATATAAGTCATTATCATTGAAATTTGTTTTAGTATAATATGTATATTATGATTTTTTTTATTTGAAAAAATATTTCTAATTAAAAGAAGAGAAAAATACAAAATAAATCGAATAGATTTATTATTTAATATCTCAACTATCTAAATCTATCTTAACCTCTAATTTATCAAAAAAATATTATATTTTTTTAAAAAATATTTACACTCAAATAAAATCTAATACTCACTAATTTTAATTTTTTTTAACCTATAATAAATTTGAGATCAAAATAAATCTAAATTAATTAATAAAATAAAATATAACTTTCTAAAAACCTAATATTAAATTTAAACTTACCAAATCCACTAACAGAGTGATAAGTGATTGGGCGAAAGGTTGAATATATTCTCTGTAACCACCTAAAATTCTAAACCAAAACAATAATATAACATTTAAATTAAAAAAAAAAAACAATTACATGATTTGATGAAAGGTGTAACCACCCACAATTCTAAACCAAAAACAATAATATATATATGATATAAAATAAATAAAAGAAAGCAAACAATTTCCTCTTATTTACGCTATCCGATTAAACCTTTGTATGATTATTTTTTCCCGTGGCTGGCGTTCTCACGTAGAATCTAAGTTCCCAATATGACTTTTTATCTTAATGCTCGACGTTTATTACAGAGAATCTAACTTCTAAAAATTATTGGAAAGGAACGGACTTCCAGACGAGCGAAATCTATAATCATTTAGCTTCAATTTTGAATCTATAAAATTATTTCATTCTATTTATTGAAGCTTCATTTTCTATCAATCAGTTGATTTTTTTTAATTAAAAATATTCGAGTTTTGGTTAATATATTAAAATATTATTTATATTAATTTTAGCTTTGATAACAAATTATTTAATAACAAAATTATAAAATATTATATAAATTAATAATATATTTTGTAATTTTATTCAATACTCTTCAGTAATCTATCACCTTATTAATAGTCTCTCATTAATAACAACCTCCTTATTCATTCATATGTATAATCATAAAATATTAAATAAATTAATAATATAGTTTGTAATTTTATTCAATACTTTTTGGTAATTTATCATTTTATTAATAGTTTCTCATTAAACACAACCTTTTCATTCATTTATATGTATATCTAGAAACCAATTTTAATTTAATATATAAAAAAATTAATTTTAAATTTTTTTATTATTAATAAATCCTATGTTTCAGTATTATTAAAAGGTAAATATATTTATTCGACTATTATATATAATATTCAAATGTAAATGTAATAATTGAGATTAAATGATTATGTTAGACTATAATCTTACTTTCACTTATTTTAGTTAGTATGTTTATTATTTAATTGATTTTTTTGTTCCTATCAAATAGTTATATATTAGTTAATTAGAATTTTGTTAGTGTTTGAAAATGTCAAATCATTGATGTTATTTTCTATTTAATAATAAAAGGCACAAATTAAGCTTCTCTGCTTTCTTGCTTCTTCATACATGTCTCTAGTTGTCAAATTAACAAGATCAAACAAACATATAAAATACAATAAATATCTGATAGTCCTAAGATCATTGTTGATGTTATTTTTATATGTATTAATTTAAAGATGCTTTTAACCCTTTTTAGAATAGTATATGTAGTTTAATCTCCAAATCTATGAGGGTTGTTCATATAGATATTGGATTTAGAAAAACTTATATATACAAAACCGAGTAAAAAAATTCCTTACTAAATGTATAGGTGGAAAAAAAACATAAGCATAATTAAAAATAAATAAAATATATGCCTTTGCTTACCTTTTGTGAAATCATGTCATATATTAAGGAGAGTCTCAAATTCAAAGAAAAACCATTTATAAGTGAAAGACTAACGAAAAGAAAAACCCTCTGTAGGTGCTTTACCATGAAATTACCATGAAATTGCAACACTATTGTCCTGAAATGAAATTTAGAGAAAAATACATAGAGAAATTGTATAGTTGAAATATATTTAAAATTTTTAAATATATATATAAAAAAATCAATTAATTATATTATTCTATATGAAAACAAATATACAATCCAAATAATGATAACCATGGATAGTAAGACTTCCCATTAAATAAGGTTGAATAGAAAACCCTTTTTTTTTATTATATTGATATTGATTGGAATCTTGCATTTCCATTAGTATGACGCTAATCCAATGGGTATGTATTGGTAAGAGGGGCTAGATTGTGCATAACGTTTGTGGATAAGAAGACGAGTGGATTTGATTTGTTTGAAAACTCATCCTATCGCAAATTCTAGGGACAAACAATTGAAAAAATATTTACACGAGGCTTAAGTGAAGCCTTCCAATTGCACTGCATGGGCATTTGGAATCAAAATAATAAAATAAAAAAACTTTGAGTGAGACTCGCATCAAGATAATATAATAAATCTTTCAAGTTTCAACTTTAAATTTGGTTGGAACACGAACAAATAAACAAAGAGGTTGTGCCTCATATGAGGGTTCGGTTTGAATATAATGGTAAACCTCATCATCATGCATTTCTCAAGGTACATGCATTTTCTCTTGCATTGACTTGATTTTGCCGTTACGGATATGGTAAGCAAGTGTTATATATAAATATTTAAATGATTCTTTATTATGTTGAGATAATTTAACAATTTCTGGAGCGTTAATGTTGTAAAAAAATAATAATAAAACTACCATGAAAGAAAGTTTAGAAACAAAAAAAAGCTACACTGAAAGTTAGAAAAAAAATAATAAAGCTACAATGGAAGTTAGAGAAATATTGAAAAATGTTGAATTTTTTAATATTAAAAAGACTATTTTGGTAAAATTTATGTGATATATTTATGTTTTAAATTAAGATTAAAAATTTGTAGTATATAAATATGCTATAGATGTTATTTTATAATTTTTATATAAAATAAAAATAAAAATTATTAATTATTTATAAAATGAGATATAGAAAAGTTTGGTTATATGAGAAATTTTATCATAATTATTAAGATAGATTTTTGCAAAAGAGTTAAAAATCATCTATAAAATAAGGAACTAGAAAGATTTTATAAAAGTATTGAAAAATGTTGAATTTTTTTAATATTAAAAAGGTTTCTTTTGGTAAAATTTATGTGATATATTTATGTTTAAAAATTGTGATATATATGTATGTTATAGATGCTATTTTCTATTTTTTATATAAAAAATAAAAATAATTAATTATTACACAATGAGATATGGAAAAGTCAAGTCATATGAGAAATTTTATCACAATTATTAAAATAGATCTTTGCAAAAGAGTAAAAAAAATCTTTCATCTATAAAATAAGGAAGTATGAAGATTTTATAAAAGTATTGAAAAATGTTGAATTTTTTTTAATATTAAAAATAGTTTATTTTGGTAAAATTCATGTGATATATTTATGTTTTAAATTCAAAGTTAAAGATTTGTGATATATAAGTATAGTATAGATGCTACTTTATAATTTTTATAGAAAAAAATAAAAATTATCAATTATTTACATAATAAGATATGGAAAACTCTAGTCATATGAGAAATTTCTATCACAATATTAAATAAAATCTTTGTAAAAAAATAAAAAAGTTTTTTCTATCTGTAAAATAAAGAAGATTTTAAAATGATATAGTAAAAAGTCATTTCTATTATCATTAAAGGATTTTTTTTTTTATAATAATATAAATAATCCATTTAAATTTATTTTTAATTTTCAATTTATTATAGGGATTAAATGTTTTGTGATATAAATATTTTTTTAAATAAATATTATACTCGAAATAATTTTTTTCTCAAAAATTTAGATATCTCCTCATCCTTGAAATTTTCAAATTGATATACATCTAAAATTAAATATAACTTTGATTTCAAACCTACTAAATGCACCAACAACTATAACAAACAAGTGTAACATGAGTAGCTGAAAATTTCAATATATTATCTGTAACCGCTCACGATTCTAAACGAAAACAATACTATAATAATTATATAACATAAATATAAAAAATCTCCCCATTTTTCCTCTTAGTCAAGCAGTTCTGCTATCAAACCATTGTATGATTATTTGCGTTTCTCACGTAGAATCTAAGTTCGCAAAATAAAAATCGGCTAACTTTTCATCTCCGTGGTTGACATTTATTACAGAGAATCTGAGTTCTAAAAAGTATTGTAAATGACCAGACTTCGAGACATAACTAAATGCGAAAGCACGAAATCTTCACTCAAACTCAAATGTTAAATTTAATTTTAAAAAATGATTAAATTGCATTAGTGAAGTTGTATAATTTCAATAAACTCTTTTTCCCATACGGTTGATCGTGTATATTCAGTGATGCTTTGAATTTCAAAATCACTTATAGAGTGTGATAAATACAGTTGAAGATAATTAATATTATTGTATATTAATGGAGAAATAGTTATATTGTTGTAATTTACCTCTAGTTCCTAGGATATAGGAGTTTGTTTACAACTTTTTACTTATTTGTGATGTACTTATAGTTGTATCATTTGATTAATGAATGCATAGTGTACTCTGTATTGGGGTGCAGTCTCTAGGCACAGTACTCACCTATGAGCTGTAGTTTCTATTCAATTCAATTTTTATCTTGGTATCAGAGCTCAGACTTGGTGAGCCTGATTTTTTTTTTTTTAGAGCTCTAAGTGGCTACAAAGCCTTTGCGGCTACAGAGCGACTACATAGCCTTTGTGGCTATGGTGCCCACAGGAGCTTCAATCCTCACACGAGTAGGTGGACTGTAGTGTACACCTCACTCACTGGTCTCAATTTTTTTTTTCTTCTGAGCATAGGAGGGTCGGCGTGTTTTTTTTTCCTGACAGTGGCGCCGAAAGGTGCAATCAGTGCAACCGTTAGGGCCATACCCGTGCCAATTTCGGGACTCACACATATTTTATTTGGGTGTAGATATTTGGCTTAGAAAAGCACTTATCTCTCTTTTGGTAGTTCTGCACATGGGATTCGCCCATTTCTGGTGGATCTGAGTTGCAGACATTGTTGTCGGTTCTGCACATGGGATTTTCCCGTTTGTGGTGGATCTGAGTTGCAGGCACATTTGTTGGTGGTTGTGCACATGGGATTTTCCCATTTGTCGTGGATTTGAGTCACAAACATGATAATGTTTAGATCGGCGGTGGATCTGAGTTACAGTCACAAGATCGTGTCAGATCAGTGGAAGATCTGTGATTAGGATCTAGTATGTATTGAGTTCTTATTAGTGTAGCTTGTAATTATTTATTTGGCTAGAATCATCGGAGGGTCTAGAATCCAATTAGTCTAGTATGAATAATACCATAGAAATGTATCTCAACGAGTCTAGCAAACTCGATGGGTCCAATTTCACCAATTGGAAATTCAAGCTACAGACACTACTTGAGGGAGAAAATGCGTGGTCGATTGTTGCAGGTAATGAGCATAAATCGAATATTGTAATAGGAACAACCGCACTTATACAAGAATGGGATAAGAGGGAGAACAAAGAAAAATTCATACTGAAGATGTCAGTCAAGGATAATATTATCCCACACATCATAGATGGAAAATCGTCCACTGATATCTGGATGACGCTCAATAACTTATACCAGACACAAAAAACAAATGGCATCTTGTCGCTCAAAGGCAAGTTGTTTTCAATGAGGATGGAGGAAAATGAATCCGATGTTGGATTCGTTGCAAGGGTTAAAGACCTAAAGGATAGATTGGGTGACATCGGAGAGAAGGTGTCTGATTCTGATATAGTCACAATCACGTTGAACGGAATGAAAGATGAGTATCAGATGTTCATCAAAGGGTTGTTAGCAAGGGATAAAACCCCTACATTTGAATAATTGACAAAATTTTTGCTACAAGAAGAATAACGACGACAGAATTGAAGACCTCAGAATGACGATCTTGCTCTGATGGTAAAGAGGAGATTGTTTGAAGGGAAGAAACCACAGTAGCAACAGCAAGAACAATAAAAACAGAGAGGAGGTAACATGTTTCAAAAGAGACGATTTAGAGGTATGTATGAAAACAATTTTTCTAACATTAAATGCTTTAATTGTGGGAAATATGGCCATCAAGCTAAGTTCTGTTTTAAGAGTCAGACAGATGAAGCAAGGAATAATCAGAGGAGGCACATAGGATATTTTTTCGATGAAGACCACAGTCATGATCTTCAACTCTTTGTAGTTGATTGTGCTCTTTCAGCTTCGAAGGAAGATGAGGACGACATATGGTATGTTGATTCTAGTGTATCCTCACATATGACAAATAAGAGAGAGTGGTTTGAATTTCTTGATGAAACTTCGTGTGGATCTAAAATTTATTTAGGATATGATAGAGGATATGAGATCAAAGGGTATGGTGATATTCCGGCAAGGCTTCCTAGCGGGGACATCAGACATATTAAGAATGCGATGTATGTGCCCAGGATTAAGAAAAATTGATCTCATGTTGTGTCATAAAGGATAGCATGATGGAAACCGTTGCATCAAGAGTGCGTGTGGGGATCCAGTACAGATTAAATTTCAAAAGCATTCCACAACAAGCCATGGTTACAACAGGATTGACAACCGAAAAATTTTGGCACCAGAGATTTGGTCACCTTAATTTACAAGACCCATGCTACTTCAAAGAAAAGGTATGGTCAATCGACTCCCTCTTTTTCATATTGTTCAGTTAGATTGTGATGGATGTACATTAGTAAAAATGCATAGAGAATAATTTCTTGTGCATATACATAGAAAGGAAAGAGATATTCTAGAGTTGATGCATACAGACATATGAGGACCTATGCAGACCAAGTCACTAGGTGGTGCATATTATTTTCTTCTATTTACTGATGATTGCAATAGATTCTCTTGGATATATTTTAAGTAAAAATATTTTGACCTTTCAGTGTTTTAAATTATTTAAAACTTTGGTAGAGAAACAGACAAAAAAATGCATAAAAAGTTCCCGCTCTGATCAAGGGGGAGAATACAGTTTGGGTGAGTTCATGATTTTTTGCAGATATCATGGGATTGTAAAACAATTTACAATGTCTCATACTCCACAAAAAATGGAGTGGCAGAATGAAAGAACAGAACTCTAATGGAGTGCACAAGAACTATGCTTCAAGGTAAGGGTCTATCAAATGGTTTTTGGGTTAAATCCATCAACACTGTTGTTTATTTAAAGAATATGATTCATACTAAATTTATCAGCTTTAAAACTCATTTTGAAGCATTATATGGATTCAAACCAACAATGAGTCATTTAAGAGTATTTGGGTCAAAATCCTTTACCAATATACCAAAGGAGGATAGAAAGAAGTTAGACCCTAAAGCCATGAAATGTATCTTTGTAGGATATGACATTGAGTTTAAAGCATACAAGTTATTTAATCTCGCGAGTCATGAAATATTTGCTAGTCGAGATGTCATATTTCATGAACAGGTTGAGAAAGGAAAGGAATACAATTATAAAGAATGGCACATTCCATTATTTATGGAAGAAAGTAGTGAGGATGTTATGAAACCAACTCCAAAAATAGAAGAAAAGAGAGATCAACGCCTTGGAAATTAGCCACTTCAAGGGGGAAACCTCCAATACGTTACATAAATGAACAATTCTTGGATAATAAAAATGATAAAAACCTCCTTCTATATATAGGAGTCCATGGGGTCACAATATAATCCTAGCCGACCCAACAATAATAATGTAAGGGCACAATAATAACAATATTGGGGTTACAGGGGTACAACAATAATAATAAGGGGGTTACAGTGACAACAATAAAGGACTATACTAGTAATATAGGGACCTAACATGACCCTCTCCTTCAAAAAATTGTTGTTCTCAACGCTTGAGCAGATTCAAATGCTTCTTTGTAAAATTCTCATCCTCTCATGTAGAATCTTTAGTGGGTAAGTTCTTCCATTTGATGAGATACTCTGAAATTGATTGATTTCGTAGTTGTCGAGTTTTTGTTTTCGTGACTGCTTCAGGTTCTAATATTATTTTTCCTTCCCCATCAAGTTCTGGAAATATTGTTTGAACAGGAAGTTTGTCCCATATAACCTTATTGAAGCATGAAACATGGAAAATTGGATGCACTCGTGAAGAAGCAGGAAGCTCCAATTTGTATGCCATAGTACCAATCTTTTGCAACACCTTCTAAGGACCATAGTACTTTGGAAATAATTTATTATCCTTCTTAGTATGTATTAGGGAAATTTGTTTGTATGTTTGTAGCCGTCAAAATACCCACTCTCCTACATAAAAACTTCTCTCACTGCGATGTTGATTTTCCTATTGTTTAATTCGATTTTGTACCAAATTTAAGTTATCCTTTAAGAGTTGGAGAACTTCTTGTTGATGGTTGATGTGAAATTCCACTGCTTGAACCCTAGAATTTTCTCTTAAATAAGATGTGATGGACAGTGGATGATATCCATAAAGTTCCATAAATGGGGTCATTTTTGTTCCAGTATGGAAGGAAGTGTTATACCACCATTTAGTGAGAGGTAACCAGTTGACCCATTTTTTTTTCTTATCAGATACAAAAAAATGAAGATATCCTTCCAAACATTTATTCACTAGATATCAGTTTGATCATCAGATTGAAGATGATAAGATGAGCTATGAGCTAGTTGAGTACCCAAACAAGAAAATAATTCCGTCCAAAAATTTCTAGTAAAAATAGGATCTCTGTCACTTACAATAATCTTTGGGTTTCCATTTAACTTTTGAATTGTTTCCATAAATGCAGTAGCAATTGTACTTGCTTTAAATGGATGAGATAATACACAAAAAGTGTGCATAGTTGTTAAGTCTATCAAGTACCACCATGATGACACTCTTTCCTTCGAACTTAGGTAAACCTGTGATAAAATCCATTTAAATCTCCCTCCAACATTGACTTGGAATGGATAAAGGTTGTAGAAGACACAGGGTCTTAATTGTCTCAACTTTATTTTGCTGGCAAACCAAGCATTCCACCACCAACTTTTGAATATCATATTTAAGGCCATCCCAAAAAATTCTTTCTTCACCCTGTGATAAGTTTTTAAAAATCCTTAGTGTCCTCCTAAAGGAGAAGTGTACAATTTCAAAAGAATATTTTGTTTTAGTTGGGAATTCTTGTAAATATATAAGCGATATTTGTACCATAAGGAATAATTTTTCCAACTAAATGTATCAGATGTACTAGAATCTTGCTGCAAATTTTGAATGAGTGTCCACACTTCTTTTTCCTTCTTCCATTTATCCCTTTCTTCGATTATCCAATTTGGTTGGATAATAGAAATGGAACAAAGCAATGCTTCCACCTCTTCATACTTTCTTGACACTGCATCTGCAACAACATTTAGATTCCCTTTTTTGCAGATGATTTCAAAAGTATAACCCAACATCTTTGTGACACATTTTTGTTGATCTTCTGAAGATATTCTTTGTTCCAAAAAATATTTAAGACTATCATGATCAGTTTTTACCTTGAAGTGTCTTCCCATTAGGTAAGGTCGCCATTTATTTAGTGGATGTAGTACTGCCAACATTTCCTTCTCATAAATAGCTTTCTGTAAATACTTTCCTTTGATTGGACGAATTTCAGAAGTAATGGGTCTTCCTTCTTGCATTAAAAAAACACCAATTCCATTTTCTGAGGCATCAGATTCAACAATAAAGGTTTTTTTGAAGTCTCACGTAGCTAAGACTGGTGCTAGGCACATTGCCTCTTTAAGATGTTCAAAGGCCTTAGTTTCTTCAGGAGTCCATGAAAATGCATCTTTCTTTAATAATGTTGTTAGAGGTGCTGCTATTCTCCCATAATTATTAACAAACTTGTGATAATACCCTGTTAATCTGAGAAATCCTCGCAACTACTTTATGGTTGTGGGGAATTTCCATTCCTTAATAAATTTAATTTTATTAGGGTCTGCCTTAACACCCTTGTGAGATACAATATGACCCAGATATTCCACCACGTGTACTCGAAAGAAACATTTGGATGTTTTTGCATATAATTGTTTCTCCTCCAATAGTTTGAACACCTTGTCAACATGTTGAACATGATCATTCCAAGACCCGCTGTAGATTAGTATGTCATCAAAAAATACTAGCACAAATTTTCTAAGGATGGGCTTGAAAATGGAATTAATTAGCCCTTGAAATGTAAAAGTTGCAATGGTAAGGCCAAAAGGCATGACCAAAAATTCATAATGACCCTCATGAGTTTGAAATGTTTTTTTCGGAATATCTTTAGTCTTCATTCTAATTTGATGATATCCTGAATGAAGATCCAACTTGGTAAAATAAACTGCTCCACATAATTCATCCAATAATTCATCAATCACAGGAATGGGAAATTTTTCTTTGATAATGATATTATTTAGCTCCCAATAATCTGGATTGATGCGCCATGATCCATCCTTCTTGTGCACCAATACTACTAGAGTAGAGAAATAACTTCGACTAGGTTAAATTATACCAGCCTTTATCATTTCTGCAATTATACATTCAATTTCGCTCTTTTGGACACAAGGATATTTGTAAAGCCATATGTTTGGAGGGACACTTCCTGGAATCACATTAATAGCATGATCATGATCACGAATAGGTGGGATTCTTTTGGGAGTTTCAAACACCTTGGAATGATTGTCCAAGAATTTTTGGAGATCTAGAGGAATAATTGATTTTGATGTTGGAACTTCTAGTGAGCATAATTGGTGCAATTACGCCTCGTTTTTCTTTCTTTAGAATATTTTTCATGACATTAGAGCTTATTATCTTTCTTGGCTTCCCTACTATACCTCGTAATTCGAATTCCCTTCCTTCTGAAAAAAAATTCAATAAAAGTTCTTGAAAATTAAAATCTACCGTCCCAAAAGATTGTAACCATTGTACTCCTAGTACAACATCATTACCTCCCATTGGAATAGAAATAATTGGACTATTCAATATATATTCCCTCATGGTTAGCTTGATATTATGGCATTTTCCAGAGAAATTTATAGTTTCTCCATTTGCAACCATCACTTGAAATTCTGGTGCTGGGTAAAGGAAACAATTCAATTCCTTGGCTACCTTACAATGAATAAAATTATGGGTACTACCCAAATCAATCAACACTATTACCTTTTTCTTCTTGATATGTTCTTCTATCTTGAGATTTTGAGGAGTGGTAATTCCTGCCAATGCATTATACGATATGGTTGGACTCATTTCTTCTTCTTCTTCTAAGGTTGGTTCTTGGTGTGTATCCTCTTCTTTTGAAGCTTCTTGTTAATTTTCTTCCTCCTCTTCACAATATACATAAAATAATTTCTTTTGAGAACACTTATGACCTTTAGTGTATTTTCTATCACAACTATAGAAAAGCCCTTTTGCTATTTTTTCTTCCAATTGTTGTGGTGTCAACCTTGTAGGTTGTGGACGTCTAGGAGTACGAACACTTCCATCCTTATATATGTGAGTGGTAGGCTTCCTTGTCGCCATAATTTTACGTTCAATTTTTCTTGCCAGCCTGAATGCCTTCTCCAATGAATCAGGTTCCCAAACGCGAACCTCATTTTGGATTTTATCCTTTAAATTCCCTATGAAGAAATCAATCATGTGTTCCTCTGGAATATCAGTTACCCTTATATTCAATTTTTGGAATTCCTCAATGTGCTCCACCACTGAACCCTTTTTGTTTTTTTTTATCAATTGGATAAAGAAGGTTTTTCTCTTTGTATATTCATAATATGCTTTCATTTCCTCTGTAAAAACTGACAAAGTGACAATTTTTTGACGGGAGCAAAGCCATCGATACCATACAAATGTATTTTGTTCTAAATGTAAATTTTTAATGTGTACCTTTTGTGTCATTTTCACATTATTGAGATCAAAATATTTCTCCATCTGTAGTATCCATGTTACAGGATCCTTGCCATAAAACTTTCTCATACCCATCTTTGGAATATGGTGGTTATTCCATCCAACATTAGAGTTTATGAAATCACGATTAACATTTATTTTGTTCTCATCATGAGTTTCCTTTAGTATTTTTTCGTCGTTATGAAACATTCCTTGTATCAACTTTGTCAAACCTTCCATGTCCGATTTTAGATCATATTTCATGTTTTCCATGTTGTCTTTCATTTTTCTCATCAATGTTAGCTTCCATGTCATCCATCTTAGCTTTATGCCATCAATCTTAGTTTCCATGCCTTTCTTCAAACCATCCATCTTAGTTTCCATGCTTTTCTTCAAAACTTCCATTTCATTTTTTCTTGATCTTTGCGAGAGTGAAATTTGGTGCATTTGCTCTTATAATTTTGACATGTCATCTTGTAGTTATTCATCTTCATGGGTCATATTAGAGCCTTATGAAGGCTTAATTGGTGTTGAATTCGTTTTAGGGGGGATTTTAGAAGCCAATACTAATATCTATTCTACAATATACCCTTGGAATCAATTCAAACTGATTTTTCAGACAAGATTTGTGCAATTCGAAAAAAAAAACACACTTTTTTCTTTCTTTTGAGGAGCTCGATATTGAAACTGAATTATCTCTATGATTTAGGATATTCAATATCTAAAATTTGGTCTTGTAGTAGCCCTATAAATATTCTTTCGAATTCCATAGGTCTTTCCTGATTTGGATTCTTTAAGGCAAAGTTATGCCCAATCTCCCACAATGACTTAATTATAGATTAGTTCAGTAAAGTGAACTTGTACTGCATGCCACGTGTCATTGTTTCCTCCTTCGGCTCTGAAATTGATACACATGAAACTAAATTCCATGTACTTGTGGAAACTTTTTACAGAATTCCAATCCAATGCTTAGAGAGAGAGTTATGATGATTTTCCCACGGTCACCTCTTTGAGATGAAATTCGAGAGCCTGAAAAAACCCTAACATCCACAGATCATATATCCGAAGATATTGCGAACCAAGATCTGAAATTTTTACAGGAGTTTCCTCAGGATTGTGGCTTCGCTCTGTAAAAATTTAAGCCTTTGAACCTTCGTAGAAAGAAATTTATCGTGAAAATTTCAAGATGATATGTTTTAGGTGAAATTTGGGAGCCTGAAAAAGCCCTAACTTCCACAGATCATATCTCCGAAAATATTGCAAACCAAGATTTGACATTTTTACATGATGTTCTTCAGAATTTTGGCTTCGATCTATAGAAATTTTAGCTTCATAACCTTCCTAGAAAAAATGTTATAGTCAAAATTCCATGCTGATGTGTTTGGAGCAGCGAAACCCTAAAATCCAAAGCTTTGATACCAAATCTTATGAAACTAGATCCAAAAAAGGAAGAAAAGAGAGATCAATGCCTTATAAATCAACCACTTTGAGGGGGCAACCTCCAATTCATTACATAAATTAACAGTTCTTGGATGACACAAATGACCAAAACCTCCTTCTATATATAGGGTCCATGGGGTCACAATATAATCCTAGCCGACCTAACAATAACAATGTAAGGGCACAATAATAACAATATTGGGGTTACAGGGGTACAACAATAATAATAAGGGGGTTACACTAACAATAATGAGGTACTATACTAGTAATATAGGGACCTAACATGCCCCTCTCCTTCAAAAAATTGTTGTTATCAACGCTTGAGTAGATCTGGATGCTTCTTTATAAAATTATCATCCTCCCATGTAGAATCTTTAGTGGGTAAGTTCTTCCATTTGATGAGACACTCTGAAATTGATCGATTTCGTAGTTGTTGAGTTCTTGTTTCCGTGACTGCTTCAGGTTCCAATATGATTTTTCCTTCCTCATCAAGTTCTGGAAATATTGTTTGAACAAGAATTTTGTCCCATATAACCTTATTTAAGCATGAAACATGGAAAACTTGATGCACTCGAGAAGAAGCAGGAAGCTCCAATTTGTATGCCATAGTACCAATATTTTGCAACACCTTCTAAGGACCATAGTACTTTGGAAATACTTTATTATCCTTCTTAGCTTGTTTGAGGGACATTTGTTTGTATGGTTATAGCCGTAAAAATACCCAATCTCCTACATAAAATCATCTCTCGCCATGATGTTCATTTGCTTGTTGTTTCATTTGATTTTGTACCAAATTTAGGTTATCCTTTAAGAGTTGGAGAACTTCTTGTTGATGGTTGATGTGATCTTCCACTGCTTGAACCTTAAAATTTTCTCTTAAATAATATGTGATGGAAGGTGGATGATATCCATAAAGTGCCATAAATGGGGTCATTTTTGCTGCAGTATGGAAGGAAGTGTTATACCACCATTCAGCGAGAGGTAACCACTTGACCCATTGTGTTTTCTTATCCAATACAAAACAAGGAAGATATCCTTCCAAACATTTATTCACTGTCTCAGTTTGATCATCGGATTGAGGATGATAATATGAGCTATGAGCTAGTTGAGTACCCAAACAAGAAAACAATTCCTTCCAAAGATTTCCTGTAAAAATGGGATCTCTGTCACTTACAATAATCTTTGGGTTTCCACGTAGATTTTGAAATGTTTCCATAAATGAAGTAGCAGTTGTACTTGCTTTACATGGATGAGACAATGCACAAAAGTGTGCATGCTTGGTAAGTCTATCAACTACTACCATGATGACACTCTTTCCTTCGGACTTAGGTAAACCTATGATAAAATCCTTTGAAATATCCTCCAAACATTGACTCGGAATGGATAAAGGTTGTATAAGACTCGGGGTCTTAATTGTCTCAACTTTATTTTACTCGCAAACCAAACATTCTGCCACCAAATTTTAAATATCAAATTTAAGGCCATCCCAAAAAAAGTCTTTCGTCGCCTTGTGGTAAGTTTTTAAAAATCCTGAGTGGCCTCCTAAAGGAGAAGTGTGCAACTCCAAAAGAATATTTTGCTTTATTTGGGAATTCTTGAAAATACATAAGCGATATTTGTACCATAAGGAATAATTTTTCCAACTAAATCTATCAGATGTACTAGGATCTTGCTGCAAACTTTGAATGACTGTCCACACTTCTTCATCCTTCTTCTATTTATCCCTTGCTTCAGTTATACAATCTGGTTGGATAATAGAAATGGAACAAAGAAATGCTTTCACCTCTTCATCCCTTCTTGAGAGTACATCTACAACAACATTTAGCTTCCCTTTTTTGCAGATGATTTCAAAAGCATAAAAAAACATCTTTTTCACCCATTTATGTTGTTTTTCTGAAGACAATCTCTATTCAAAAAAGTGTTTAAGACTATCATGATCAGTTTTTACCATGAAGTGTCTTCCCATTAGGTAAGGTCGCCATTTCTTTACTAGATGTAGTATTGCCAACATTTCCTTCTCATAAATAGCTTTCTGTAAATACTTTCCTTTGATTGGACGACTTTCAAAAGAAATGGGTCTTCCTTCTTGTATTAAAACAACATCAATTCCATTTCCTGAGGCATCACATTCCACAATAAAGGTTTTTGTGAAGTCTGGCGTAGCTAAGACTGGTGCTAGGCACATTGCCTCTTTAAGATGTTCAAAGGCCTTAGTTGCTTCAGGAGTCTATGAAAATGCATCTTTCTTCAATGATGTGGTTAGAGGTGTTTCTATTCTCTCGTAATTCTTAACAAGATTGCGGTAATACCCTATTAACTTGAGAAATCCTCGCAACTAGTTTATGGTTGTGGGGAATTTCCATTCCTTAATGGCTTTAATTTTATTAGGGTCTACCTTAAGACCTTTGTGAGATACAATATGACCCAGATATTCCATCTCGTGTACTCCAAAGAAACATTTGGATGTTTTTGCATATAATTTTTTCTCCTCCAATAGTTTGAGCACCTTGTCAACATGTTGAAGATGATCCTTCCAAGACCTGCTATTGATTAGTATTTCATCAAGCAATACTAGCAAAAATTTTCTAAGGAAGGGTTTGAAAATGGAATTCATCAACCCTTGAAATGTAGGAGTTGTATTGGTAAGGCCAAAAGGCATGACCAAAAATTCATAATGACCCTCATGAGTTCGAAATATTGTTTTCGGAATATCTGCAGTCTTCATTCTAATTTGATGATATCTTGAACGAAGATCCAACTTGGTAAAATAAATTGCTCCATGTAATTCATCCAATAATTCAACAATCACAGGAATGGGAAATTTATCTTTAATAGTGAGCTTATTAAGCTCCGTATAATCTGGACACATGCCATGATCCATCCTTCTTGTGCACCAATACTACTGGAGCAAATAAATAACTTTGACTAGGTTGAATTATACCAACCTCTAACATTTCTGCAATCATATTTTCAATTTCACTTTTTTGGACACAAAGATATCTGTAAGGCCTAATGTTTGGAGGGACACTTCCAGGAATAAAATTAATAGCATGATCATGATCACAAATAGGTGGGAGTCATTTGGGAGTTTCAATCATTTTTTTTTAATAATATAAGTAATCCATTTAAATTTATTTTTAATTTCCAATTTATTGCAAAGATTAAATGTTTTGTGATATAATTTTTTTAAAATAAATATTATAATCAAAATAAAAATTTCCTCACAAACTTCGATATCTCCTCATTCTTGAAAATTTTAAATTGATATACATCTAAAATTATTAATAAAATTAAATATAACTTTTATTTCAACCTACCCAATGCACCAATAACTACAACACCTGTCACATGAGTAAATGAAGATTTCAATATATTATCTGTAACAGCTCACAATTCTAAACCAAAACAATACTATAATAATTATATAAAATAAATATAAAAAATCTCCCAATTTATTTTTCCTCTTATTCAGGTAGTTCTGCTATCAAACCATTGTATGATTATTTTTCTCCGCGGCTGGCGTTTCTTACTACAATCTAACTTCGCAAAATAAAAATCGACTAACTTAACTTTTCATCTCCGTGGTTGACGTTTATTACAGAAAATCTAATTTCTAAAAAACCTATTGAAAAAGACCAGACTACGAGACCTAACTAAATGTGAAAGCACGAAATCTTCATTGAAACTCAACGTGATAAGCAAATCTGCGATGATGGAAAAAAAGGACACAGGTAGAGTTCGACATTTTGTGTAGTTCGACATTTTGTGTAGTTCGTCTTCACTGCCACATCCCTTTCTCTCCCCATTTTTGGGTCGACTGGAGACCAAAAAAATAATTGCATTCTTAGGAGAATACTGTCCTGGAGGTGATCTCAATAATTTAAGGCACCAACAACCTGAAAAATCATTTTCAGAATACGTCATCAGGTAAGAAGCTTGCGTTTTTTTGCTCTGTTGATTATATCAATGAGAAATATTGGCAATCTCCTCGCTATATATATATATATATATATATATATATATGATCAGAAGGGACACATGCCATGATCCATCCTTCTTGTGCACCAATACTACTGGAGCAAATAAACAACTTTGACTAGGTTGAATTATACCAACCTCTAACATTTCTGCAATCATATTTTCAATTTCACTTTTTTGGACACAAAGATATCTGTAAGGCCTAATGTTTGGAGGGACACTTCCAGGAATAAAATTAATAGCATGATCATGATCACAAATAGGTGGGAGTCATTTGGGAGTTTCAATCATTTTTTTTTAATAATATAAGTAATCCATTTAAATTTATTTTTAATTTCCAATTTATTGCAAAGATTAAATGTTTTGTGATATAATTTTTTTAAAATAAATATTATAATCAAAATAAAAATTTCCTCACAAACTTCGATATCTCCTCATTCTTGAAAATTTTAAATTGATATACATCTAAAATTATTAATAAAATTAAATATAACTTTTATTTCAACCTACCCAATGTACCAATAACTACAACACCTGTCACATGAGTAAATGAAGATTTCAATATATTATCTGTAACAGCTCACAATTCTAAACCAAAACAATACTATAATAATTATATAAAATAAATATAAAAAATCTCCCAATTTATTTTTCCTCTTATTCAGGTAGTTCTGCTATCAAACGATTGTATGATTATTTTTCTTCGCGGCTGGCGTTTCTTACGTACAATCTAACTTCGCAAAATAAAAATCGACTAACTTAACTTTTCATCTCCGTGGTTGACGTTTATTACAGAAAATCTAATTTCTAAAAAACCTATTGAAAAAGACCAGACTACGAGACCAGACTACGAGACCTAACTAAATGCGAAAGAACGAAATCTTCATTGAAACTCAACGTGATAAGCAAATCTGCGATGATGGAAAAAAAGGACACAGGTGGAGTTCGACATTTTGTGTAGTTCGACATTTTGTGTAGTTCGTCTTCACTGCCACATCCCTTTCTCTCCCCATTTTTGGGTCGACTGGAGACCGAAAAAATAATTGCATTCTTAGGAGAATACTGTCCTGGAGGTGATCTCAATAATTTAAGGCACCAACAACCTGAAAAATCATTTTCAGAATCCGTCATCAGGTAAGAAGCTTGCGTTTTTTTGCTGTGTTGATTATATCAATGAGAAATATTGGCAATCTCCTCGCTAGATATATATATATATATATATATATATATATATATATATATATATATATATATATAATCAGAAGGGACATCCCTGATCCCTGCAGTATGAGAAAGGTTGCACTTTTTGAAGTTTGGAAAGGCAATTTCCCATGTTTACCAACTGTGTGTAAGAAATAAACAGCAATAGATTGGATGCAGTGGTGTAAGGACTTCGACTCTGTAATTAATAGTTTTTATGCTTTCATTCCAGGATGGCTGGTTGCAGGCCCACCTCCGGGTTATAAATCATTTCCTTTTCCATTAATCCATAGTTTAGGGGTATGATTTGGGTTGTTTTTCTCTGGGCTAGTGGTTATGTCTTCTGGAGCAGTTATGGAGTTTATATAGTTTTGCTCAAAATTAGATTACAAAAAATTTGTGAGATCAAATCTCTACATTTAACCTTTAGAACACAGTCTAGATACTTATCCCTAACCAACCGTAATTCCTACATTTTTGCCAAGTTCTGCGCCCCTCCAACCTGCTCAGAGCTAGACTGATCAACCTGGTCATGCTCAGATCGATCGGTATGATACCCATCGATCGGTAGAATTTTTTTTAATCTAATTTTACAAATGGAATAGAACCAAACATATTTTATTTACATTTTAATTATTTTTGGCAATCTTTTGATTTACATATATATAAACTTTCTTTCACTTATATCTTTATAAACATATCTTTAATTTAGTATATATAAACATATCTTTGATTTAGTATAAACGTAATTTTTATTTAGTATATACAAAAAAAAATTAAATTTTAATTTTAAATTTAATAATGAATGAGATAAAATAATTCAAGAAAGAATATCATTTTTTGTTATTTAAAATGCATTTTTGAATGTGATTTTTTGTTGTGATTTAGCACTTTGAAAATCACTTTAGAGCACTCAAACTCTATAGATTAAACAACTTAAATTCAAGTTTTTAAAAATCCCTCTCAAATTTTAGATAAAATTAAACCCAAAAAATATTAAATTAGATTACATCAATATTATAACAATTTTACTATATAATCAAAATAAAATTATTGTAAATTAAATTTTAAGTTTAAAATATATTTTTAAAATAAATTTAAATTTAAATTTTATTTTTTTTAAATATATTAATATTACTCTCAATTTAGCTATTCTTACAAATTTGAACCAAATTTATAACCCATAGGAATACTAATGCTCAAGTTAACAACATTTCTAAAAACTCAATACACATTCTCTTCGATATTTTTATTTTTAATTTAGGATTATTAATCTAATTGATCTAATATTTTAAAATTAAATTTATGTTTTTATAATTTATTAATAAAATATAAAATTATTCCCAAATTTAATATATTTTTTTTTATTTAATTTTCAATGTACATAAGTTTTCAATCATCTGAGCCTTGATTTGTGGTGTTTCCCCAGGTTTTATTCAGCGGAGATCGTGATAGCATTGGAGCATCTACACAGGCAGGGAATAGCTTACAGAGACCTCAAACCTGAGAACATCCTTGTACAAGCTAATGGCCACATAATGCTTACAGACTTTGATCTCTCTACCAGGCTTTCACTCAAGCATTTCACACCCCCTTTAGAAAATCCAAATGTACGCCATCACAGACAATCCAAGGGCATGCATATTCCACACCTTAGATGTTCAATAATTTCATGCCTAAACCCATTGCATCCCCAACCTGATAAACCCAAAAAGTCTCCCATGCCTATCCCCAACAATATTAATTCTGCCCAAGTTTCTCCAATTAACAAAAGCAGAAGCTCACCATCCAGTCCTCCAACAAGGTCCAATTCCTTGGTGGGTACAGAAGAATATGTAGCCCTAGAGATGCTCAAGGGCATTGGTCATGATTTTGCAGTGGACTGGTGGGCTTTGGGGGTTCTACTCTATGAAATGTTGTATGGTAAAACACCCTTCAAAGATACAACAAAGAAAAAAACATTCTACAATATACTAATAAAACAACCCCAATTCTCAGGCCCATGGACTCCTCTAAGAGATCTCATAATCAGATTGCTCGAGAAGGAACCATCTAGAAGACCCAGTGTTGATGGCGTAAAAAACCATTCATTTTTCAAGGGACTCAATTGGGACACCATTCAATGTATATCTAGACCACCATTTGTTCCATCAGTTCATAATTCTATGGAAGAAATGACGAACAATAACATTGACATGGAAGAGTACGTAGAGGTTAACTCCACAATATCTAGCAAACACAAGAAGAACATTAGTGGTAATTTCGGGCATTGTAAGGAAAAGAGTAACCAAACTTGGGTTCAGAGGTTATCCACCAAAGAAGAAAACAACGATTATTTTGGAGTGTTTTGAGGAACCGGCCATTGCATTTGAAAATGCTGAGTTTTCTAGTTCATTTTGTATTCATGCTGGTTAATGATAACGCTACAAATTGAATGTAAAATTCTCACATAAAGGGAAAACTAACATGGGAGATCACAATGGAGTTCACAATCATCATGGTTTCTCAACATATTACATGTCAATCAAGTTTTATGAGACATCCTAAATTCATATAATTTTGATAAAGATTTTGATCTTATAATTGTCTATATGTATAGAAAAAACATAGTAAATTTCGCCCTATATTGAGTAAACATAGAAAATTTCGCCAAATATTGGGAAACTAGAGCATCACACTCATAAGTGGCATTGAGAAGCAGAGTGAAAACACAAGGCTTTAGTGTAAAAAAATAATTATGTTGGAAAATGTATTAAAAAATATTGTACGGTTAAAAAAGAGTGTATTTTCAAAGTGAAAATGTAGTAGTTTGGTATATTTAAAAGGAGGTTGTTTTTAATTTTATTGTATGTAAGGTAAGCAATAAAGTGGTTGGTTAAGTAGAGTTAATCATTGTTTTTCATGTTGATTTTTATTTAACCAACATAGATCAACATTTATCCAGAGTGCAAACTTCTTTAGAGTATAAAATACAATGTAGTATTTTTCAATGTTTAAATTGTATTTTTGAATGCTAAATAGAGTATGTATAGACAACAATAATTACTTAATTTTTCATGACATATACATATTTCTAAGTATGTGTCAATATTTATTCTTATTAAAATATTTTATCAATAACCCAATTATAAGATTTACTCACACATTTTTTTTACTTATAATTACTTTACAAAATATTTATTTTAACTTTTATTTTTATTTTAAATGGGAAGTGATCTGAGAACAAAGTGACACATCCCCTCATACTGGGTTGTATAATGTGCCTCTTTGCTTAATCACTATTAATTATGATCAAATATACTATTGATTATAAAATGTACAATCAAGAGATTTATAATATGATTTTATATATTGTAATGTTTATTATAATTTGATTTGTATAGACTTATGATATTATTTAAATGGTTATACTGTATTCTAACATTTATTAATGCTTATGTTTCATTGTGATTTTTTTATGACTTATGTCAAATTGTGATATTCTTTAATGGCTATGTTACATTGTGACATTAATTCTGGTTCAATTATATTAAATTTTTACATTCCCAATAGTCAATTTTGAATTACAACATTCACCAAGGGTTAAGTCATATTAAGTTTGGCTGACTATGGTGGGCCATGTTTGATTATGGTTGACCATGGTTGAGTACTAAAGATCATGTTTAACCATTGTTGACCATGATTTACACCCTAAGAGAACCAATGCGAAAATCATTTAATTGGATAGGGCATAATTAAAGGCAATCAATGATATGAAGGATGTATTAATATGATTTTCCTTTGATCCACTAGGTAATTGACATTATAGTTGTTGATATACTAGAGGCATATGAGCTACTATTAAGTAGACACTTGTCTTAAAAATTGAAAGGTTACTTTGCTATAGTAAACAATGAGCCTTGGAATAACTCAACTTGAGGGACCCAACAAGCCAATAAACATCATGTGAAATACACTGGGAAAATGTTTTATTAAGACTAACTTTGATGATCATTTAGCCTAGTTAACTTGAACCACGTCAAAAAATAACATAATCTTCTTCAGTTACTACATGATGGTGTTAATGAACTCTTTATTTTAGCCATAAACAATAGTAATAACACTAAGATAGATGTAAATATTGATAATCTAACTAAATTTGAAGTTGGTACTAACATCTGTGAATTATTCTCTGATGATTTTGAGATGCAATATTATTATGTTGCAAGGTGTACTTTAGTCGACCAACAAGAACATAAAGCCCTAATTTCTTATTAAGTGAGATGAAAATATTCCATGTATTGAATTTTGATTATGGTTTATTTTTTTAGTCAAAAGTTCACTAGTAAGGGTATATATATATATATCATGTTGGATATTGCATTTATTCCTCATTTTCTTAACTTGAGTTTTGCCACTCTTGTTTTTGCACTTATAAAATTTCTATCAAACTGCTTTGCAAACCTTGTGTCTCAATTCACAAGATTAACTAGAGTAATAATTAGTGTAGGTTTTAAAATAGTTCTTGCAAATAGATTCTCGATAAAATAGAAAAGATTCAATTGTTGTAGAAAATCATTTTCCTAGTTTTCATGAAGTTTGTCATAGTTGTAAATCTATCCTTAGACCACTATTTTGGAAAGGAAACAAGAGAATTATGGATCCTAGAAATTGGTATTTCAACTTGGTATCACCAAACCTGTAACATTCATCACAAAAAAATAAAATAAAAAAATTCTAGCATTGTTTACATTACCTTTCGAATTTCACCGAGCATATATGTATACATACTGCACTATGGTCCTTCATCAATTTTATTTCTTAACACACATTATTTATACCATATCTTAAAACTTTGGATAAGCATTATTAAACAAAGATTGTGACTCGTTTGATTAGTTGTACGTAAGTTTGTACCAATCATTTATGGCTTACAGAACATGTTATAATGGAAATCACCTTACACCGCTTTAATAATACACATGTGATCATCCATTCGTTTACTCCTACAACTGTTCCCCTCTATGGTTTGTTCTCTCACCGTGTGAGGCCACCTGTCTGCTCAACCTCCATCAATATGTACGTATTGGGATCAAAAAAGGAGGGTTTATCAGGAAATGACTAGGCTATTGCTTTCACAACCCTAACTTTTTTCCTTCATTCAATTTGTGTTTCTCTGCGGAGATCCCTGTCTGAAATTCCGCAGTGGCATGGAGGTTTCGTCGGGTAAATGCTCGGCTTCGGTTTGAATCAGTCCATTCTTCCCTTATTGGTAACCGAAACTTCGTCATTATGTCCTCGTTTTGATGTTTTATGCTCAAACCTAAAAGGTTCTCGCATTGGGTTAATGTCTATACTTATATCGCCTTCTTCTTTAGTTTACATTCTCCTTACAATGATAACTTATATTTTTTTTACAGTGTTTGAAGCAGCAGCAAATGCCAATGCACTCCCACTACTTTCTCGGCAGTTTCTTCTCCGTCGTTACATGTATAAGATGTATTGTTTTCAGTTTCATTGAACATGTTTGTCACCCCTGAGCCTACAACTTGCCTGGTCTTAGCATGAGATTAACATCATTTCCTTCACCTTGTTTTCTCACAGTTGTTTTGATCCATGCTGGCGGATGCGGTCTTCGTTAGGTTCATAATTCCAGACCATACCTTGATTGCTTATTTTCATAACTGTAATCAATATCTATTAAAGACTAATTATTCTCTTGTTATTGTATTTGGTGCAGGTATTCTACCTAACCCCAAAGACAAAGGTTACTCAACATGCTCTTTTTCGAAGCCCTCGTCTCCTTTCAACAAGGCTTCCTGATACCTTCTCTTACCCATTTCAGGCATTTTGTTTTCCTCGCATCTACTTTGGTGGCTGAGAGCTTAGGCTAAGCCTAATCGTTCTTGCCAAGTCTCGACTAAGGCAACATGGCCATCAAGCCTTTTGTTCTATTACTCTTCGGACAAATTTATGGCTATTTGGCTTTCTAGCATACATTGGTCATTTCAATGCATGGTTTAATTGGGATTCGACCCGAATATCTGTTAAGAGTTTTTCCTCTATAAAATAAGAGGTTTGATTTAAAATTTTAATGGGATTTTCTTATCGCTTTACCAATCTCTACATTCATATAGATTATGGGTTTTTCTTCACGTATGCTTTAACGCACAATTCGAGTTTTAGTTTCCCCTTTTTGGTTTCTTGTTTACCCTACATGGTTTAGCCGTGGATTTGATTTGAGCTTAATGAATCTTAATAATTAATGATATGACTTCTTTGTTCAAAACATTTCTTTATATGAATTTATAGTTTACTTTTGTGCCTTTTGGGCTTGCGCAATATAATATCGTTCCATGACTGTAAACTATATTCACAGTATTTTACTTGTTTTAGTGCAGTATATATTTCTGCTGTAATAATATGTTTTTCTAAAGTATTAATATTTCTTTTTGATGTAATAATATTTCTATGATTTACTATGCATGCTATTCTCAGAATTTTCTGTTAAGCATACTGTAAAAATGATTTTTTTTGTGTGAAAGAGTTCTTCCTTCATCTTTTAGTAACAATAGATTCTGTCTATTTCTTTACAGTTTTAGAAGGATGTCTATACCATCTTAGCTTCTATCCATGTATAGCCCAAATATGGAAGAATGATCAGTTCTAGGGTCTAGGGTTTTCTCCCTAGACCTTGAACTAACAGTTCAATCTCATTTATAATTTTGGTTTTCAAAAGAGAAACTTTCTCCAACCTAATAGTTCAAGACTTATTTTTCAATTCTTACTCGCATTTTCCGACAGGTCAGATTTTATCTATAACATATTTCTTAATATGCTTCCGCATATCCATATACACAAGACACTTTAAGAATAAGCCAAGTTTTCCAAATACAATACACACATATGTATAATACAATATAAAAACAGTTTACAATCATTCTTTCTTAACTGCAATACACATTTCCAAATCTTAAAACAACTTGGTCTAAATATTTCCTATGTTAAAGTTGTCTTTCTATTACATATGCAATAAATAAATTTGTTTACTTATATCATTTTGGACTCTGTTGATGATGTCCTCCCAACCTTAAGAGAGGCGATTACACCCTCCTCTTCCCCTGTGCTCCACACTTGAGATGTATAGGTTGACATAGATTTCTAGAGCGACCTCAAGACCCCAAGTCTAGTCTATTTTCCAGAAAGCTTTAGGAATGCTGAGTGTTTCCACCGGTCTCTACCAGCTCAGGAAATTATTCACTCTCCTCCTCTATCCTTTCTTAGTTACTGAACAAAACCCCTTTTTCTTCACTGGAATGTACCTTTATCCTTAGAGGAAAAGGTAATTGTCCAAAACTATTCAACCACTTCTCAGTTCTTGGAATACTTTTACCATCAGTATTTTTACATTCTATGGAACCACTTTTCCATAACTAATTTTATTTCAAATAAAACAAAATTAATCCTTTTTCATCAAATAATATTTCTTAAAGAAAATAAAAATGTTTTATTTTTTTCAAAACAATTAAAATGACACAAAAACTAGTTAACACTTAAGCCAATTATCACAACTTCTCCCCTGGAAGTAAACACCTTCCTCGATGTTTCACTCCAACTCAGCAAAAAAATCTGGATAAGCCTCCCCAAAAAATGCTTGGGCTTCTCACGTAGCCTCATTCGAGCTAAATTGCTTCCACTACACTTTAACCTAGGTGATGGCTTGCCTCCCGAGCATGATTTCTCTCCAGTTGAGTATACGTTGAGGATCGACCAAAAATTTTCTGTCTGGCTCTACCTGCAATCAGCAAAACTCTAATTAAATTCTCATAAAAGTTTATACTTCAAGTTAGGATTTTGTAATCTTATCCTACCTGAATGCTTTGCTAGTGGATTACATGCTTCAGATCATGTATGTATTACTTCAGTAAGGATACATGGAACCAATTGTGCACCCGAATATGGTTGGACAAAGCCAATCGATATGCCACCGGCCCCACCCTTTCCAGTACTTGGAAAGGTCCACAGAACCTGGAAGCCAACTTGGTACAGGAGGCCCACCTTAATGTGCTCTTCTTTGGTTTAACCCCTACATACACATGGTCACCCACTTCATATTATCGTTTAGTCCTCTTATTATCCGCATATACCTTCTGTCGATCTTGTGTAGCTCTTAGATTTTGTCTAATCTTACTTACCTCTAATTCCATCTCAACCATCATTTCTGGTCCAAGCATCAACTTAGTCTCGGGGCTGCTCCAATTGATGGGTGTGTGACATTGTCGTCCATATAAAGATTTGAAGGGGCTCATCTTAAGAGACTCTTGATAACCATTGTTGTAGGAAAATGGTCCCAAGTGTAAATATTATTCCCATTTTGTTTCCTGCTGCATCACTTATATGCGCAACATATCCTCCAAGACTTGGTTTACCTGCTCGGTTTTTCCATCCGTCTGAGGATGATAAGCGGTGCTGAAATTATTTGGGTCCCTAGACCTGTGAACAAGGTCTTCTAGAATGCGGAAGTAAACTTCACATCTCTATCTGATATGACAGTCTTTGGCATGCCATGCAGTCTAAATATCTCTCTCATAAAAATATCTACTATTTGTAAAGTTTTGTAAGTAGACTGTACTGGTATAGAATATGTTGCTTTTCTCAGTCTATCAACCACCACCATAATGGAGTCATTGTGTCTTTTTTATCATGGTAAACCAATAATGAAGTCTAGAGATATGACCTCCCATTTCCATTCAGGTATTGGTATGGGCTGCAACAATCCAGCTGGATGTTGATGCTCCACCTTAACCTGTTGACACTCTATTTTTTTTTTTAAATATTCTACAATGCTTTTCCACATACCAGGCCAGAAATAAAATTTTCTAATTGCGGTCAACATTTTCAGGTATCTTGGGTGTCCTGAATAATTGCTACGGTGATATTCATTCATGATCAACTTCTTCGAATCCATTCGATTTGGAATATATATCTTTTCCTTAAAGCTTAGCAACTGATCTTTTCTAACTTCGTAATCAAAAGGTTTTTCTTGCTTTTTGGCCTCCTCCATTTTCTGCCATAAAAATTGGTATTCAGGATCCTTCCGGGCTTCCTCTTTTACTTGATATAGAAATTTACATTCAAGATGATTATAGCAAATTTCATAAACACAATGTAGTTTTCTGATTAAAGCATCTTCCACACAGTTTTCTTTACCTTTTACATGTTGAATATAAATGTCCAATTCACTTAGGAAAGCATTCCATATTTCCTGATGAGAATTTAGATCAACTTTTTAAAAGTAGCTGGTTAGGCTACTGTGGTAATCCTTTAACAACATATTTCCCAGCAAGTAGTGCCAACACACCCTGAGTGCATGCACTATTGCTACTAGCTCCAGGTCATAGGCTGAATATCTTTGTTCATGCTCTTTTAAATTTCTGGATTCATAGGAAACCACTTTTCCTTCTTGCGATAAAATTGCCCCAACCACTTCTTTACAAGAATCTGTAAAAACCTCAAAATCTTTGTTGGGGTCGACTACCCTCAACACTGGGGAAATGGTCAACAGATGTTTTAATCTTTCAAAAATGCTCTGACATTCATTAGTCCACTTAAATACTTTTCCATTCCTTTGCAAGGAGGTGATTGTGAAAGAAATTTTGGAGAACCCCTCAATGAACCATCGATAGTACCCAACCAATCCTTTAAAGGATCAGATATCTGCTATATTTTGGGGAATTCGCCATTCCATAATCGTCTTAATTTTTTCTGGATCAACTGATATTCCCTCAGCTAAAATAACATGGCCTAGATACTAGATTTCTTTTTTGAAGAAATCACATTTGTTGAACTTGGCGTACAACTGATTTTTTCTTAACATCTCCAACACTATTCTTAAATTCTCCTTGTGTTATTCTTTATTCTTGGAATAAATTAAAATATCATCGATAAATATCAACACAAAACTATCCAAGAAGGGGTGAAATATGTCGTGCATCAACCTCATAAATGGTGTTGGTGCATTGGTTAGACTGAAGGGTAGTACCACAAACTCGTAATGCCCATATCTGGTGCGGAAATCAGTCTTGTGGATATCCTCATCCTTTATCTGGATCTGGTGATACCCACACCTTAAGTATATTTTTGAAAACACTGTGGCCCCCTTCACCTAATCAAATAGGTAATTAATCCGAGGTAAGGGATATTTATTTTTACTGTCATTTTATTGAGTTGTCTATAATCCATGCACATTCGCATGGTTCCATCATTCTTCTTTACAAAAAGCACTAGTGCTCCCCAAGGGGACACTCTCGGTTGAATGCACCCTTTGTCCAACAGCTCCTCCAATTGCATTTTAATTTAGTTAGCTCTGGAATACTCATTCGGTAAGGAGCCCTTGAAATTGGTGGTGCTCCTGGCATTAACTCAATGGTGAAATCAATATTTATTCTTAGGGATAATCCTAGTACATATTCTTGAAATACATCAATGAAGTCTTGTACCATTGGTATGTTCTCCATCATAGGAGTCTTATCCTTTGAATTGGCATAACCCACTTGGATGGCATAAATCTGATATCCTTTCTTCATACATTTATTCATTTGGGATGTTGTAATAGGACACAACTGTAGTGGTTTCTTGATTCCCTGAATCTCTTTGTGAGTTCCATATTTCCTCCTATAATATATATTATTTTCTTTGTAATCCACCAAAGTCCAATGTTTCTCCAGCCAATCCATGCCCAACGGTACATCATAGGACCCTAATGGTAGTATGTTTAGGTCCACATTTAACTGCTAATTTCCAATTTCCAATGTACAGTTTGGAATTTTGGCACTTACCTTTCTTTTTGCACCTATGGCCAGTTGTACCAGCTAAGGATTTTTGAATTTATGACATTGTAATTTACATACTTATACTATCTTGGGGTTTACATAACTTAAACTTGCACCTGGGTCAACCAAAATAGAAACAAGCTGCGAGAGTAGCTTACGTTCCAACTCTATCATCGTTGGTTGATAATCGACCTAACAATCTTCCAACGCTGCATTGATTTTGGGTAATTTCGGGCTACATCTCCCACTGCAAAAGCCTCATGCATATTAGCAATTGTTTCACTTCTCCCTCGATGTGGGGAATTTTTGTAGTAATGAGCCTCACCACACCCCCAACACTGCAGAGGTGGTTTTGGGGATTGTCCTTGCTCAAGTTTGCTTGAAGCCTCTCTTCTATAGGCCATCGAGTTCTTTAGTGGTTTCTTCCAAACTATTTTCTCACTGTATTCTATGCAGAATTCTTAAAGTTTCTATTTCTAGCACTTTTGAATTTGAGCTGCTTTTCTGTCCTTTTCTTGGCTGTCAACTTTTACCCAATACTCTTTTTTCCTTGGACTGCTCATAGCACATTCTTACCTTCTAAATTTCTTTGTCCATGGTCCTAAGATTCATGAATTCAATTTGTTCCTTTATGTGGGTTGGAAAACTACTTAAGAAATGTTGAACCTTAGCCTTTTCATCCCTTAGATAAGGAACATATCTTAATAGGGAAGTGAACTTGGTTATGTACTCATCCATTTTCATTTGGCCCAACTTCAAATCATGGAATTATCTCAATTTTTCATCATAGAAACGTTATGTTAAGTATTTTTATTTAAATTATTTCTAGAATGAATCCCATGTCACATCTTCATCTTCAATGTTGCGAACATTATTTACTTCCTCCCACCATAGGGTGGCCTTTTCTCTGAACTGGTAGATGGCCAATCTGGCTTTAAGGTTGTTGTTGTACTCGAAGACTTAAAAGTACTTGTTCATATTAATCAACCAGGCTTCTTCCACCTTTTCAGCTTCTCCATCAAACGTAGGTGGTTTTATCTTCTGGAACTCACCTTGTAGTTCCACCTTTTGTTTCTTAATTTCCTGCTGATCCGACACATTACCAGACTCAACCTCATTGTAGTTTATGTTCTTTTTGCTTCTCTGTGAATGGATTCTATCCACTCTGTCAGTGTTTTGGTCCCTGGCTTGTCGTTTGTTTCCTTCTTGCATGTCCCTATTAGGACTGGGTTGTAACACCCCTGATTTTGCTTGTCAGAAAGGCTCTTAAGTATCCTTTCTTGTTCTTGCATCAAGAGTTCATTGTCACTTCTCACTCAGACCACTTGCTCCTGCAACTTCTGCATAGTACTTAACAATATACTGGTCTCGGGTTGCTGCTCCTCCAATATTCTACTGGTCTGCTAGTGTTGATTCACGCTTAGCTGAATCCACATTTTAGGATTCATTTCTGGTTGTGGTTGAGGTGTAGGTTCCCCAGTACTCCGACGTGTTTGCTGTGTCGATCCCCTTCTCATATTGTCTTCCATAATACTACTTCTTTTCTATGCATAAATATACACACAATTTATCATATAGGTGACCCCTAGGGTCCCAGCGTGCAAAAGTTGCTCTGATACCACTTGTAACATTCATAAAAACGTAAAAAATAAAAATTCTAACTTTTTTTACTTTACTTTTGGAATTTCACCGAGCATATATGTATACCTACTGCACTATAGTCCTTCATCAATTTTATTTCTTAATATGCATTATTTATACCATATCTTAAAACTTTAGATGAGAATTATTAAACAAATATTGTGACTTGTTTGATTAGTTGTACGTAAGTTTGTACCAATCATTTATGGCTTACGAAACTTGTTATAATGGAAATCACCTTACACTGATTTAATAATACACCTGTGATCATCCATTCATTTACTCCTACATCTGTTCCCCTCTATGGTTTGTTCTCTCACTGTGTGAGGCCACCTACCTTCTCAACCTATGTCGATTTGTGCGTATTGGGGTCAATTACGGAGGGTTTATCGAGAAATGACTAGGGTATTTCTTTCGCAACCCTAACTATTTTCCTTCATTCAATTTGTGTTTCTCTGTAGAGAGCCCTGTCCGCAATTCTACAGTGGCATGGAGGTTTCATCGATAAACACCCAGCTTCCACCCAAATCAGTTCCTTCTTCCCTTATTGATAAGCAAGACTTCGTCATTCCTTCCTCGTTTTGATGTTTTCTGCTCAAACATGGACGGTTCTCGCATTGGGTTCATGGATATACTTATTTCGCTTTCTCGTTTAGTTTACATTCTCCTTACAATGATAACTTGTATTTTTTTATAGTGTTTGGAGCTGCAGCCAATGCCAAGGCACGCCCACTACTTTCTGGGCAATTTCTCCTTCATTGATGCATGTATAAGATGTATTGTTTTTAGTTTCATTGAACATTTTTATCACCCCTGAGTCTACGGCTTGCCTCGTCTCAACACGAGATCAACCTCATTTCCTTCACCTTATTTTCTCACAATTTTCTTGATCCATGCTTGCGGATGCAGTCTTCGTCAAGTTCATAGTTCCAAACCATACCTTGATTGCTTATTTTCATAACTATGCTCCATATCTATTAAAGGCTAATTATTCTCTTGTTATTTTATTTGGTGCAGGTATTCTACCTAGCCCCAAATACCGAGGTTACTCCACATGCTCTTATTCAAAGCCCTCGTCGCCTTTCAACAAGGCTTCCTCATACCTTGTCTTACCCATTTCAGGTATTTCATTTTCCTTGCATCTACTTTGATGGTCGAGAGCTTAGGCTAAGCCTAACCATGCTTTCCAAGTCTCGACTAAGGTATCATGGCCATCGAGCCTTCTGTTCTATTACTCTTCGGACAAATTTATACCTATTCGGCTTTCTAGCATACATTGGTCATTTCAATGCATGGTTTAATTGGGCTCCAACCAAAATATCTGCTAAGACTTTGTCCTGTGTAAACTGGGAGGCTTGATTTAAATATTTAATGGGATTTTATCATCGATTTACCAATCTCTACATTTGTATAAATTATGGGTTTTTCTTCACGTATGCTTTAACGCACAATTCGAGTTTCAATTTACCCTTTTTGGTTTCTTATTTACCCTACAGGGTTCAGCCATGGATTTGCTTTGAGCTTAATGAATATTAATAATTTATGATATGAATTATTTGTTCAATAACTTTCTTTATATGAATTTATAGTTTACTTTTTTGCCTTTTGGGCTTGCGCAATATAATATCATTCCATGATTGTAAACTATATTCACGGTATTTTACTTGTTTTAGTGCATTCTATCTTTCTGCTGTAATAATATTTCTTTCTCAAGTATTAATCTTTGTTTTTGATGTAATAATATTTATGTGATTTATTATGCATGCTATCCTCAGAATTTTTTGTTAAGCATACTGTAAAAATGAATTTTATTTTATGAAATAGTTCTTCCTTCATCTTTTAGTAAGAACAAATTATGTCCATTTCTTTACAATTTTTGAAGGATGTTTGGACCATCTTAGGTTATGTCCGTGTATAGCCCAGATATGGAGGAACGATCAGTTTTGAGGTCTAGGGTTTTCTCCCTGGACCCTGAACTAACAGTTCACTCTCATTTATACTTTTGGCTTTCAAAAGAGAAAAATTCTCCAACCTAATAGTTCAGGAATTTTTTTTCATTCCTTACTTGCATTTTCTGACAGTTTAGATTTTATCTACAACATATTTCTTAATATGCTTCCGCATATCCATACACATGGGACAATTTAAGAATAAGCCAAATTTTCCAAATAAAATACACACATACATCTAATACAAGATAAAAAACAGTTTACAATCATTATTTATTAACTACAATACACATTTCCAAATCTTAAAACAAATTGGTCTAAATCTTTCATGTGTTAAAGTTGTCTGTCTATTACATTTGCACTATATAAATCTATTTATTTATCTCATTTTGGACTCTACTGATGATATCCTCCCAACCTTAACAGAGGTTATTACATCCTCCTCTTCCCCCATGCTCCACACCTGAGAAGCATAGGTTGAAACAGATTTCTAGAGAGAGCTCAGGACCCCAAGTCCAGTCTATTTTCCAGAAATCTTCAGGAATGGTGAGTGTTTCCACTGGTCTCTACCAGCTCAGGAAATTCTTCACTCTCTCTGTCTTCCCTTTCTTATTTACTGAACAAAACACCTTTTTCCTCAATGGGATGTACCTTTATCCTGAGAGGAAAAGGTAACTGTCCAAAATTGTTCAAGCACTTCTTAGTTCTTGGAATACTTTTACCATCAGTCTTTGTAATTTATATGAAACCACTTTTCCATAAATAATTTTATTTCCAACAAGAAAAAATTAATCCTTTTTCATCAAATAATATTTCTCAAAGAAAATAAAAATGTTTTAGTTTTTTCAAAAAAATTAAAATGACATAAGAACTAGTTAAACAACTAGTTAACACTTAAACCAGTTGTCACAACACCTCTCAAAAATAAACCTTTATCGATGTATTAAAACTCTTACTGGAAGAGTTCTCTTTAAATTTCCAATCACTTAATAAGATATTTTAGTCTACATAGCAGAAATAACCGAAAAATTTGAGAAGCTAGGAGATTTTTTTTTTGGTTTAGCTGAGAAGTATGTATGGATTATTTTCACCTGCTATGAAGCAGAAAGTGACTCTCCCCCACCAATTTGGGTGGTATGTCTCCAAGGACAGCATGATCAAGAGAGAAAACTATTTTCTTACAACTTTTTGTAGTGACATTGTTTTAATTTTGGTTGTTAATCTGTAGGAATGTACTTATGTTAGTTATGTTTTGGTTTAAGTGATGGAATTTTTCTTTAGTAATATGTAATGCAAAAAATTTGAAAATTTGCTACTAGTCTAGTTTCTCAAGTGGAATACCAATAGCTAGTGTAAAACAACTATGTACCTCATGTTTTGAAAATTAATATAAAGTGTCTAACCTTCGAATAAAATTCTTTGATGACAAAGCATTCTAAAAGAGGAGGTAACATTATAAATAAAAATAACGTAAACATAAAAGTAATTCATAATTAATGAAGAGACACATCAAATTATATCTCTCAATGAAAAGACTTGAACTCTTATGAAAGGAGACATTCGTCTAGTATATATATGGATCCTCATATGTACTTCATATCATCTTATCATTTATACTAATACAATTATATTTATTGTTCTTACAAATAATTTTATATTCCAAATATTTTGGATATTTTAATCATGAGTGAGATATCGTCTAGTTTATTTTTTGCTCGTTCTAAATAGTTATCTATTAGCTAATTAGAATGGTGTTATTTTTTTACAACATCAAACATTTGCTATTTGTTTCTACTTAATAATGAGAAAGGATAGCTAAGCCTCGGTGATTTCTAGTGCATTCATACCTATCTCTACCTATCAAATTAATATGACGAAATGAACATATAAAATACAAATTTAAGTGGATATATGATAGTTCTCTTAGATTATTGTTGATGTCATTTTTATATATGTTCATTTGAAACCACTTAGACTATTGTAGGGTATCATATATGATGTTAGTGCTCGAATATGCCTCAGGCTGAAGAAGGAAAAACTCGAGGCAACATCAAACCAACCTTAGCCTCGTAGCTAGCCCTACAAGGACAGGAGAGGGCTCTCTCTGGGTCTAACTCGGCGGAAAATTTTCAAAGGGGCTGAGATGACCGATAAAGAAAACTGATTTTAAGCTAGTAAATTGATAGAAAAGGGTTTTTAATAAATGATGGGGTTTTCTGGGAAGCATGGGATTAAGAACAGCATGAACAGAGTTTTAATCAAAGGCGCAAATTATTCTACAAGGCAAGGTAGGAGTGAAGTTTAACAATTAAAATTGAAATTAAGTGAGGTGAAAGACTGTTTAAGATAGCTGAAAAGGGCATTGAGCAATGACTCCTTTACAGACAGAAGAAAATTACACAAATACTGAAAGCTCCTTCAAGGCAGAGCAAATAAATTGAATTCTGCCTATCTTACTGCAAAAGCATCCAGTGAACTGATTATGAATGAAACAAAAAACATTACGAGATTACATATGAAACAGTAGAGAAAACATAAGCTAAAATTCAAACCACAGGAATCTTGTAAATCAGAGCTGACCATTTAATTACTTCTCTGTCAAACTGTACAATAGAGCTCTCTCGTTTTTCTCCACGACCTCTCGAACTCTCTCCTTACAAATGATTATTCAATACATTAACAAACTAACCTAGGAGAACGAGCACTAGTTAAAAGCAAGGCGATGCTTCAACTAAACGGGATGAAGATAGAAAGGAGAACAACATTCTCCATAAAATTCTATGATGACTAAACAAATCCGGATCGTTTCCTCCTTAAATTCCTCTCGAGCAGTCAATTCAAAGACACAAACCGGATCTCGATGATTAACCGAAGTCTTAAATAGAAGATTGGCCCTTATTTTCCGTTATGGTCGATGTCTTCTTTCTAATTTAGCTTTTGACCCTAACGCTAAGTGTTATATTTGTCATTAAAAACCAATTTTTATAAACATAGCTCAATATATTTTTACTACCAAGAAATTTGCATAACAAGATTTATCCTCATGCCACAAATGACAACTACGCACCAACATTTCACCTTCGACAAAGATGATCCTTTGACGTAGATTCACCATTCACCATACCAACTAAATCTGTTTTAGTCTTATGAAAACCAAACCACTTCTCCTTAAAGTCCTCTGCATACTTTGATTGCCACGTTACAAATGCGCCAGTTTGACCTTTCAATACATCGCTTCAGCATGGGAAACATGAGGAAAATCAATGTTATCCGTGTGAGAATTCCAATGTAGACCACGTTTTGAAAAATCGATCTTTCTGCTCTTTTGAACCAGATGTTCTGGACAAAACAGTTTCAAAAGTACTGAAGGAATCTTGTATAACAAAAGGCAGCGATAGAGGTACTTCTTTTGGTGCAGAATGTCGGTTGGAAAAGTGAACAAAAATCTCACGACAAAGGCTGACAAGATCTGCGTGGATCATTGCATTTGACTCCAGAGTTAAACCTTGAATAACTGCTTCAAATAAATATTTTGCCACAAAGCTTTGGAGTTCAACATCGCTTGTCGAAACTGCAAATAGCACAAGCCTCTCGAGTGAAATCCCTTAGGAGCTTTTCTTCCATGACCTTCGCCCTTTAACCCAGTGCAGAACTGTCATCACAAGAATCTGGAACTTTCGCTCTTCCCTCAACATCAATAACATCACAAGCATGATAAAAATCTACTGATCAATGATTTAAAACCTGTTTGGAAGCAGCTGGAGTTGATTTGAATCGAATCTAGGCACAAAACATCAATTTTTAGACGCTGTTGCTCTGTGGGTAGCGCCTCTGCCCAATGGGTAGCGCGCGGCTCTATGGGTAGCGCCCGTGCAAATTTACTCTGGCTGTAAGTGCCCAATGGGTAGCGCCCGACCCAATGGGTAGCGCGCAGCTGCAATGAGTAGCGCGCAACCAAACTCTGTTCAAAACTCTGTTAATTTGTCTGCGGCCTTCCAAAACTTACCATTCAACTTCTATGCCATGGATTTTGCAAATGAACTTGATCTCCATTATTTATACATGAGAGAAATATCCTTCCAAATCAGATTTTGATTTTTGAATTTGTTTGATAACCCACATTATAATGTTTTTGGCATTTTGTCCTTTGGTCCTTTAATATAATGTTTTCTCTTTGGCTTTTTCTGAATTTTTGAACTGAAATGCTTGTTGTCTTTTGCAGGGATGCTTGAAGCTGGTGCCACTGAAGAACTGTATAATTTGAAATATTTTGACCACTTACCTATTTATTACCAAAACATAATTGATGATTTCTTCTTCAAAACAGGGTTTTGAAGAAGAATCAATTTCTCATTGATGACATTCCTGATATAAACAGCTACTGAACCTTCTCCTAGCCTGCAAGTGTTATTGAAACATTCTGAAAACAAGCTTTGCAAACATCTAAGTAGCAGTGGGTGAAAGCTGATTGGCATTGGCCTGTATATTGAACTGAGACTTTGACAGCTACCTGTCTGCATTTGACTCTGACAGAGGTTAGACAAGACGGAGTCTAACATTGGCTCCAATGGGGATGGCAGTTGCCGCTTCTTGGAGGTGCCAAGAATCGCAGAGCTTTGGGAGAGCAGACAGTGCCTCCATCCATTGGGTGATGGAATCATTATTCTGACAAACAAACTAAAGACTGATAACTCAACTGGAAAATCGACTCAAACTGACTTAATGCAAACTGAAATGACTGAATTAAACAAAAACTTTCTGAAAAGGGCAGCAGTCCATCAAAATTTCAAAACCCTGATGGCAACCCCCTGCATACTGATGTGATATGTACAATCATGTATAATTGGCTTTCCAATGCAACCAATCCAGCAAATGGCTGCACCCCGAATTTCTGCTCTTATTCTCCTTGAGCAGGCAGAATGATGAACCTGTAGGCAACTCAAAATAATCACCGAAACCAAAGCTTATGATAATAAACCAGGAAATATTTATCCTTTCTAATGTTTGCAGAAGAACGTTGAAGGGGTCTTGAAAATCTTGAAGCACTGGCTTATCTGAAGATCCAGCTGCAAAAATACTAGTATCCACTTCATTCTGATCTGAAAGGACAATTGATTTTTGAGGGATAGAAATGCACAAATCTGCCATCTGAGTGTTAGCTGTAGGTTCCTTGACCATGAGAAATTCTGACATATACTCTTCAACTTCATGATCTAGATCATTTTTAAACAAAAAAAAATCTTCAAGATTATCAAACATGACAGCCTTATCATCTTTGTGAAGGAAAAAATTATCTGTTTGCTGATCTACACAACTGATTACAAGACAATCATCTTTTTCAACAGAGGAAGAGGTTTCACCAACACTTTCCTGATTATGTGTGCACTGCAAATCTGCTGTAGCTTGGGCTGTAACAAGACCTTTCAAAAGCTGATCTATCTCATCTTCAGACAAAGGAGACAATGCTTTTTGTTTTCTTCGGCTCAAACAGTGATTGTCTTCATATGACAAGGCATTCAAACTATCATTCATAACTGAGTTATTGAAAGGAGATTTACCACTTACTTGCACAAAGATCTCATTCTGTCTTTCATGAACTGACTGAATCACCTCTTCATGAAGGCTGTGTTCTAATGATGAGCTGATAGTATGACTGAGAACATTTGGATCCATTACTGTGTCTTCTGCATCCCAGATGATTTCAACAGCAGAGTTCTCCTTGATGGGCTTCAACACAAGATATGCTTGGTCATCATGATCTGAATCTGAATCTGAAGTAGCTGTCTGGACATTATCACAATCTGCAATTGGAACTGGACTTACTTGCATGCTGCTGTCTTCTGTGGGCAGATCTGAAATGACATTCTGCCTTTCATCATTTTCAGCCATATGGCCATCAACCTGCTGCAAAGTCTCCTGAGCACCTTGATGGGTATCCTTTAGGTTCTCTTCATATTTCTGAAATGGATTCTCATATAGAGCCTCCATGATTTCTCCGTCCATGAAATCATTATTACCATAAAACAGCTCTAGATCTTCAATGAAATTATGTACATGGTTACAACAGTTCTGAACTAAAATCAAGGATGGATATGATGCTTTATACTTTTCAAAGAACACGGTATAAAAATCCCTTAAACAGTAAATAGAAGCAGCTGGAAAACTTTCATACCATGATCGGGCTTCGTCTTCCAGAGTAGCCATAAACATTTTCATCAAATAGTCTTCAGGAAAACTGATCTTAAATTTATGCACATGAATGTGAAATTTCACCAGATGAAGAGCAGCGTCATTACCTTCCTCATTTCTGAACATAGGCAAATTCTGAAGCCAATCCACCTTGGGCATCTTATTTGGAAAACTTGGGATGTGATCTCGGCTCATGGGAGCGTATCTTCTTGCAATCCGGTCCGTCAGCAGTGAGGTCGCCATGAAGAATTGATTTCTGGATTGTTCAGTGAATGAAGTTGCCGGTGAATGATTTCAGCCTTGCGGTGTCTGACTGCTGTCCACCATCAGCAATTGGATCTGAACTTTGTTATCCTTTACCGGGGAGGACTTCCCCAGTATGGTCGCCACTATGTTAGCGCTCAAATCTGCCTCAGGCTGAAGAAGGCAAAACTCGAGGCAACATCAAACCAAGCTTAGCCTCGTAGCTAGCCCTACGAGGACAGGAGAGGGCTCTCTCCGGGTCTATCTCGGCGGAAAATTTTCAAAGGGGCTGAGATGACCGATAAAGAAAACTGATTTTAGGCTAGTAAATTGATAGAAAAGGGTTTTTAATAAATGATGGGGTTTTCTGGGAAGCATGGGATTAAGAACAGCATGAGCAGAGTTTTAATCAAAGGCGTAGATTATTCTATAAGGCAAGATAGAAGTGAAGTTTAACAATTAAATTGAAATTAAGTGAGGTGAAAGACTGTTTAAGATAGCTGAAAAGGGCATTGAGCAATGAATCCTTTACAGACAGAAGAAAATTACACAAATACTGAAAGCTCCTTCAAGGCAGAGCAAATAAATTGAATTCTGCCTATCTTACTGCAAAAGCATCCAGTGAACTGATTATGAATGAAACAAAAAACATTACGAGATTACATATGAAACAATAGGAGAAACATAAGCTAAACTTCAAACCACCGGAATCTTATAAATCAGAGCTGACCATTTAATTACTCCTCTATCAAACTGTACAATAGAGCTCTCTGTTTTTCTCCACGCACCTCTCATAACTCTCCCCCCTTACAAATGATTATTCAATACATTAAATAAACTAACCTAGGAGAAAACAGATTAACCCAAAGCAAGGGCGCTGTTTCAACTGAACTGATAAAGATAGAAAGGAGAACAACATTCTCCATAAAATTCTCTGATGACTAAACAAATCTGGAGCGTTCTCCTTAAATTCCTCTGATAGCCAATTCAAAGACACAAACTGGATCTCAGATCATTAACTGAAGTCTTAAATAGAAGATTGGTTCCTATTTTCCTGTTATGGTCGATGTCTTCTTTCTAATTTAGCTTTTGACCTTGACTGCCATGTTATATTTGTCATTAAAAACCAATTTTTATAAACATAGCTCAATATATTTTTAATACCAACAAATTTGGCATAACACGATTTCTCCTCATGCCAGCAAATGACAACTACGCACCAACATTTCACCTTCGACAGATGATCCTTTGACGTAGATTCACCATTCACCATACCAACTAAATCTGTTTTAGTCTTATGAAAACCAAACCACTGCTCCTTAAAGTCCTCTGCATACTTTGATTGCCACGTTATAAATGCGCCAGTTTGACCTTTCAATACATCACTTCAGAATGGGAAACATGAGGAAAATCAATGTTATCCATGTGAGAATTCCAATGTAGACCACGTTTTGAAAAATCGACCTTTCTGCTCTTTTGGACCAGATGTTCTGGACAAAACAGTTTCAAAAGTACTGAAGGAATCTTGTGTAACAAAAGGGAGCGATAGAGGTACTTCTTTTGGTGCAGAATGTCGGTTGGAAAAGTGAACAAAAATCTCACGACAAAGGCTGACAAGATCTGCGTGGATCATTGCATTTGACTCCAGAGTTAAACCTTGAATAACTGCTTCAAATAAATATTTTGCCACAAAGCTTTGGAGTTCAACATCGCTTGTCGAAACTGCAAATAGCACAAGCCTCTCGAGTGAAATCCGTTAGGATATTTTCTTCCATGACCTTCGCCCTTTAACCCAGTGCAGAAGTATCATCACAAGAATCTAGAACTTTCGCTCTTACCTCAACATCAATAACATCACAAGCATGATAAAAATCTATTGATCAATGATTTAAAACTTGTTTGGAAGCAGCTGGAGTTGATTTGAATCGAATCTGGGCGCGCAAAACACAATTTTCTGAGTGATGATTTAAGTGGGTCGCATGCGCTCAAGTGGGTCGCATGCCACAAGTGGGTCGCATGCGTTCAATTTTACACTGGCCGAAACGCCCAAGTGGGTCGCATGCCTCAAGTGGGTCGCATGCGCTCAAGTGGGTCGCACGCCCTCCAAACGCAGTCCAGAACTATGAAACCTTGCACACGGCCTTCAAAAACTTGACTTCGACTTTTTATAATGTTTTTGGCAACTTGACATTTGGTCTCTTATTACAATGCTCGCTCCTATGGCTTTTCTGAATTTTTGAACTGAAATGCTTGTTGTCTTTTGCAGGGATGCTTGAAGCTGGTGCCACTGAAGAACTGTAAAATTTGAAATATTTTGACCACTTACCTATTTATTAACAAAACATATTTGATGATTTCTTCTTCAAAACCCTATTTTGAAGAAGAATCAATTTCTCATTGATGACATTCCTGATATAAACAGCTACTGAACCTTCTCCTAGCCTGCAAGTGTTATTGAAACATTCTGAAAACAAGCTTTGCAAAAATCTAAGTAGCAGAGGGTGAATGCTGATTGGCATTGGTCTGTATAATGAACTGAGACTTTTGACAGCTACCTGTCTGCATTTGACTCTGACATAGGTTAGACAAGGCGGAGTCTAACATTGGCTCCAATGGGGATGGCAGCTGCCGCTTCTTGGAGGTGCCAAGAATCGCAGCTTTGGGAGAGCAGACAAAGGCCTCCATCTTGTTGAAGCATGGAATCATTATTCGACAAATCAAATCCAAAGACTCGATAACTCAACTCGGAAAATCGACTCAAACTCGACTTAATGCAACCGAAATGACCGAATTAAACAAAACTTTCGAAAAGGGCGCCAGTACTCCATCAGTTTCTAAAACCCCGATGGCAACTCCCTGCATACTGATGTGATATGTACAATCATGTATAATTGGCTTTCCAATGCAACCAATCCAACAAATGGCTGCACCCCAAATTTCTGCTCTTATTCTCCTTGAGCAGGCAGAATGATGAACCTGTAGGCAACTCAACACAATCACTGAAACCAAAGCTCATGACAATAAACCAGGCAACATTTATCCTTTCTAATGTTTGCAGAAGAATGCTGAAGGGATCTTGAAAATCCTGAAGCACTGGCTTATCTGGAGATCCAGCTGCAAAAATACTAGTATCCACTTCATTCTGATCTGAAAGGACAATTGATTTCTGAGGGATAGAAATGCACAAATCTGCCATCTGAGTGTTAGCTGTAGGTTCCTTGACCATGAGAAATTCTGGCATATACTCTTCAATTTCATGATCTAGGTCATTCTTAAACAAAAAACAATCTTCAAGATTATCAAACATGACAGCCTTATCATCTTTGTGAAGGAAAAAATTATCTGTTTGCTGATCTACACAACTGATTACAAGACAATCATCTTTTTCAAAAGAGGAAGAGGTTTCACCAACACTTTCTGTGTACTGCAAATCTGCTGTAGCTTCGGCTGAAACATGACCTTTCAAAAGCTGATCTATCTCATCTTCAGACAAAGGAGACAATGATTTTTGTTTTCTTCTGCTTAAACAGTAGTTATCTTCATATGACAGGGCTTTCAAACTATCGTTCATTACTGAGCTATTGAAAGGAGATTTATCACTTACTTGCACAAAGATCTCATTCTGTCTTTCATGAACTGACTGCATTGCTTCTTCATGAAGGTTGTGTTCTAATGATAGACTGACAGTATGACTGAGAACTTTTGGATCCATTACTGTGTTTTCTGCATCCCAGATGATTTCAACAGCAGAATTCTCTTTGATGGGCTTTAGCACAAGATATGCTTGGTCATCATGATCTGAATCTGAATCTGAAGTAGCTGTCTGGACATTATCACAATCTGCAATTGGAACTGGACTTACTTGCATGCTGCTGTCTTCTGTGGGCAGATCTGAAATGACATTCTCCCTTTCATCATTTTCAACCATATGGCCATCAACCTGCTGCAAAGTCTCCTGAGCACCTTGATGGGTATCCTTTAGGTTCTCTTCATGTTGCTGAAATGGATTCTCATATAGAGCCTCCATGATTTCTCCGTCCATGAAATCATCATCACCATAAAAATTCTCTAGATCTTCAATGAAATTATGTACATGGCTACAACAGTTCCGAACTAAAATCAAGGATGGATATGATTCTTTATACTTTTCAAAGAACACGGTATGAAAATCCCTTAAACAGTAAATAGAAGCAGCTGGCAAACTTTCATACCATTATCGGGCTTCGTCTTCCAGAGTAGCCATAAAAATTTTCATCAAATAGTCTTCAGGAAAATTGATCTTAAATTTATGCACATGAATGTGAAATTTCACCAGATGAAGAGCAGCGTCATTACCTTCCTCATTTCTGAACATAGGCAAATTCTGAAGCCAATCCACCTTGGGCATCTTATTTGGAAAACCTGGGATGTGATCTCGGCTCATGGGAGCGTATCTTCTTGCAATCCGGTCCGTCAGCAGTGAGGTCGCCATGAAGCATTGATTTCTAGATTGTTCAGTGAATGAAGTTGCCGGTGAATGATTTCAGCCTTGCGGTGTTTGACTGCTGTCCACCATCAGCAATCGGATCTGAACTTTGTTATCCTTTACCGGGGAAAAGTCCTCCCCAGTATGGTCGCCACTATGTTAGCGCTCGAATCTGCCTCAGGCTGAGGAAGGCAAAACTCGAGGCAACATCAAACCAAGCTTAGCCTCGTAGCTAGCCCTACGAGGACAGGAGAGGGCTCTCTCCGGGTCAAACTCAGTGAAAGATGTCCAATAGGATCTGAGATGACCTAAATGAAGCACTGATATTGATTTTAGGATAGTAAATTGATATAGATGAGGTTTTTAATAAATGATGGGGTTTTCTGGGCTGTGTGGGGCAAAGACAGCAGGAACAGGGATAAAATGAAAGATGCAGATTATTACACGAGGCAAGATAGGAAAAATCTTAAGCATTCAATTCGAAATTATATGGAGTGCAAAGAATGTTTAAGAAGCTGAAAAGGGCATGATTTCATGAATCCTTTTCAGACATAGGAAAACATAAAACTTGAATACTTTCCCAAGGCAGAGCAGCGAGCTGAATTCTTCCCTTCACACTTAAAAGTATTCAACAGGAATGATTATGAATGAAACAATAAACATAACAAGAAACATATGAAAACAGAGAAAAACATAATGCTAAGTTGTTACCACAGGGATCTCGTGAAACAGAGCTGTATCCTTCATTAAAATCTCTGTCAAAACTATACAATAAAACTCTGTTCTCTCTTCCACACACCTCTCAGAACTCTCCCCTCTTACAAATGATTATTCAATACATTAAATAAACTAACCTAGGAGAAAACAGATTAACCCAAAGCAAGGGCGCTGTTTCAACTGAACTGATAAAGATAGAAAGGAGAACAACATTCTCCATAAAATTCTCTGATGACTAAACAAACTGAGCGTTCTCCTTAAATTCTCCTGATAGCCAATTCAAAGACAATAAACTAGATCTCGATCATTAATCAAGTCTAAATAGAATATTGGTTCCTATTTTTCTGCTTATGATCGATGTCTTCGTTCAAATTTAGGCGTGCTTTCCTATTTTACATTTTCCATTTGAAATAAAAACAAATTTTTATAAACATAGCTCAATATATTTTTAATACCAGCAAATTTCGCATAACAAGATTCTCCTCATGCCAGCAAATGACAACCACGCGCCAACATTTCACCTTCAACAGATGATACTTTGACTTGGATTCACCATTCACCATACCAACTAAATCTGTTTTAGTCTTATGAAAACCAAACCACTGCTCCTTAAAGTCCTCTGCATACTTTGATTGCCACGTTTACAAATGCGCCATTGACTTTCGATACATCGTCAAAGATGGGAAACATGAGGAAAATCAATGTTATCCGTGTGAGAATCTAATGTAGACCACGTTTTGAAGAATCGACCTTTCTGCTCTTTTGAACCAGATGCTTTGGACAAAACAGTTTCAAAAGTACTGAAGGAATCTTTTGTAACAAAAGGCAGCGATAGAGGTACTTCTTTTGGTGCAGAATGTCGGTTGGAAAAGTGAACAAAAATCTCACGACAAAGGCTGACAAGATCTGCGTGGATCATTGCATTTGACTCTAGAGTTAAACCTTGAATAACTGTTTCAAATAAATATTTTGCCACAAAGCTTCGGAGTTCAACATTGCTTGTCGAAACTGCAAATAGCACAAGCCTCTCGAGTGAAATCCCTTAGGAGCTTTTCTTCCATGACCTTCGCCCTTTAACCCAGTGCAGAACTGTCATCACAAGAATCTGGAACTTTCGCTCTTCCCTCAACATCAATAACATCACAAGCATGATAAAAATCTACTGATCAATGATTTAAAACCTGTTTGGAAGCAGCTGGAGTTGATTCGAATCGAAACTGGGCGCGAAAAACACAATTTTCTGAGTGATGATTTAAGTGGGTCGCATGCGCTCAAGTGGATCGCATGCCACAAGTGAGTCGCATGCGTTCAATTTTACACTAGCCGAAACGCCCAAGTGGGTCGCATGCCTCAAGTGGGTCGCATGCGCTCAAGTGGGTCGCACGCCCTCCAAACGCAGTCCAGAACTATGAAACCTTGCACACGGCCTTCAAAAACTTGACTTCGACTTTTTATAATGTTTTTGGCAACTTGACATTTGGTCTCTTATTACAATGCTCTCTCCTTTGGCTTTTCTGAATTTTTGAACTGAAATTCTTGTTGTCTTTTGCAGGGATGATTGAAGTTGGTGCCACTGAAGAACTGTAAAATATGAAATATTTTGACCACTTACCTATTTATTACCAAAACATATTTGATGATTTCTTCTTCAAAACAGGGTTTTGAAGAAGAATCAATTTCTCATTGATGACATTCCTGATACAAACAGCTACTGAACCTTCTCCTAGCCTGCAAGTGTTATTGAAACATTCTGAAAACAAGCTTTGCAAACATCTAAGTAGCAGTGGGTGAAAGCTGATTGGCATTGGCCTGTATATTGAACTGAGACTTTGACAGCTACCTGTCTGCATTTGACTCTGACAGAGGTTAGACAAGACGGAGTCTAACATTGGCTCCAATGGGGATGGCAGCTGCCGCTTCTTGGAGGTGCCAAGAACAGCAGATCTTTGGGAGAGCAGACAGTGCCTCCATCCATTGGGTGATGGAATCATTATTCTGACAAACAAACTAAAGACTGATAACTCAAACTGAAAAATCGACTCAAACTGACTTGATGCAAACTGAAATGACTGAATTAAACAAAAACTTTCTGAAAAGGGCAGCAGTCCATCAAAATTTCAAAACCCTGATGGCAACCCCCTGCATACTGATGTGATATGTACAGTCATGTATAATTGGCTTTCCAATGCAACCAATCCAGCAAATGGCTACACCTCAAATTTCTGCTCTTACTCTCCTTGAGCAGGCAGAATGATGAACCTGTAGGCAACTCAACACAATTACTGAAACCAAATCTTATGATAATGAACCAAGCAATATTTATCCTTTCTAATGTTTGCAGAAGAATGCTGAAGGGGTCTTGAAAATCTTGAAGCACTGGCTTATCTGGAGATCCAGCTGCAAAAATACTAGTATCCACTTCATTCTGATCTGAAAGGACAATTGATTTCTGAGGGATAGAAATGCACAGAGAGGTATCTGCCATCTGAGTGTTAGCTGTAGGTTCCTTGACCATGAGAAATTCTGGCATATATTCCTCAACTTCATGATCTAGGTCATCCTTAAACAAAAAACAATCTTCAAGATTATCAAACATGACAGCTTTATCATCTTTGTGAAAGAAAAAATTATCTGTTTGTTGATCTACACAACTGATTACAAGGCAGTCATCTTTTTCAAAAGAGGAAGAAGTTTCACCAACACTTTTCTGACTATGTGTGCACTGCAAATCGGCTGTAGCTTGGGCTGTAACAAGACTTCTCAAAAGTAGATCTATCTCATCTTCAGACAAAGGAAACAATGCCTTTTATTTTCTTATGCTTAAACAGTAATTATCTTCATATGACAGGGCATTCAAACTATCATTTATTACTGAGTTATTGAAAGGAGATTTATCACTTACTTGCACAAAGATCTCATTCTATTTTTTATGAATTGACTGGATTGCTTCTTCATGAAGGCTGTGTTCTAATGATGGACTGACAGTATGACTGAGAACATTTGGATCCATTACTATGTCTTTTGTATTCCAAATGATTTCAACAGCAGAGTTCTCTTTGATGGGATTCAACACAAGATATTCTTGGTCATCATGATCTGAATCTGAAACTGAAGTAGCTGACTTGAATGCATCACATTCTAAAATTGAATCTTGACTTCCCTGCACGCTGTCTTCTTCTGTGGACAGATCTGAAACGACACTTTATCTTTCATCATTTTCAGCCATATGATTTTCAACCTGCTGCAAAGTCTCCTGAGCATCTTGATGGGTATCCTCTAGGTTCTCTTCATGTTGCTGAAATGGGTTCTCGTACAGAGCCTCCATGATTTCTCCGTCCATGAAATCATTATCACCATAAAAATTCTCTAGATCTTCAATGAAATTATGTACATGGATACAATAGTTCTGAACTAAAATCAAGGATGGATATGATTCTTTATACTTTTCAAAGAACACGGTATGAAAATCCCTTAAACAGTAAATAGAAGCAGCTGGCAAACTTTCATACCAGAATCGGGCTTCATCTTCCAGAGTAGCCATAAACATTTTCATCAAACAGTCTTCAGGAAAAATGATCTTTAATTTATGCACATGAATGTGAAATTTCACCAGATGAAGAGCAGCGTCATTACCTTCCTCATTTCTGAACATAGGAAAATTCTGAAGCCAATCCACCTTGGGCATCTTATTTGGAAAACCTGGGATGTGATCTCAGCTCATGGGAGCGTATCTTCTTGCAATCCGGTCCATCAGCAGTGAGGTCGCCATGAAGTATTGATTGTCTGGATCTTTCAGTGAATGATGTTGCCACGTGAATGATTTCAGCCTTGCGGTGTCTGCTCGTTGTTCACCATCAACGATCAGATCTAAAATTTGTTATCCTTTACCGGGGAGGACTTCCCCAGTATGGTCGCCACTATGTTAGCGCTCGAATCTGCCTCAGGCTGAAGAAGGAAAAACTCGAGGCAACATCAAACCAAGCTCAACCTCGTAGCTAGCCCTACGAGGACAGGAGAGGGCTCTCTCCGGGTCAAACTCAGTGAAAGATGTCCAATAGGATCTGAGATGACCTAAATGAAACACTGATATTGATTTTAGGCTAGTAAATTGATATGGATGAGGTTTTTAATAAATGATGGGGTTCTGGGCTGCATGGAGCAAAGACAGCAAGAGCAGAGATCTAATCAAAAGCATGGATTATTCCACAAGGCGAGATAGGCATAAAGTTTAACAATTCCAAGTTGAAATTAAGTGGAGTGGCAAGACTGCTAAGAAGTTGACAAGGGCATGTGTGATGAATCCTTATTAAACAGAAGAAATTGCACAAAACATGAAAGCTTCTCCAGGGCAGAGCAGCAAGCTGAATTCTGCCTTTCTACTTAAAAGCATTCATTAAGAAATGATTATGGGTGAATTGTAAACATAACAAGACACATATGAAAACAAATAAGAAACATTTGCTAAATTTTGCGCCACAAGAATCTTATGAAACAGAGTTGTACCATTCAATTAGTTTCTCTGTCAAAACTGTACACTAAAAGCTCTATTTTTTCTCCTACACCAGCTCTCAGAATTCTTCCCTCTTACAAATGATTATTCAATACATTAAATAAACTAACCTAGGAGAAAACAGATTAACCCAAAGCAAAGGCGCTGTTTCAACTGAACTGATAAAGATAGAAAGGAGAACAACATTCTCCATAAAATTCTCTGATGACTAAACAAATCTGGAGCGTTCTCCTTAAATTCCTCTGATAGCCAATTCAAAGACACAAACTGGATCTCAGATCATTAACTGAAGTCTTAAATAGAAGATTGGTTCCTATTTTCCTGTTATGGTCGATGTCTTCTTTCTAATTTAGCATTTGACCTTGACTGCCATGTTATATTTGTCATTAAAAACCAATTTTTATAAACATAGCTCAATATATTTTTAATACCAACAAATTTGGCATAACAAGATTTCTCCTCATGCCAGCAAATGACAACTACGCACCAACATTTCACCTTCGACAGATGATCCTTTGGCGTAGATTCACCATTCACCATACCAACTAAATCTGTTTTAGTCTTATGAAAACCAAACCACTGCTCCTTAAAGTCCTCTGCATACTTTGATTGCCACGTTACAAATGCGCCAGTTTGACCTTTCAATACATCGCTTCAGCATGGGAAACATGAGGAAAATCAATGTTATCCGTGTGAGAATTCCAATGTAGACCACGTTTTGAAAAATCGACCTTTCTGCTCTTTTGAACTAGATGTTCTGGACAAAACAGTTTCAAAAGTACTGAAGGAATCTTGTGTAACAAAAGGCAGCGATAGAGGTACTTCTTTTGGTGCAGAATGTTGGTTGGAAAAGTGAACAAAAATCTCACGACAAAGGCTGACAAGATCTGCGTGGATCATTGCATTTGACTCCAGAGTTAAACCTTGAATAACTGCTTCAAATAAATATTTTGCCACAAAGCTTTGGAGTTCAACATCGCTTGTCGAAACGGCAAATAGCACAAGCCTCTCGAGTGAAATCCCTTAGGAGCTTTTCTTCCATGACCTTCGCCCTTTAACCCAGTGCAGAACTGTCATCACAAGAATCTGGAACTTTCTCTCTTCCCTCAACATCAATAACATCACAAGCATGATAAAAATCTACTGATCAATGATTTAAAACCTGTTTGGAAGCAACTGGAGTTGATTTGAATCGAATCTGGGCGCGCAAAACACAATTTTCTGAGTGATGATTTAAGTGGGTCGCATGCGCTCAAGTGGGTCGCATGCCACAAGTGGGTCGCATGCGTTCAATTTTACACTGGCCGAAACGCCCAAGTGGGTCGCATGCCTCAAGTGGGTCGCATGCGCTCAAGTGGGTCGCACGCCCTCCAAACGGAGTCCAGAACTATAAAACCTTGCACACGGCCTTCAAAAACTTGACTTCGACTTTTTATAATGTTTTTGGCAACTTGACATTTGGTCTCTTATTACAATGCTCTCTCCTTTGGCTTTTCTGAATTTTTGAACTGAAATGCTTGTTGTCTTTTGCAGGGATGCTTGAAGCTGGTGCCACTGAAGAAATGTAAAATTTGAAATATTTTGACCACTTACCTATTTATTAACAAAACATATTTGTTGATTTCTTCTTCAAAACAGGGTTTTGAAGAAGAATCAATTTCTCATTGATGACATTCCTGATATAAACAGCTACTAAACCTTCTCCTAGCCTACAAGTGTTATTGAAACATTCTGAAAACAAGCTTTGCAAACATCTAAGTAGCAGTGGGTGAAAGCTGATTGGCATTGGCCTGTATATTGAACTGAGACTTTGACAGCTACCTGTCTGCATTTGACTTTGACAGAGGTTAGACAAGACAGAGACTAACACGACCTAGTCGCAAGGTCGCAAGGTCGCACCTTGGACATTTTCTTACAGCCTGCGACCCCGCGACCCAGTCAGGTCGCAGGTCGCAGAAAAGACTGGGTCGCAAGGGAGCCCAACAGTCAAGAAGATTAAAAGTCAAGGAAGCCCAAAGTGCAGGTTTTGCATTATAAATACTCCTTCGGGAGCTTGTAAAAGGGGATCTTCGGTTTGGGACTAGAATTGAATATATTGTATTACCAGAGGATTACACATTTAAACATGAATACAAGAATTTTGAAAAAATCCCTATGGACCTGATGTGTTTTTCTGTGCGAACACTATGTGTATTTCATTGTATAGTTTCAAACATCCTATGATTAATGAAACTGCA
>CM076577.1:890077269-890238039 GCA_034641835.2 Pinus albicaulis
TTGATGGAAAACCACGTTAAGTCCCTCTGTCTATAAGGATGCCACCGCTTCCTATCCCATTCTATCTCAAATGCTACAACAAATAGCAACAAAAATCCGACTGGTAAAGATATCATGCATACGACAAATAGTGTCCATGAGCTGAGCATTTAAAAGCTGCATTCTTTCTCGAATTTCATTTTCATCTCCTGCTTCCTTTATGTCTTGAAACTGGTTCATTAATATGGCGCACCACTTCACCTTTTGAATCACTTGTAGACCAATAAACTGAACCAAATTGATTTTTGATGGATCGGTGATTAATTTTGGCCTTTTGGGATTCAGTGCACCGCGCGCAATCCCAATGCGCCGCGCGCAATGGATGCGCCGCGCACGTGTATTTTTACACTATGCAAAAGCGCTCTACGTGCCGCGCTGATCATGTGCGCCGCACTCATCTTCAATGCGTCGTGCTGATCCTTACCCATAAACTTGACTCTAAAATGAACGCTGCGCCCTTCCATTGACTATCACGATTTTGTGCCTCAATACCAAATGTAGAAGAGGGAGTTATTTTTGATGAAGATCCTCCAACATACTTTCCAAGCTTTCCATCATTAATTTTACTTGAAGTATTTGGAAAATCTGCTATTACATCAGAGCTACTGACCTTTTTAAACCTTGAATTATTAATATTTCTATCTTTTGAAGGTTCAAACATAAGCTCTTGGAGATATGTGATCATAGGAGTGTAGTTGATCGTAAGGGAAAGATTCTTCTGGATGTGCCTGAATGTCCCAAAACTGAAATGGATGTCTATGAAGGAGACCTCCTTAGGCATTGAACCTTGGCAAAGAATGACCAATGTTTGCATGGTGAAGAAAGATACATTTTATTACAAAGAACAAAATTGACAATTTCTTGTTCAAAACAGAGTTTTGAACAAGAAAGTCTTCGAGCATGTTTGATGACGAAACAGAAAAAATAAAAACTTATTTGAAAACCTCCTCATGGCCTGCGGGCATTATTTAGCAATTCTAAAGAACAAACCCTAGATTGAGAAGCTAAAATGAGTCTTTTTGGTCAAAATAGCATTAATGACTGCAAATGACGAAAAATGAACTTTGGTGAATTTGAATCTGACGGAGGACTGACAAGACTGAGTCTAACAGATTCGTCTTCACAACAACGACCACTATCAAATCTATTGGAACAGGGGCTCTGGCTCAAACAACAAGGCTGAAATTATGGCACTATGGGGAGGTCTGTACATTGCATATAATCTAAAACTCTCAGACATCTATATATATAGAGACTTGAAGATTACTATAGATGGGATCAATGATCGCTGTAATCTGCAAATCCATTGCTGCTTTGGTTGGATTCAAAGAATTAGAAACATTATATAGAAATTTCAGTCATATAGTATTGAACACATCTATAGATATTTGAGTACTAGAGCTGATAAGTTATCAAAGAAAGGATTGGACAGTCCTTCTGGAGAGTTTCATATTCATCTCTACAGGGGTTCCCTTTGCCTCAACACTCGGATACTCCCTATTACTTAACAGTTGACAGATGATGGGGAACTTCTTCTGAAAGCGAGCCTGTTTTCTAATTTGTTTCTTTGATGTTGGGTGCAAGCAAGCCTTCTTCTGCAAGCGAGGCTGCTGGTGGCTTCTTGGCATTGACTCTTTTCTTGGAATTGCTTCATCAGACAGGATTCATGAATCTCGTTTTTTCTTCATTTAGGCGTCTTAGAGATCACTCAATATCTAAGTTTCAGTTGTTTCTTGTATGGTGAGGCATTGAATTCCAGTAAAATCAGAGGCCATTATGAGATTTTCTATTCATGGGCTATTATGGTAAATGCTTAGAGAATGCTTAGAGGATTGGATTTCCAATTGTTGGATTCTTCGGGACTAAAATTGGGTGTAATGTTAATCACTCGTTTTTGATTGAATATGAACTGTAATACTACAACTTTTTTTTCTTACTGAAAAAAAAGAAATAAAGAAGTAGAAAGATTTTATAAAAATATTGAAAAATGTTAAAGTTTTTAATATTAAAAAAGGTTTCTTTTGGTATTTTTTTTGTGATATATTTATATTTAAAATTTGTGATATACATGCATGCTGTAGATGTTATTTTCTATTTTTTAATTTAAAAAATAAAAATTATTAATTATTACACAATGAAACATGGAAAAGTATTTCATCACAATTATTAATATAGATTATTGCAAAAGAGTAAAAAAGTTTTTTCATCTTAAAATAAGGAAGTAGGAAGATTTTATAAAAGTATTAAAAAATGTTGAATTTTTTTAATATTAAAAAGAGTTTTTTTTGATAAAATTCATGTGATATATTTATGTTTTCAATTCAAGATTAAAAATTTGTGATATATAAATATAGTATAGATGTTATTTTATAATTTTTATATAAAAAAATAAAAATGATCAATTATTTACCTATTAAGATATGGAAAAATCGTTATATGAGAAATTTTCATCCTGATTATTAAATAAAATCTTTGTAAAAGAGTAAAAAAATTATTTCATCTGTCGAAGATTTTAAAATAATGTAATAAAAAGTTATTTCTGTTATCATTAAAGGAATTATTATTTTTTATAATATAAATAATCTATTTAAATTTATTTTTAATTTTCAATTTATTGTAGAGATTAAATGTTTTGTGATATAATTTTTTATAAATAATATTGTAATAAAATAAAATTTTATTCACAAACTTGATTTCACTTCACTTCATCTTTGAAAATATTAAATTGATATACATCTAAAATTATTAATAAAATTAAATATAACTTTTATTTCAAATCGACAAAATGCACCAATAACTACAACACGTGTCATATTAGTATTTGAAAATTTCAATATATTTTTTGTAACTGCTTACAATTCTAAACCAAAACAATAATATAATAATTATATAAAATAAATATAAAAAATCTCCCATTTTTTCCTCTTATTCAGGTAGTTCTGCTATCAAACCACTGTATGATTATTTTTCTCCGTGGCTGGCGTTTTTTACGTAGAATCTATGTTCGCCAAATAAAAATCGTCTGATCTTTTATCCCCGGTGTTGACGTTTATTACAGAGAATCTAAGGAAGTTTTCTACCGAACCAGTGAAATAGTTTGGATGGCAAAAAAATCGCCGGAATTCGGTCAACTAAAACTAGAAAAATCATGTGCTTGGAGTGTTTAGAATCTATTTTTGATGCTGGAAATAGATTCAGCACTATCAAAAACCCTTAAATCACTCAAAATATTAAATTTTAACAACTATAAACAATATTTTGGACAAATCTTTGTCAGAGTTTTTGAAAAACATTGCCAAATTCTAAATAAAAACATCTAAATTCTAAAAATTATTGGAAAAACCCACACTTCCCAACACAACTAAATGTGAAAGGACGAAATCTTCATTGAAACTCAACTGTTAAATTTAATTTTAAAAAATGATTTAATTGCATTAGTCAAGTTGTATAATTTGAATAAACTCTTTTTCCCATATAGTTGACCGTGTACATTCAGTGATGCCTTGAATCTCACGAACAGTCACGGAGTGTGACAAATACTCAATGGTATGCAGCAGTGCATCACATAGTGTGCTCATATTGCGTGAAAATTTCATTAAAGATAACTAGTGTTAACTAGTTACAAAACATTTATTTTATTTATTTTGTTAAGAAAAAAGTTAAATTATTATTTTGTTTTAAAAGTTATTTGATTAATAATTAGTTATGAATAATAAATTAGTTGAGAGAATTTCTTATGAAAAGTAAAAAAATGATGGTAAATATGCCAAGAACTGGAAATGGTTGGGGACAGTTGAAAACATTTACCTACTCCTCTGGGGATAAAAGACTGACCCCAAAGAGGAGTAGGGGTTATGTTCATAGACAAAGGAAGAGTATGAAATTCCAAAGCTGGTAGAGAGCAGTGGAAAATACTCAAAAATCTTTGACAAAGAAATTATTTTCTGGTATTGACTGGACTGGGTGTCCTGAGTTCATAGCAGAAAAGTGATCCACTGTTAACCCATACCATCCAGGATTGGGCTCGAGGTCAAGAATAGGACGTAATTGCCTCTCTTGATGGTTGGGAGGACCATAGCTTGAATATGCTAAACAGATAAGTATTATTTTGAATTCTGAGTAATTTAGTACTGAAATGGAAATTTGTTCACAGTTATACAGACATTTAGATCCTGTCCTGTTATTAAAAAAAGAAAATAAATGCTTAAGACAGGGAACAAAATCTGAAAGTATTATTTATTCTTTCTCTATTATTAATGCTTAAGACATAACAATCTGAAAGTAATATGTAAAACTGAATATAAATAACAGTTGCTATTGACAAGTAGGAATCCTATAACAATAACTATCATAGAACATAATGAACAAAGAAAAAACAGGAAAACGGAGTACAAAAATAAAGAGAAAACTATATCTTCTATTTATGCCTAAAATAACCAGAATAAAATGTTAAAAGAGTTAGATGGACTGTTGATCTTTGTTCTGGGTAAAACCCAAACCCAAGCTACATCGTTCGGAACCATTAAAACTTATCTTATACATGGACTTAAGGATATGGTGGTCGGGACACCAAGTTAATGATTCATATACATAAATGCAGTAGAAAGAATCTACATAAGGAAATATATAGAAAGATCAATCATTTTCCTCATTAAATGTTCAACTCAAACCATTGTATGCATGGAAATGAGAAATCATATAAATGCTTTAACAAATCCTTCTATGCTGAATAAAATAAACAGCTGGAAAAAATCTCATGGCATTAGTAGGCCGAGGGTTTCTACCCAATAGACATAATAGTTTATAAACAGAGACCGGTAAATATTATTTCCATTAAGATAACCACAGCTGAAGGTCACATATAAGAGGCTAGAGAGCCATGTTCGGTATAAACATTTGCTTTAACGAAGTAACAACATGATATAAAGAAAATATTTTTTATGGCATATTATAGGAAACCACAAAAATGGAGGTGCAAACACATAGTCTCATTACAAGTCAATTTTTACATTGCAAATTCCTTTGTGAAGGAGAAATAAATGAGTTACAGAAACTCTATCCAGTTTAGAAATTCCTCTTCACAACAGTCATATGTAAATAAGCAAATCGGTCTGGATTCCTACCGAAAATGAAAAGATTCTATCAAGATTTAATCTCTAGCATTCCATGAGAAACATGAATGAGCTCTAAGACGGCTAAGGCAAATGTATCAGTATAAAAAACTGGAAAAATATCCGCTATCATGATGGCCGAACCCAAGTAACTGATGTTGCAGAACTTTGAACCTTTCACATGCTCCTTAACCAAAACAGAAAGGAAGTTTTTTAATGCATTTGCTTCAGATGAGAATCCAAGTTTCATAATAGTTCATAGATACTACAAAAAACAAATGAAAATAGAGATTTAACCATTGTTCTCAGTATCAAAAGAAAATAACAAAGGAATGCTTATTATGTAGAAGTCGAAACTAGTAAAACTCTGTGTAGTTGATGACGCAAGACAATAATAATATTTTAGCTTTTCCAACTCGAATAACAGGAGTTTGACACGCATAAATGAAACCCAAAGCTCACACCTTGGTGGACTGTGTAAGAGTAATGGAGGCGGAGCCATGTCTCTCTCAAAGGAGCCGAGAGGTATGCAGAGTAGAAAACTCAAATAAAATGAAATTCGGCATAGTTTGTAATTATACACAGCCATATGCCGGAAAGAAGCTAGGGTTTTGGAGGAGAATTCAAGACAACTCCCACCCAAAATATCAGTCGTAGATCGGGTCGAAACACACGATCGAGATCACAGGGTAATTGCACCAAATTTTGATGAAATCTCCCAGTTGTACTTTGGAGTTATTACCCAGTACTCGACTTTTGAATTTAGTCAGAGGTGCCAGTGAAGTTAGCGGTGGTAGCTGGGAATGTTTTATTGCTGTAATAAAAGAAATATATATATTATGGCCATGTACCATTTATGAAAGGTTGTAATGATATAAATGTGGAAATTTAACAGAACTATGTTAATAATTGTAAAGTCCATATTTGTATAGGGTAGTTCTTAACTCCGATATTAGGTAGGTAAATTTTTTTTTTATAGCTTCATATTGGTGTATGTGACATATTGGATAAAAAATAGTTATTTTAATAATTATTTATTTGATGATATAGAATGTTTTTTATTTAGTTTTTGTATTTGGTTTTTCTTGTGAAATTTTACAATAAATTCTCTCAGAGGTTTTGACAAACTTCTAGGCTTTGAATAGATTATCCCAAGAGCTAAGTGCCAAAATATTTTCATAACTTTTCGTGTTGTCTTTGAAGGCTTCATATTCTAAAATGAAATGTTTTTGTGTTTTCACTTTTCCTGAAGAGAAAAAAATACATACTCTTTCCTCCCCCACTTCTTTTGGCCTTTTCCAAGGCTCTATTTCACAACAGAGTTGATTGAGAATTAATCTTTAATTGAGCAATAACAATTTTGGCTCTCCAAGAAAAATTGGCCCCTATATAATCTTTTTGTTGATGATCATGAGTGGGATTAATAACATATGTCAACAAATGTAATTGCAATAGTAGATTATGTAAGTAATTTCTTTTTAATGTGGTATTAGATTTAGAAGTTTTGTAATGACAACATATAAGAAATATTTGTATTAGACAGATCCACAAAAAACCTCTCAACTTAACCATGAAACTTGATAATACCAATGTCCAAAAAATTGAACCAATACCCTTAATCTTTGAATAGTAAAAATACTTTAAAAAAAACTAATTAAAATAATCATCAAAACTGCATGTAAAATGTTTTGTTATATAGTATAATTCTTTTATATTTTTATGATTATTTTTATTTACCTACAATGTATTTATTTTTAACCATAAGGATACAACCAAACATGCATTCTATATAGTAGATCATAAAGATACGACTGACCAAACGTGCATTCTCTATAATAAATCATTAAAATCCAACCAACATCTATTCTTTATCTACCGAAACACCGTTACAGAGGAACGTATATTTTAAATAATTACGCCGGGAGGCGTTCTTTTGCTGGCTTTGGGTGAAAGTCACTGTTCACCCCAGCCAATGAGAGAGTTTTATCATCGTCCTTCCAACAAATTAAATTTCGCCATCTGTTTGTTCGTTCAACCAATAAAAATTCACCATTTGTCTGAATTTTCCACATTCTCCCCATACCTGCGTGTCTGCGTGTCTGAACCTCCCAAGCTCCCTCCGGGCACAATGACCCAATCTAGCACCTCCCAATCAAACTGTTGCAGGATTTTGATCGCTGCAGTCTTCTGCTGCTCCAACCCTAGACTATTGAACGAATTCGCCGGATAGATTAGCAAATCTACAGTCACCTCTTGGATTGGGCCATGGCGACGCAGAAAGTGCTCCAGAATTTGTTGAACAAGCGCCCCTTCGTGCTCACGCGCTCAACCTTCGTGGGGTCAGGGTCATATGCTGCGCACTGGACAGGAGACAAAAAAGCCACCTGGGAGGATCTCTGCTACTCAATCTCCACCATTCTCAACTTCGGCATCTTCGGGATGCCCATGGTGGGCGCTGACATCTGTGGCTTCTATCCCAACACTACGGAGGAGCTCTACGGGCGGTGGATTCAACTGGGGGCCTTCTATCCCTTCAGTAGAGACCATTCCAAGCTTGATAGAAAATGCCAGGAGCTTTATCTCTGGGATTCCGCTGCCAAATCAGCAAGAAAAGCTTTGGGGTTGCATTACTGCCTTTTGCCTTATCTTTACACAGTCAACTACAATGCCCATAATACTAAAGCTCCCATTGCCCATCCTCTGTTTTTCTCATTCCCACAAGACCGAGAAACCTACGCTGTGAGCAAACAATTTCTTCTCAGCCCAGGGATTCTAATTTCTCCCGTGCTCTGTAACAAAACCATATTGGTGAATGCTTATTTCCCAAAGGGAAGCTGGTATATCCTCAACGATATGACCATCGTCGTGAAGTCCAGTGGCCAGTATGTTACCCTCCAAGCTCCCATAGATACCATTAATGTTCATGTGTGAGGGCATTATTATGCCCATGCAAATAGGGGGAATGACCACTACGGCGGCCAGGATGACCCCTTTCACTTTGATTATTGCGTTCCCACTCAGATTCCAGTCTACAGGCGGGAAGGCCAAAGAGAATCTCTTTTTGGATTCAGGCGAAGATGTAGAAATGAAGACTGCAGAGGGGAAGTCTACATATGTCGATTTCTCTGCGGAGTCGGATGGGAAGAAAGTGAGACTGCTACCTCAAGTTCAGAGTATAGGTGAATGCATTTAAACTCTATCTCAAGTTCTTTCAGATTGTCTTTTTAAGTAGTGCTTTCCATGTATGTTTGTCTTCACAAATCTTCTGTTTGTTTACATGTCTTTGGATGAGGTATTTTTCTGGTTTGATCAGTAAGAAGCATATTCTGATCACGGAGAACACCGCCAGGGAGGGGCAAATACATATATAGTTATGTTTTTTAACTGATTTTGAAAGTGCAAAACCTTGTATAGGCTGGAAAGGGAAACTTGAGTTACAAGGGTAGGTCTCGCACCAATCGACCAAATAAGGTCCTGGTCAAACCTTCTAGCAAAGGGTGAAACAGACATACTGGTAGACTGGCAACGAAATTTTGCTACTATCGACAACTATTGCCATATTTTTTGACTGAATGCCTAGTAAGAAATGGTGATGGATAAATTCGATACCAGGGAATATCCCAACAAAATAATTCTTTGAATAGATCATCACGCTAACAACATTGTTCATTTTACTAAAAGACAACCAGAGAAATGGTAAGCGCAAGCGAAAAACAGAGACCTGGAATGCTTAGCCAGTGATATCAAAAAAATTGATATTCTGTCTTCGACATTGAAATACATATAAACATAGACCATAGAAAGATCTAAATCCTCGTGAAGAAAATCCCACAAAAAATTAATTAGTACAAAATCACAAAAACTATTGGCCTCTCTAACACACAGACCTAGTGTCTCCACGGGATTTGAACTTGTACCAACTATTCAAACAACAGTTAGATAATAATGGAAAATCAACAAGGGTTAAACATGACTAAACAGAACGGATAGACATCAAAAAGACGGTATTGCCCATTACTGGGATTACATAACAGCCATAGCAGAACTATTCTCATTCATGAAAAATAAATTGGGGTTTCATTTTAGACAACACTAAACCAACAAACACACACCAAAAAAGGATTATTGAAGGAATTGAAACCGTAACCCTAATAGCACTTAATATTTTCCCCTGATCTACTGAAAAATTCAACATGGATAAAGAAATACCACACATACAGCCCTTGAAACCAAAAAAACAAGCCATAATCGTATGCCCTGCCCTAAGACGCCCAGGGTTTGAAACTCGTAAGATCCATGAAACACTGGAATAACAGTCGCTCTTTTTGGATTCAGGCGAAGATGTAGAAATGAAGACTGCAGAGGGGAAGTCTACATATGTCGATTTCTCTGCGGAGTTGGATGGGAAGAAAGTGAGACTGCTGCCTCAAGTTCAGAGTACAGGTGAATGCATTTAAACTCTGTCTCAAGTTCTTTCAGATTGTCTTTTTAAGTAGTTCTTTCCATGTATGTTTATCTTCACAAATCTTCTGTCTGTTTACATGTCTTTGGATGAGGTCTTTTTCTAGTTTGTTGTTGTATGAGTAAATTTGAGCATTCTCTTTGCTGGGTTCTTGCTGTTTGACGTATCCTGAGATACCTTCCACTGGAATGTTCCTATGGAGGTAATCCCCCAGTTGATACTCGGTTGTTTGATCTGGTCTTTATAGGTCTCCCAAACAAAAGCAAAGCTTGGAAATAAAATCTCTATAAAGCCATTGCAAATATGTGTCTGTTTTTCTTACCTTAAAAGCTGCTGCATATGTTGCCTGCAAGTTTGACATACCCTCAAAGGGCATGCGGTTAGTTATTAGTTCCCAAAGAACAATAGAAAAACTATATACATCGACCTTAAAGTTGTAATGCTTTTTTTCACCAAGCCTTAACGTTACTGTACTGTACAACTGCACCCAATAAAACTTGGTTGTATCTGAGTGATGCTTACGCCAGTAAACTACAAACACTTTTGAAATTAATTCATATTATGCAATCAGAAGGGACTCATATTTTACATGGAACATGGCATGAACCACAAACCTCAAAAGCCATCCAACGATATGTTCCTGTCTCTGCAGTCATCATCTCCGTAAGAGATTCTTCTCGGGCAAGACGAAATCAATTAGCTTCAAGGACTTCTGATCTGCAATTAACAGCAGGTTATCTGCAAAAAGAACAGTCACACCTCCAAATAAAGTTTAAACATACAATTACTACTAAACTGGAGTGAAAACACTAGACTAGAAATAAATCCATCATAATTATTTCACGTATTGCAACAGCAGCAGCATATCTCATCCATGCAACGGTCACTGGAGAATTTAATTGAAAATGTCAAGGTGCACTTTTCAGTAGATCATGGTTCCCTGCAAATGGATGGAGGAGACTCATGGGAGCCAATAGAGATTTTCAGTGAAAATTAGTTATCAGACAGAGAAAAGCATGAAACTTCCAACCTAAGGCAACAGTGTATAATTGAAAATTTCCCACAATTTTAAGATGCCATGACTAAATAACAGGAAGGCAGATGATATTCTATAGAGCAAGGTAGACGGTGCTTTTGATAGGGTGGAGGGGAAATGGTCTGCCACAATAAGTTCTCACATTTCAATATTTATGTTGATATTTAATGGAAATATGTATTTGACTGCCCAACAATGATATACCAAAACAGAGACCTGTCAAATTATAAAATGCCAAAAGTCTGGAGAAAAAGACCTTAACCAAGACAGATTGACAAGATATCAAACCCCTGCATATGGAATTTCTTTTCTCCTCTCTGAATTATTTTTCCAGTTTCTAAAATCAACTAAAGCACCAATGTCTAACTTGGCTCCATTCAGATGTGAACTTAGATGAAAAAATAAAACATAACGGATTTCTAATTTGAGGAAATCAAAATGAAATTAATGTTATGGTTTATCAAATCAAACACCTTCAATCAGTTGTAGAAGTTACCAATACGTTCTCTCTTGTTGCCATCATGTAAACATGCTAACACGAACAACATAGATGATTAGAACGAAAATCCAGGATGCAAGTTTATTTAATCCAGAGATTTTCTACCTTTTTCACTATGTTTTGAAAACAGAGAAAGACAACTACATTTAATAGCTTTTTTTGGTGAAAGGGTTTTAAAGGAGTTTCTGGGCAGTATTTTGATGAACATAGTGGTAGCAATTAGCTGACAAGTGACCATATTTTTGCATATTTTAACTTTTGGTGTTATTTGGAATTGGTCTTAATTTACTTTATTGATGTCTGGTTGAGGCTACAATATTAATTATATGTTTGTATGGTGGATCTCAGGACTATGTACCAACATTTTTTTATAACTTTAGTGCAGATGTTCTGATGGATGCCAACACAGTGAACCTTGGCCTGTGGGATACATCAGGTACTAATGGTGGAATCAGAGTTCTTATCCAAGATTTGCTTGTTCTTTGATAGTCTCTGTTTAAAGACATTCTATATTTCATGTTAAACTGTAGAATACCTTTTTTTTCCTGGCTTTATTTTCTTGGGTTTAAAGTTCTTAAACAATCATTTTATATGCATTGCTAGTTTTTTCAAAGAGTAACCATTCTAGGAGTTTGGATTTTAGGCTTTCTCTAGAAATTTGGTGGAACAGGTCAGGATGACTACAACAGATTAAGAGCTCTGAGCTACAGGGGAGCAGATGTTTTTACTCTGGCATTTTCTCTTATTATCAAGGTAAGCTATAAGAATATTACCAAAAAGGTTTGTTTTATGTGGATTGTGCTTTATGCAATCTTATTTTGGGTTCTATTTGAAATAAATTCTGAGAAGACACATTTTTTCCACCCAAAAAAATATAATATCTTGAAAGTTTGATGTGAGGATGTCTTGTTTACTAAAATGGTTGTCTAACATAAGTTCAACAATGACTGTGCAGTGGCTTCCTGCACCTGGTGTTCCAATAGTTCTCGTTGGAACTAAACTAGGTAAACGATCCTTTCCTTTGTTACATATTTGTAATTTAAAACATTTCCAAGCTAGAAAAAGGTTTCCAGAAGGTTTTTCCTGCTTTACTTCAATAAGTGTTTGATCCAGATTTTCCATTCTCATAAAATGTTGTAACATTTACACCAAATGACAAGTAGACATGCATAAATTGATATCCTATAAGTTAGACCTGTATTATATTAACTATATGACTTCTAAGCAAAGCCCGCCACTATTTTCTCAGAACATACTTTTCAAGATTGCATGTATGTCACAGATCAGTTGAGTTGGGACTCGATATTTATAATTATTTAATATCATATTTATTTTTGTTGTAATTTATTTAATTCATGATTAATTAATTTAATATTTGTATTTTATTTTATTTATATTTTGTATTTTAATTAATTTAATTCTTCCATTAACATTTATTTAACTTCTAATTTATGTTATTATTTAATACTTTATTTATTTTTATTCATATTTATTTAATTCATGATTAATTCATTTATTATTTTTATTTTATTTTATTTGTATTTTGTATTTTAATTAATTTATTTTTTCCATTAACATTTATTTAATTTATAATTTATGTTCTTTATTATTATGATTAATTTGTGATTTATTTAATTATGCCATGCTCTCAGAAATCAATTTCATCTACTTATTTGTGTAATTTTTATCCATCATCGTTTTCGTTTAATGACAGCTTTGCCCAGGTGGCGGATAAGCAAGGGCTCAGAGACGGAGGTGTAGCTTTGCCCAAGGGATGGATAAGAAAGGGCTCACAGACAGAGATGTAACGCCACGTTCGTTCGCTAGTGATATTTACGGAAGTATTAAGCAGTGGTTTAATTCCTTCGGTGTCCTTTTGTTCATGAATTCTCTGAAACAAAATAACAAAAAAAAACTCAAATTTCTTTGCCACCAAACAATTATTACTGATCTCTTTACACATCCTGTATAGAGCACAACAGAAGTGCAACTTAAAAAATCTATACAGAATAGAATATCACAATTTCAACCTATCACTGGTTAGAAGTAAACTTATTCATATTACTAGTCTTTAGATCCCTGTGCATAATCCCATTGGCATGTAGACAGTCCATTGCTTATGCAATGTCAAGTGCAAAACTTATTGCAACATGGAGATCAATTCGATTGGGATGTAAACTCATTATGTGCTTCCGAAGTGACATGCCTGGGAGCAGTTCGGTAACTATTGCCTTGATTGGATCTTTGCATGCTTCGATGAACTGCAATCACATATACATGTTCGATTATAGCTGAATTCTTAAGTCACAGCAGAATTTAAAAGCACCTATAAGTCATGCAAAAGCAAATCCAAAACAAACTACCCTGACAACATAATTAACCACCGTGCCAAGCAAGAATCCTAGAAGCCAATGAAAAGGTTAGGGAATGCAATAAATTATAAGCAACAAAAATGAAGCTATCCTATTTTTTTCTGAACACACAAAAGCTCACATCAATGTTGGAAAGCAAACAAAGTTGTGAGCATATCTCAAATCAGGAAATTTAAAGATCAATTTCAACTGAACCCCAATATGTTTGGGATTCACATGAACTTCTACTCGCTAAAATACATATTATACATATAACTGAACTTTTCCCTTTGCAACAAAGCAATAGATTATATCAAAGAAAGGAAAATCAGTGAATAAAAAATAAGTACCTTAACAAGGTTCTTATGCTGTACTTTAGACATCATAACAACTTCTCTTGCAAATCGTGTCTCCAATCTTGCTTTTTCTTCAGGAGTGTCTTTTGGCTGGGTTGTTGCTGTTCCACGTTCCGGGAGATATCAAACGATTTAAAAAAAAAAAAAAAAAAAAAACCAATTTAGCTATGAATTCATGTAACCTTCGTCCCATCTAATATTCTCTCTTTTATTTTGAACAAAGGTCTTGATTTGTTGTCCCAATTTATAAGATTTCGTTTCTGCAAAGGAAAATATTTTAGCCATTATATGTTTCCTTATGTTTGCACAGTGGAACAAGCAATGTTTAGTTGCTGTTATGAGCCTTAAATATTGTGTTCCTCCTTCCGACCTTCCTTTGCACCTCCTGGTGCAATTGCTAGTTATAATATTCTCATGGATTAGGTACTGCTAGTAAGGGCTGAAAAACCACTTGAATAGATTGGGAAAACTAGCGTTCAATAATAAAACTTTTGATAACTTCTTACGCTTTGTAACGACATTATTGATAGAACTCATGGGGCTGAATATCGTCCTTTTCTGGAAAAGTTTTATTTGTTAAAATTGGGACCGACCATGACTACACTATAATTATTTGATAAATGTTGTGGGCGCTTTTCCAATTCATGTTTAGTAATCGCTTCGCACCCTTTATTGGTAATCGATGAGTTTCGAATCTTCGAGAGCTTGAGTTAATCATATTTATTGATATTGTAGGAATTTTAAATATTTTTGGTTATTGATTGATTGGAGACTTGCACAGTTATGTATATTGTTAATCATTTTCGGAATAGTATTGTGTAGAGTATGTGATCTTTTCATCTTTTTCAATAGAAACTTCATCTATTATCAGAGACAAAAAAAACTATTGGGTTGATTTCAAATGTTCTCATTTTCCGTTGAATTTGCATGTTTTTTTGAATTTGATAAAATAAAATTAATGGTGTTGCTTTTATTTACTAGATTTTAAAATATTTACAAAATATATATTTTAATTTTAATTTATTAGATTTTAAAATATTTTCAAAATTTACAATCCAATTAAATTTGTTGAAATTTTCTATTGTATTAATAAATTTCTAAATCATTATTATTACTGTTTTGAATAATTCTAGGGTTAATTCCAAAGTAGCTTAATTTACTTAAGCTATTTCTAAAGAGATGAATGTGAAAACCCAACACTCTCAAACTCAAATCTGGGAATCAACCTTGGACTAAAACTCATACCATGTAGAAGTTTTCTATTATAGCTAAACATGGAAACATTAGAAAATTCCAAACCATCATCTTTAACGTTTTAAGTGATATGAATCCCAGAGTGACTATTAGTCCACGTAATCGTTTCCATCAAATGAATGTGAAAATCCAACAAAATTTAGCTCAACTCGTGATGTAGTAAATCAACTCAGAATGTTGGGGTTTCAGGTTTCAAATTGGTATATTGGTTTACGAAAAACCTGACATCACACTCCATTAATTTATTAAAGTTGGTGCCGTACGTGGTGCTTCGCTTTGTCCATATTATAAGAAACATCCCTCGACAGCTTACGGAGAAAATAGCTTTGAGTGCACGAGATTTCAGTATTATTATTATTATTATTATGGTGAACACTACCAGCTACTCATATTGCTTAATGTATGTCCATAGCTGCTTTCACGAGGTCTTTGCCTTGAGATCGTTAATGCCCCTCACTTTTTATATATATTAACACTTGGTGGTCATATAAATAATTTCATAGTGCCCACCATCCCAAATCTGAGGATTCGGAGAATCCTTCTCAGATTTTGTTTTTGGCATTTTAGGGACAGTTAAAAGCTCAGTTTTAGGGTTAGGGTTGGATAATTGGGGGATATTGCAGCCTGGATCATGGATATGGAAGATATTACAAGTTTGGAAGAATTGAAGGCTGTCAAAGTCTTGGGACGCGGAGCTATGGGCACTGTATTTCTGGTTATTGATGAGAAGCGATATGACAAAAGATGGTTGACACTCAAAGTGATTAACAAATCCGCGATGATGGAAAAAGAGGATGGGCTGAGGAGGACAGAGGCGGAGTTCGACATTTTGTCTACTTCATTGCCTCATCCATTTCTGTCGCCATTTCTGGGTCGACTGGAGACTGAAAAAATAATTGCATTCTTAGGAGAATACTGCCCTGGAGGTGATCTCAATAATTTAAGGCACCAAAAACCTGAAAAAACATTTTCAGAATCCGTCATGAGGTGAGAAGCTTGCGTTTTTTTTTCTCTGTTGATTATATCAATGAGTGATTTTTAATGTAAATATTGGCAATCTCCTCGCTATATATATATATATATATGATCAGAAGGGACATCGCTGATCCCTGCAGTATGAGAAAGATTACACTTTTTTATTACACTTTTTGAAGTTTGGACTTTCCCATGTTTACCGGTGTAAGGACTTGAACTCTGTAACTAATAGTTTTTATGCTTATGGTTAAATCACTTCCTTTTCCATCAAGCCATAGTTCAGGGATATGATTTGGGTTTTTTGTTTTTCTGGGCTCTTGGTTATTGTTGAGTGCAGGTTATTGTTTTTGGAGCCGTTTTCAGATGTATAAAATCTTGCTGAGAATTAGACTACAAGACAAATTACTGAACTTGTAAAATCAAACCTCTACACTTAACCGTTAGACCAGCCTAGATATTTACCCTTACCCCTAGCCACCTGATATTCCTATATTCTCCGCCCCTCCAACCTGCACAGAGGCAGACCGATCAGCTGAATATTTGTTCAGCCTGGTCATGTTCAGATGGATCGGTAGGTACGTTTTTATGTACGCTCGATCGGCTGAATCTTCCTCCACCCTACTCATAGGCTCATCGATCTTTAGGATTTTTTTTAATCTAATTTTACAAATGGAATAGAATCACACATATTGAATAGTAGACATATGTATGAAAATAAAATAAATAATCACCTAGTCTTGATGATGAACTACATTGGTTGGTTCGAAACTCATCGACTTTGTTCATGATAATGTGATTATTACTGAAAGATTTCTTCATAAAATAAATAAATAAATTTAAAAGTATTTATATATATTTTAATTATAACTCTTCTGGGACTTCACATAAGAATTTTAGGGACCAACGCTTTTCGAACTACCAACTGTACTTCATCGTCAGGATGTCCCGAAATTCTTATGTGATGTCCCGAAAAAATTATAATTAAAATGTGATAGATCCACTATCAACATTTATGTATAATTATTTATAAATTTATTTGTAATAAAGTAATATACTTATTTTATTTTAAAGTGGAAACTTGTTAATTTAGATTAGAAAAAAACTACCAACTATTTTAAAGTGTAACTTGTTAATTTACATTAAAAAAAAATTAACAACTATTGCATCTAACAATTTAAATTAAACTAAACACTCTCTCTCTATATATATAATTTCATAAAAATTGTAAACTTTTTATTAAATTGTAGATATTGAATCCATAAAATTATAATTAATAGTGTAGACTTCTTATCGAATTGTGGATGTTGAATCGATAAAATTATTTCATTACCTTTATTGAAGATTCATTTTCTATCAATCACGATTCTTTAAAATGTTTTTTTTTAATAAAAATATTTTATTTTTCAATAATATATTAAAATATTGTTTTTTTTTTAAAGTTTAGTTTATTAATTTCTTAAAAATGTTAAATCATGCTTTATATTTTAATTTATATTAATTTTAAATTTGATAAAATATTATTTATAAATAATTTATTTTATAACAAAATTATAAAATAATATATAAATAGATAATATAATTTATAATTATATTCAATACTCTTCTCGTAATCTATCACCTTCTTCATAATCTCTCATTAATACCAACCTCGTTAATTCATAGGTATACGTGGAAACAAACATTATTTATTAAATATTTCAGAAAACTTAAATTAAAATTATAATATATTTTAATTTAATATTTAAACAAATTTTTAATTTAATATATAAAAAAAATTAAATTTAAATTTGAATTTTGAATTTAATTTCAAGAAAGAATGTGATTTTTTGTTAATTAAAATGTATTTTTTAATGTGATTTTTTGTTGTGATTTAGCACTGTCAAAATCTCCTTAGAACACTGGAAATTCTATAAATTAAACAACTTAAACTCAAGTTTTTAAAAATCTCTCTCAGATTTTAGATAAAATTAACCGAAAAAAATGTTAAACTAAATTACATCAATATTATAACAATTTGACCAATAATCAAAATGGAATTATTGTAAATTATATTTTAAGTTTAAAATGTATTCTTAAAATATATTTTAATTAAAAAAACATATTTTAATATATATTATTATTACTCTCAATTTAGTTATTCTTACAAATTTGAACCAAATTTATAACCCATTAGAATAATGATACTCAAGTTACCAACATTGGCTCATTCTAAAAACTCAATACACATATTCTCTTAGATATTTTTATTCTTAATTTAACTAATATTTTAAAATTAAATTAAATTTTTATAATTTATTAATAACATATAAATTATTATAAAATTCAATATATAATTTTTTTTAATTTTCAATGTACATAAGTTTTCAATCATCTAAGCCTTATATGTGGTGTTTCCCCAGGTTTTATTCATCGGAGATCGTGATAGCATTGGAGCACCTACACAGGCAGGGCATAGCTTACATAGACCTCAAACCTGAGAACATCCTCTTACAAGCCAGTGGCCACATAATGCTTACAGACTTTGATCTCTCTACCAGGCTTTCACTCAAGCATTGCACAAGCCATTCAGAAACTCCAAATGTACGCCAACAAAAACAGTACAAGGGCATGCATATTCCACACCTTAGACATTCAATAATGTCATGCTTAAACCCATTACATCCCCAACCTGATAAACCCAAAAAGTCTCCCATGCCTATCCCCAACAATCTCAATTATGCCCAATTTTCTCCAATTAACAAAACCAAAAGCTCACCATCTAGTCCTCCAACAAGGTCCAATTCCTTTGTGGGTACAGAAGAATATGTAGCCCCAGAGATGCTCAAGGGCATCGGTCATGATTTTGCAGTGGACTGGTGGGCTTTGGGGGTTCTACTCTATGAAATGTTGTATGGTAAAACACCCTTCAAGGGTACAACAAAGAAAGAAACATTATACAATATACTAATAAAACAACCCCAATTCTCAGGCCCATGGAATCCTCTAAGAGATCTCATAATCAGATTGCTCGAGAAGGAACCGTCTAGAAGACCCAGTGTTGATGGCATAAAAAACCATCTGTTTTTCAAGGGGCTCAATTGGGACACCGTTCAATGTATATCTAGACCACCATTTGTTCCATCAGTTCATACTCCTATGGAGGAAATGATGAGTAGTTCCATTGACATGGAAGAGTACGTAGAGGTTAACTCCACAATATCCAACAAACACAAGAAGAAGAACAATGATAATTTCTGGAATTGTAAGGAAAAGAGTAAACAGACTTGGGTTAAGAGGTTATCCACAGGAGAAGAAAATAATGATGATTTTGGAGCGTTTTGAGAAACCAACCATTGCATTTGAAAATGTTGAGTTTTCTAGTTCGTTGTGTATTCATGCCCTGTTAATTATAATGCTACAAATTAAATGTAAATTTCTCACATAAAGGAAAAATTAAAATGGGAGGCAATGGAGTTCACACCCATCATGGTTTCTCAACGTATTACAGGTCAATCATTGTTTTTCAGGCATCCTAAATTCATATAAATTTTATAGAGATTTTGATCTTATAATTGTCGCTATGTATCGAGAAAACATAGTAAATTTTTCCCTATATTGAGTAAACATAGCTATGTATGGAGAAAACATAGTAAATTTTTCCCTATATTGAGTAAACATAGCAAATTTCGCCCCAGTATTGAGAAACTAGAGCATCACACTCATAAGTGGCATTGAGGAGTAGTGTAAAAAAAACAAGGCTTTAGTGTAAAGAAATAATTATGTTGGAAATTGTATTAAAAAATATTGTACGGTTAAAAAAGGGTGTACTTTCAAACTATTTATTAGAAAATGTAGTAGTTTGGTATATTTATAAGGAGGTTATTTTTAATTTGATTGTATGTAATTTGGATTGTCAAATAGTTTAATCATGTTGATTTTTATTTAACCAACATAGATCCAACATGTGCAGAGAGTGAAAACTTTTTTAGAGTATAAAATACAATGTGTTATTTTTCATTGTTTAAATTGTATTTTTGAATGCTAAATAGAGTATATATAAGCATTTTAACAATAATTACTTAATTTTTCATGATATATACATATTTTTAAGTATATGTCAATATAAATTGTTATTAAAATATTTTATCAATAACCAAATTATAGGATTTACTCACACATTTTTTTTTACTTCTAATTACTTTACAACATATTCATTTTAACTTTTATTTTCATTTTAAAGGTGAAGTGACTGAAGAATAGACTGACACATCTCCTCATACTGGGTTGTAGAATGAGCCTCTCCACTCAATCAAAATTAATTATCATCAAATATACGATTGATTATAAAATGTGCAATCAAGAGATTTATAATATGATTTTATATATTATATTTTTTATTATAATTTGATTTGGATATATTTATGATATTCTTTTAAATGGTTATACTGATTCTAAAATTTATTAATGTTTATATTGCATTGTGATATTTTTTATGACTTATGTCAAAATTTGATATTCTTTAATGGTTATGTCACATTGTGACATTAATTTTGGTTCAATTATATTAAATTTTTACATTCACAATAGTCACTTTTGCATTACAAAATTCATCAAGGGTTAAGTCATATTAAGTTCGGTTGACTATGGTGGGCCATGTTTGATTATGTTTGACCATGGTTGAGTATTGCAGATCATGTTTAATCATTGTTGACCATGATTTACACCCTAAGAGAACCATTAATTTTATAGGTCAAAAGTAAAGGTGATCGATGAGATGAAGGATGTATTAATATGATTTTCCTTTGATCCACTAGGTAATTGACATTATAGTTGTTGATATACTAGAGGCATATGACCTACTATTAAGTAGAGGTTCGTCTTAAAAATTGATAGGTTACTTTGCCAGTAAATAATGAGCCTTGCAATAACTCAACTTGAGGGGCCCAACAAGCCATTAAACTTTAGGTGAAATAAATCGGGAAACTTTTTTATTAAGACTAACTTTGATGATGATTTAGCCTAGTTAACTCGCACCACGTTAAAAAGTAGAGTAACCTTATTCAGTTACTACATGATGGTGTTAATGAAATATTTATTTTGGCCATAAATACTAGTAATAGCACTAACATAGATGTAAATATTGATAATCTAAATAAATTGGAAGTTGGTACTAAGATCTGTGAATTATTCTCTAATGATTTTGATATGCAAGATTATTATGTTGCAAGGTGTACTTTAATTGAAAAAAAAAACATAAATCCCTGATTTCTTATTAATCAAAATTCAAATTTACTAATTAGTGAGACATGAAAATACTCCATGTATTGAATTTGGATTATGGTTTATGTCTTCAGTCAAAATTTCACTAGTAAGAGTGTGGAAATATTTATCATCTTTAAATCATGTTGGATATTGCATTTATTCCTCATTTTCTTAACATGATTGTTGACATTTTTGTTTTTTCACTCATAAAATTTCCTCCATCGCGTGAAAACCTTTCTATCAATCTTCTTTGCAAACCTTGTGTCTCAATTCACACCATTGTCTAGAGAAATAATTAGTGTAGGTTTTAACCTTGCACAAATAATTATTGCAAATATATTCTCGATAAAATAGAAAATATTCAGTGGTTGTAGAAAATCATTTTTCTAGTTTCCATAAAGTTTTTCATAGTTGTAAATATATCCTTGATCACTATTTTGGAAGGGAAACAAGAGAATGGATCGTAAAAAATGGTTTTTCAACTTGGTATCACCAAAACTCTCATATGAAAAAATCAACCTTTATCGATAATCTTATGGGAAGAGTTCTATTTAAATGGAAAATAACTCAATAAGAGATTCTAGTCTACATAGCAGAAAAAACAGAAAAAATTGAGAAGCTAAGAGAAAAAGTTTTTGGTTTAGTTGAGAAGTAGGCACGAATCACTTTCACCCCTTATGAAGAATAATGTGACTCTTCCCCACCAATTTGAGTGGTATGTATCTCAGGATAACATGATTAAGAGAGGCAACTCTTTTCTTACAACTATTTGTAGTGGCAATGTTTTAATTTTGGTTGTTAATCTCTAGGAATGTACTTCTGTTAGTTATGTTTTAGTTTAATTGATGGAATTTTTCTTTGGTAATATGTAATGCAAAAATTTTGAAAATTTTCTACTAGTCTACTTTCCGAAGTGGCATACCAACAGCTAGTGTAAAACAACTATGTACCTCCTTTTTTGAAAATTAATATAAAGTGTCTAACCTTAGAAAAAAATTATTTGATGACAAATCATTCTAAAGGAGGAGGAAATATTATAAAAAAATAGCGTAAACATATAAGTAATTCATAATTAATGAAGAGACACATCAAATTATATCTATCAATGAAAATACTTGAATTCTTATGAAAGGAGACATTCTTCAAGTATATATATATGGATCCTCATATGTAATTCATATCATTATATCATTTATACTAATACAATTATGTTTATTGTTCTTACGAATATTTTTATATTCTAAATATTTTGGGTATTTTAATCATGAGCCAGATTTGGCTATCACATGAATTGTTAGTGCTCATGAATGTAAAAATTGAGATTAAAGAAAGTGTTATATTGTAACCTTATATGTTTGACCGATTATGGAGATAGGTTAGTTTATTTTTGCTCATTTTAAATAGTTATCTATTAGTTAGTTAGAATGGTGTTAGTTTTTTACAACATTGAATCTTTGCTATTTGTTTCGATTTAATAATGAGAAAGGAAAGGTAAGAGTCAATGATTTCTAGTTCATTCATACCTATCTCTACATATAAAATTAATATGACTAAATGAACATATAAAATAAAAATTTAAGTAGATATATGAAACTTCTCTTAGATTATTGTTGATGTCATTTTTATATATCTTCATTTGAAACCACTTAGACCGTTGTAGGGTATCATATGTGATACCATATCTTGTTTAGACCCCAAATCCTATGAGGGGTACTCATATGGATATTGTCCTTGATAAAACGTATACATAATAAACCCACAATACGATCCGCTTATTAAATGTATACATAAAAAAGATACATGCATAGTTAAAAATATATGAAAAAAGTGTTTTCACTCTATAAATCCATGTCATATATTATATAAAATCTAAAATTCATTATTTTTTGCAAAGCTATAATGATTGAATAGGAACTCAAAACTGGTGATCGATTGGGTCTCATCAAAATCCACTTGTCACACGAAGACTCTAAGAAGTATATTTGATGAAGTAATGCTCCTCAAGTCACTTTTTGACTTCCACTCTTGTCATCATATTTACAGGGAGTGAAACCACTCTGCAGAATAACTTTCCAAAGAAGGAAAACAACAGGCACATGGTACTTGGCACGTGACAAAGATCAACACCAACACTGAGTATCATTATTATCATCGACCATTCATGGACATATAACAGAGAAATGTAGTTTTACAAGACTGAACATGTTTTATGGAGCTAGGCTGACATTTATGGACCACTTTGACACAATTTTGATCTTCATTTTTGATATCATAAAAAAATCCATATACTGGATTATACTCACTATACTTTGACACAATTTTGATCTTCATTTTTGATATCATAAAAAAATCCATATACTGGATTATACTCACTAGAATTTGTTGACATGATGTATACATTTTTTGTTATATGTTAAGATGATGGAACTGAGGTAGTTAATACCAATCAGTTTTTTTGTATGTTTTCATTCGAGCCATACATAATGTAATTTTCATCTTTTATCATAATGCAAATTATGATGAAAATTACGATTTTTCTTGGGGGAAAAAATAATGGTTGAATAGGAACCCAAAAAATATTACCAAACTTGCAAATGATGCATAAATAGAATAAACCCTTTATAAAAACCTTACCATGAAATTGTAATAACAATATCTCAAGATGAAATTGTAGAGAAAATATATAAAGAGAATGAACTGTGAAATTCAATTCAATTTTTTAATGAGCATGGAGCAATGCCATTTATTCACATTATTATATATTGATTGAATAGAATGAATATGCATTCCAAAAAAGGATGCCCATGCATAAAAAGACTTCCTCAGTCCATAAGGAAGAATCAAAGATTGTTTTTTGTTATTATGTTGATAGGCATGTATATTTTAGAACTGGAAAAGAGCTTCTAGACCAAACGATGAGGATTCATTTAATCATTATATTTTTTTTCATCTTGACTTTTCAATTTTAAATGTTTTTATTTTTTTCACAGCAAGAAGACGAAACTTTAACTTGACACTATTAACATAAACAATTTGTAGCGATTACAAACATGACTTGGGGAATGTGGCGTCAAAACCGCCAAAAAATGGACTTGAGGAAATGTATCCCCTCGTAGGATAGAATATGTGACACAACATATTGTTTAGTCCTAAAATCCTATCCGGGGTGCTCATATATATATTTTACTTGAAAACTTATATAGAAGAAACTCACTATACAATCTTCATATTGAATGTATATGAAGAAAAGATACCCGTATAATTAAAATTGAAATAAAAAAGGACCATTACTTTTCCTTTGTAAATTCATGTCATATATGTCGGAAAGTCTTAAATTCACTATTTTATACAAATCTAAGATGATTGGGTAGGCACCCACAAAATATTACTAAACATGGAAAGGATGTGTAAAGAGAACAAGGCCTCCATAAAATATTTACCACAAAATTGCAACAATGTTATCTTAATATGGAATTTTATAGAAGAAACATAAAGAGAATGAATAATGAGCACGAAGCAAAGTTGTTTAACCAAATTATTATATACTAATTGAACATAATGAATGTGCAATCCAAATTAGGATTCCCATGCATAATAGGACTTCCACAATCTATAATATTGAATCGAAGAATATGTTTGTTATTAAATTGATAGACATGTATATTTTAGAATTGGAAGAGATATTCTAGATTGAACGATAGGGAAAAACTCAATCCTTTTGTTTATTTTTCATCCTAATTGTTCACTTTTTCCAAAAAAAAGAACAAAGCCTTAACCTAACATCATTAACTAAAACAATCTGCAACGATTGGAAATTTGAGGTGGGGAATGTGGTGTGGAAACTACCATAGACTATAATTGAAGACAATTAGCCCCTCATATGGTAGCATATGTGATAAAATATATACTTTAGTCCCCTAATACTATCAATGGTGTTTATAGGGATATTGTACTTGAGAAAATTCATAAATAATGAACTTACTATGCAATCCCCTTATTAAATATATAAGCATAAAATATACAAATACAGTATAAAATAAAAGAGAAAAATATCATTATTGATCTTTGTGTGTAATATCCCTAATTTTGGCATTATATAAATAGAGAATACACATAAAGGTCAGTGGGACCTCAGAAATAAAATATGTAAATATATTGATTGTGGAAATTAATATATATATGTGGAAATAGTACCATGGTGTAAAGAGAGGGTAAATTGAGACCATGAAGTCAAAATCCATGATGATAAACTAGATTCCTAAGAATTTCCCAAAATTCACCAAAAAGCATTAGAGAAAAATAAAATAAAATAAATTTTATTATATGGGAGAAAAATATTTATTAAAAGTATCAGTAAAGTTGAAAGTTACTGAGAAGAGGTAAGAATAAAACTAGAAGGGGAAAATCTAGTTTTAAAGAAGCTTTTGTGGAAGAAACAAAGGTAAATCCTAGGATAAGGGAAATATCATCCCAAATTAACTAGACGCAGTTGTGGAAACATGATGAGTGAAAGAAAGCTTAAATAAGCCACTCCTAGTTAGATAAGAGGTTATCTACAGTGAGGAAGAATTGGTCTCTTCTCAAGGGGAGCTGTGGATTAAGCTCAAGGTTGGGAGACAAATAGTTTTTACAAGATTGGTATGCACATTCTATGAAGTTTTATTTCTTATATTTCTATTATACTTCATATAATTATGATGTATTTATAAAGGGGTTATATATTATAAATTGTGCCTCAAATTTTTGTACATTAATTTATAAATTATGTGTAACAGTTTGTGCTGAGTTCATAAATAAATAAGTGTCATATGTATTTAAAACAAATTAACCATAGCTAGGTACGGTTAAATTTTCTTTATAGTTACATAGACCAAACCGAATATTAATACCAACATACAGAATCTCTAAATCCTGGGTGAGGGTCTAAATCTGTTGTTAGCTCCATCTGAACAATTTCAATACATGTACCAATAAAACCATATAATTTAGACTAAAAATAATAGTCAAGTATTGAAAAGATAGAAAAAATAAACATAATATAGTTTAGATAACTAGAATTCACAAGAACATAGATCTGAATGATTCATATACAATTCAGATGTAAACTTTAAATAGAAGAATAAAGTTGCTGTCATTTAGAAATTGTCCTCTAATTATGCAGGACAATATTTCATCATACAAAAATAAACATGTAATAAATAAAAATATTTTAAACTTTGGAATTACATGTAAGAGTCTCTGGTATGAAAAATCCTCTCATGGAGATGAGGATAATACTACCTTACAAATCGGTCAAAAATAATAAGTACAATAGTTTAATTACAACTTGACTGAAGTCATCCATTAAAATTCAACTACAAAGTATGGAGTTGAAATTGGTAGATAGGATATAGAGGTGTGAAACCCTCTATGTTTGTATGACGAACCTAGAAGAAGGTACAATGGTGTCGTCAGATATTCTGATGCTGGATAGTAAATAATTGTAATGGAAATTTAATTAATTTTGACGCACCTACAACGAAGTATGTACAACAGTATTATAATAATATTAATTATTGATGAAAAGAAATATGAAAAGATCAAGAGTTGTACAATGAAAAAAAAAAATGATACATGTATAAAGGTCATAAAAGTGGAAAATTTTCCTTTACATAACATAAATAAAATTGTAAGTATAGAAATACAAAAGGGGTGGAATAAATTAGAGCACTATAATTAATTATAAAACAATGAAAAGTAATTAATTACATGACAGAATAGAAGTAGTCTAGTAAAACATAATTTGAGATAGTTGAGGGAAATATGCAAATTTTGAAAAAGGGGTTTTCGAGGATTAGATAAAAAAGAAAGGATTATAAACATTTATTGTAATCATAATTTGGAAATTAATAATTGTAATTGATTAGAGTATAAAATTAATTTAAAACATAGTTATGAGATTGTAAGTATGATTAAATTCAATTCATAAATTACATCATTTTATAAGAATTCAAATTTGAATATATTGAGTGAACTGTATATAGGAAAGAAAAATTCATACTTGGTCTAATGATACAGACTGATACTATAAACATATTAAAAAAAATGAGAAATTCACAGTTAGTGTTAAAGACAAGGAAATTGTGGAAATTAAAGTAAATTGGAGTTTCAATTTAAAGTTTCAAAGAAATATATTATACCTTTGTTAAAAAAAAATGGAGGTAAACGAATCCTAATTTCCTGAATAAGTTCAATAATAAGAAATAAAAGAAATATTACCTACACAGAACCTAATGCAAGCATTGGTGAGTTATGAAGCAAAGGTAAGCTCGTATCACTAAACCCTCTCTGTTATCTCAAAAATAAATTCGAACATATATATATATATATATATATTAATGATATAGAAGTACTATCTCTTTGGAATTCAAAAATATAGCTATCAAGTTTATAATACATTGAAATAATTTCATTGAGGAAAACAAAAATGATTAAATAGAGAAAATCTAAATGCAGTGAAGCAACTAACACACTATCGTTATAAACTTAAGGGAATCCAAAATTGGGATCTCTGTATTCCTTTCAAAGTTGCTGAGGAATCCGTGACAAAAATTCTACAAAATAATATAAACATTCTGTGGAAAGATTAATTAAAACAGGTATGATAGGTCCAAACGATTTCACAGCGGTCGAATTGAATTAAATTGAGGTAAAAATTCCAATTTAACAATACAAATTTAAAAATTGATAGCTAAACGAAATGTGGTATAGTCGCTCTCATAATTTTATTATATGAAATGGGTAAACATATATTTTACCAATATTAACATAGACTATAGGGAAATTTAATCTCAATACAAAGTGAAAACAATGTTAAATTGAATGCAGTTTCAATTATGGATTAAGTATGAAAAAGGGGAATGGAAAACAAAACTAAATTTAATTTCAGTTACAATTCATACATTAAAGAAATCGAAAATTTCATACTTTATGAATAGTAAATTAAAATACTGAGAATTTAAAGAACTAGGTGAAACCCTGTAAGTGAAGAAATGTAATTAAATCCGAGAGCAAGAGCGTAAGAAGGTATAGTATTACCTTGTCTCTGGCCATCAGATTTTTTGGAGAAATAAATGACAATTAAACAAAAAAATAATGAAATAGAAACCCTAAAAATGATATGAAATATCAATAGAAATTCTAGAATTATAATGAATTCTCATTAAAAAAAACTATGAGTAAAGAGATGTGGAATAAGAACACGCAGAGGGAAATAATTTGAATCAGAGAAAAACCGTGTGGTTTCTTACCTAAGGAAAATTTAAAATCACATAAGGTAAAGACAGTTGTTCATTTTTATTCCAGTAAGTTCACGCTGGGCGGATGATCAGGTGATCATGTCCTAAGTGAAGAAAATTCTCAAAATTGGAACTGCTCAGAATTGGTTGAAACTAGAACGACTGGATAGGCCTCATCGATACGATCCTGGTGCCGTGAATGGCACTCAAATCCAACACTGTATGTGAAAGTTATTAAAGTTTGAAAATTCACAATTTCCTTCAATAGTCCAGTTTTACGAGGGTTGACTTTGATTAAAAAAATATTAAAAAAAGAATATTCCACAGAATATTCTGGGAATATTCCTTCAGTAGCATATCACATCTTAAACTTGGAAACTTCAAATTGGATATTGGGTTTACTTTTAGATTTTGTGGCCAATTAAAAGGCACCACGTGACCTGCCCCGAGGCCTCCATGTGGCCCCAAGCCATATGTAAATTTGCAGTGGAAAAATTATTTGGAGTGGATAGGTTTTGACCTCAAGTCAGGTGGCTGCCAGTCCACAGGCCCGACCATCCTGCAAGTGCTTTGGTTCTTAACTTCCATGGTTCTTTCCACATATATAAATTTTAAGAAAGGTTTGGGTGGGGCGGAAAGCGGGCCAGCCCCCTATACACGGGACCCCGGGCCCAGAACCCTGGCCATAAGAACCGATAGTCACAGTTAAAACGTTGGGTGGTCACATGTTCTCCAGCGGAGGTTACGAATGAATTTTAATGCCACTTTTTTGAAACCGTTACCTCAACGGTTAAGTTGGGGGGTTGCGCAGTGGTCCATGTGACCCCACCCACCTAAAAATAAATGTTAAACCAAATGGTTCCGATATTTTGGGCGGAGTCCGCCTTTTTAGGCGCCAGTGCCATAGTTAGAGGAGCTAACTGCAGTTACTCCAAAGTTAGTGGAGTTTTTTTACGCCAGATTGGACAAAACTTATTTTGGTCATAACTTTCACATTACTGAACCTTTTGGAGAATTTTTTTTTTATTTCAGGTATTCTCAGCATTATAGAGCCATTGGAATAGGTTTCAGAGCCATCATAGGTGTCTTTCGGCCATTTTTACTTCAAAGAAGCTTGGGGAGCCTTCAGGGCCTTGAGTGAAATGGAGCTGCATTGGACTACACTTCACTGTTTTAGGTGAAATCAGAGTCATTATTAGCTTCTTTTTGTGTTCTGAATTCATTTTCATAGTTTGTTTGGTCTTTTTAGGCCTTTTTATCACTGTATTACCAATTTGAGCGTCATAATATATCAAGGACATGCCCATTGGGAGCCTTGGACCCGACAAATGTAGCCCAGGAGGGGTGAACTGCCTCATCATGTTTCTGTGTTTATGGTGAAGTTATTATGCTGTGTTATTCAGATTAAATTTGTTAAACAATAGATTAAAACAACACTCCCTCACACCAAAGTTCATAAAAATTTATCAAAAACACTTTGTTTCACTTGCAAGACTATCCAAACACTTTACACACTTAATTTAATGGAAATGAATACTTTGAATTAAAAAAAAATACTTTCATTTTCAGATCAGTTGGTATCATAGCTCAGGATTAGAGCCTTAGAAGCTAGAGTTTTTACTTAGCATTTGTTTTGTGCAAAGATTAAGTTTTTTGTTTGCAAGTTTTGATTCTTACTAGGCTAAAACTCAAGAGAGGTGAAGGAAACTTGGTTAGTGAAAAAACTAATCCACAACCAAGAAGGGTCAGAGAAACACCTCCAAGAGCCCTAGAAGCAACTTCAAGCATGTCTTCAAGAGAAGGAGAAGCTCTTGAAGAGATGGATCCCAAGGAAGAAGAACGGGTATTTCGAAAAGCTTTCTTGGATATGACTAAAATGGTAAGGATCCTCTATCAAGGAAGAAATGATAGGATTGCTGGAGAAGGGTCTAAAAACCAAAAATAAGGAGAGGGTTCCTCAGGAGGAAAGAAGAGTAATGACCAGTATAAGAAAGGACATGGAGGAAATGGTGATCCACCATCTCCATGTTCATCCTCTTCCTCCACATCATCTTCCTAAGTTCGGTAAATCAGTCTCATAAGTCGAAAACCACTGGTAAAAATCCTTTTTTAAAGCTTGATGTCAAATTTAAGTTGCCTATGTTTAATGGTGAATTCAATGCAAAGAAACTGGACAATTGGATCATAAAATTTGAAGTTTATTTAAGGATTCAAAACCTTCATGATGACGACACCAAGATACAACTAGCCTCGCTAATAATGGATGGAGCAGCATTGGTATGGTGGGAATCCAAGACCAAGGATGAAATCAAGAAACATGGTAAGATTACTTTATCATGGACTGAATTTATTTCCACCATTAAGAAGCAATTTCATCCTCTTTCTCATTTACAAAATGCTATAATGAATTGGAAAAATTTTAGGCAACTTAAAGGACAAAGTGTTCCAGAATACACTCAAGAGTTTAGGAGAATAGCACTGTTGTTAGGAGTAGAATTACAAAATCAATATAATTTGCTGAAATATATAGGTGGTTTGCATAATTACCTTATACATACTATCCTTATGTTCAATCCTACTAGTCTAGATGAAGTTTGTGTACAAGATATGCATTTAGAGGCTAGAGGGAAAAACACTTTTGATGTGAATGAGGGTAGTGATCTTAAAGGCAAAGGAAGAAAAAGGATTGCAAACTCTAGAAAATAAAAAGGGAAATTATTTTGCAAGAAATAATAAAAAACAAGCCATGATGAAGACCACTGTTGGAAGCTTCATCCGGAGCTAAAACCAGAGAAATATAAAAACAAAGACAAAACCAAAGAAAAGGGAAAAACTGTAGCAATTTTTGAATAGGACTTACGGTCTAAATCAAGTGATGAGACTAAAAGTATCACCATGGTATTAAAGAACATAAAGGGGAAAGAGGTTGTACAAGAAACAAATCCTAGTTCTAGCACATTAAACTGTCACAAAGAAACTCAAAATGAAAAGAGGAGGATAGAGCTATTTCATGTGAGGATAATCTCAAACCACACAAAGATAGACACACTTTTTGATAATGGGTCTGAAGCTAATATCATCTCATAAGACTTGGTCAAACAGCTGAAACTTGAGACAATTCCACATCCAAAGCCTTATCCACTTGGGTGGATTTGCAAAGATGCTAATTTACAAGTCTCAAGAAAGTGCATCTTGCGCTTCACCATAATAACTCATTATGTTGATTGGGTTGAACTAGATGTAGTACCGCTTGACATTACAGGTGTTGTGTTGGGTAGTCCATATTTATATGACAGAAAGGAAATCTTCCATCGCCATGAGAACAAGTATCACTTGTTCAAGGATGGAAAAGAGTATATTGTGAGAGCACATAAGCAAAAGCTAGAATCTTCTTTAGTCCGTGTAGGGAAATTGAAAAGGTTAGTTAATGCAAGTCAAAATATGACTTTGTTGATGGTTAAACAACAAGATTTTGTACATTTTCCTTTTCATGACATTTTTGATATAAATGATGATAAGTTTTAGTCTGATAATAGTTCGTCTTTGAAAGAAGATGACAATACGTTGCACAAGGTACCTTTGGTGTCGATCGGTGCAGAGAACAAAGTGTCGTTGAAAATCAGTGCAAGAGTCCATGAGATGGAAAGCCATGCAAGCAAAGAGGGCACATAGTTTAGCAAGGATCATTGCTGGTTTCAGAATGATAGACTGGTATGGCGAGAAAACTTGGTCGTGATTCGGCACAAGTACATGGCTCATTCGACAAAAATTCTCCATGTGGACAGTTGGCAAGGTGAATCTTATTTTCAATCTTCTTTGAAGTTTTACCATTGTAGAAATAGTATGCTTTCTACAAATTATAGCTGTTTTTCTGCCAATTTCAAGAATTTGCATCATGACTTAGTCAATGTTAGCAATAGTCGGTCAGTGGATTCAAGGAACAATTTATCTTTTTATGAGAAGCTCAATTTGATGAAGTCAGGAAGATTTCAGTGGTTCAAGGTTGGAAGAGTGGAGAATCAGTCTCCTCATCTTCATTTTATGTAATTAGAGAGCTTTTTTTGGTCCAAAATCTTCCCATTTGGGAGGTGCGATCAGGTGATCATGTCCTAAGTGAAGAAGATGCTCAAAATTGGAACTACTCAGAATTGGTTGAAACAAGAAAAAATGGATAGGCCTCGTCAATACGATCCTGGAACCATGAATGAAACTCAAATCCGACACTGTATGTGAAAGTTATTCAAGTTTGAAAGTTCACAATTTCCTTCAAAAGTCTAGTTTAACCAGGGTTGAATTTGATTAAAAAATATTAAAAAAAAGAATATTCCATAGAATATTCTAGGAATATTCCACATAATATTCCATGGAATATTCCATAGAATATTCCATGGAATATTCCTTCAGCAGAATATCACAACTTGACACTTGGAAGCTTCGAATTTGATATTGGGTTTACTTTCAGATTTTGTGGCCAATTAAAGGGCATCACGTGGCCTACCCAGAGGCCGCCACATGGCCCCAAGACATATGTAAATTTGTAGTGGAAAAAGTATTTGGAGTGGAAAATTTTCAACCCCGTGTCGGCTGGCTGCTAGCCCACAGGCCTGATCAACTCGCCAACGCTTTGGTTCTTAAATTCCATGGTTCTTTCTGTGTATATAAAGTTTGAAAAAGGTTTGGTTGCGGTGGAAAAGGGGCTAGCCCCTTATACACGGGACCTTGGGCCTGGAACCCTGGCCATAAGACCTGACAGTCATGGTTAAAACGTTGGGCGGTCACATGTTCTCCAGCGGAGGTTACAAATGAAGTTTAATGCCACAATTTCGAAATCGTTACCTCAACAGTTAAGACAACAGGTTGGGTGGTGGACCATGTGACCCCGACCACCTAACAATAAATGTTAAATCAAACGATTTTAATATTTTGGGATTCTTTTTCGCAGCCGTATGATGAGTGGGCTAAGCTGCGGTTAATCAAATTTAGTGGAGTTTTTGAGACGGATTGGACAAAACTTTTTGGTCATAAATTTACATTCTTAGACCTTTTTTGGAGGTGATTTGCATTTTCTTGTGATATCCATATTCTAGCTCACAGATCAACTCAGAATGATGGATTGAATCAGTATATATAGTGAAGTCTGTTGTTTTTTATTGAGAGGAAACTTTAATGAATGCCATATGACCTTGAGGGAAATGGAGTTGCATTGGACTACACTTCACTATTTTAGGTGAAATAAGAGTTATTATTAGCTTATTTCTGTGTTCTAAATTCATTTTCACAGTTGGTTTGGTATGTTTAGGCCTTTTTCTCATTGTATTACCAATTTGAGCATCATAATATATCAAGGACATGCCCATTGGGAGCCTTGGACCTGACAGATGTAGCCCAGGAGGGGTGAAATGCCTCATCATGTTGCTATGTGTTTATGGTGAAGTTATTCTGCTGTGTTATTTAGATTAAAGTTGTTAAAAAGTAAATTAAAAAAACACTCCCTCACACAAAAGTTCATAAACAGTTATCAAAAACACATTGTTTCACTTGCAAGAATATCCAAACACTTTGCACACTTAATTTAATGGAAATGAGTACTTTGAACAACAAAACAAATACTTTCATTTTCAGATCAGTGGATAGACAAGGTGTGAAAACATGTCTCACGGGAACTTCTCTGAATATTAGCGTAAAAATATTGGAGAAAAGTTCTCTATCCATGGCTCACACCAGAGGAACTCGAAAAAAATACAATGCAAAAATGAAACGATAAAATTGGAAGCATAGTCATTCAAGGTGTCGAAAAACCTAAATTAAATCTACACCGTCAAGAAAAAACGAGATCTATCATACACGTAACTTCAACTGTATGACGCCCATGTGACCTTCAAGTGCGAAGGTAAGGCTAATAAATGGATTGAAAATTTAAAAACGATAAGTAATAAAGACGGTATGGTGAGAGTCTCGTCAGTCATAAATTCTAAACCTTATAGACTTGAAATGTATTAATCAACACAATAATGCTAGGATAAATCATATGGTTAAGGGCTAAGGATAATCCCATCATGTAGAATACAGATTAAAATGGTATATGAAAACATTTCAACCTTCGAAAAGGCTGTAGGATGAACCGTCCTTTCATTAAAGTAAAATGATGTTAATACATTATACCTAAATCTAACCTTTCCATAAGTATAAATATGGCTTGGTAGGATAAATGCATGTCATGGAAAGTTCATAAAGGTCGAGAGCAGATTTCTTATACATTTCAAATACGTTAATGTGGTTGTGTGTATATATATATATATATATATATATATATATATATATATATATATATATATATATATATATATATATACAATTTGAATCATTAAATACGTTAATATGTGCATTGAGTGTATATATATATATATATATATATATATATATATATATATATATATATTGAGTGGTTAGAACCATTCGAGTTATGGAATATAGTATAAGTAAACCGGTATGATAACTTAGGATAAAAATATATTTCGTATATTGGTACTATATCAATTTCAATTATAATAAGGCATAAGAGTATAAGTTGTAGTTTATATGAATATAGATATGATAGGGGTTAGTATCTATATTTCAAATAAGCATATCTAAATATATTTTAGAATGTTATAGGGGATGGAATATAACTTTAATAAAATTAGAATATAGTGGGATAAGAATTAAAATTATAACTTAGATGTAATAAATGGTAAATCATCCTAAGGTTTCAACTAGGAAAATTTGTACCTTATAAGTTATAATGAAAAGCGATAAGAGTTAGGATTAAAACTTAAATACATACTTTATTATGTATGTTAGTCAAACTCACAAATTTTATTAATAGATTAATAACTATAGCTATTAAGAAGCCAAAGTGGTAAATGCATGTGGAATGCAGATAAGAGATTTTAACACAGAACTTGAAGTTAAAATGAAGACAATTTAAAGTATATTGTTTATGAAAAATTTGTCAAGATGAACATGACCAGAATTTCTATAATTAGATTTTTTTTTGGGTAAGTGGAGTTGTTATAAATGGTATCAGAGCCCATGTTGAAATTCTGGGCTTATGGGTCGCAACAAAGGGAAAATTTTCTGCTGTCAAATTCATTTTAAACTTTTTATTATTACTGATATCTATGAAGAAAAAAATTAGTGCAGATATCACTATAGAAAAAGTACAACTGTTGTTATTATTGAAAAATAAAAGTTGTAAGTAGACTAGGAAGGGGAGGGGCCCTACCAGATCTAAAATGCTCAAATGTTAAAAATAACATTGCAACAATAATTATTTCAGTTAAAGAATAAATATAAACGGTTGCTGCAGTATTGAGCAAAAGAGGTTGGTAAATAAATTACCTTCAATTATAGTTTCAAATGAAATAGAACCCAACTCAGAGAGGTCTAAGAGTGGGGAAAAATATTCTTAAAGAGTAGAAGAAAAGGGAGTTGCAGGGATAATTCCAAAATTAAATTAAGTCTCTAACCCTTAAATAAGAAAAGGAAAGGGATGCAGAAACCTGAATCCTAAACAATATTTCTTGCAGGTATATGGATATAGAAGAAATATGAAAATAAGATTTGTGGGTTACTAGTGGCAAGGCAAAGTCACACTTTGGTGAAAGAAACCAAAGGTTTACAAATACTCGATGAAAACAAACTGTGTCATGAGAAGAATTTCAAGAGAAATTTAAATCTCGATACCTGAGTAAGAGGTAGTATGATGACAAAGTAAAGAAAAAATTATGAGCTAAGGTGAGACAACTCATTGTAGACGAAATTGTGATGAAATTCAAAAAATTCTTCAATATGTGCCTTACATCAGGGGATAAAAGGCCAATATACAGTGAATTTTGAGCTGTCAAAAACACATCTAAAAAGACAGAATTGAAAGTGACAATTCTAAACAGTTGTTTGAAAAACATGATTGTGTTACCAACCATAAAAAGACCGGATCGATCAGCCGAAAATCTAGCGGAAGAAAGAGACAAAGAAACTGAAAATCAGTTAGCAATGATTGAAATTGCAGGTACACATTCTGACCAATGTGTGGTTGTTTTAATTGATTTAGTAGCAAATTTTAAATGATATCAGCCTCAAGATAGTGGAAAAAGGTAAATTGAAAACTAGAAAAATGTAGATACTCTTGATTGGTACATAAAATTTCAGGAACAAAGAAGAAGGTCCCTCATCAACTAACTAAATTATCTTAAAAAGTAAAAGAAAATGGTATGATATTCTAGTGGAAATGGAGTAAATGGAACCATAGAAAGCAATAGGGAATTGCTTTAAAAGAAGGTACTTACACTAAGTAAATATGAAAATCTGTTACAGTAAAATAAAAAAACTAATGACCATTAAACATATTTTTACAATTCAACAAGAACGTACAAAAAGGAAAAAAAAATCTGTCGAGTATGCTGCCCAAGTTAGGGAATTGGGACAGCCAACATGAATGATTTTATGGGAGACTTATCTATAGTTAAGAAAATTTTAAAGCCAGGAAAGAAAGTCTAGAAAAAATTCAAGGAAGTATAGGGTGAATACTCCCGAATAATAAGAATTGCACGTTAAATTACAATTATATTAAACCAAGCGTGTCTCCGGGGGTGGAGTGCTAATGTTGTTTGCAAAAACAAAGTATGACACCTTTTGGGTGTCTATAGAATTAGACAGTTCAAACAATTAAATATCAAGAACTGGTTAAATTTTAAAAATAGATGAACTAATTGATCAAATGGGAAGAAAACATCTATAAGCCAGTCTTCTGAATTGGAAAAAGATATTATAAGGTTAAAATGGGATAAGAATATCATAGCATAATGTTACAAATACTTAGAGAGCCTTAACTACATTTAAAACTCAACCAATGTAAGTTTCAAAAAACCCAAGAGATAATAATTGGACATGACAATTTTAAAAAGGGATTGGCGATAAGTCAGAAATAGGTAATATTGAATTGACCTGAGTCTAATTAGATGCTAACAATACAATCAATAAGAAGCATTGTCGAATAATGTCGTAAAATTGAAGAAGGATTTCTGCATTGCATAAATATGAGAATGTAAAATTGAGTGGAAAGCTAAGTATTGAGTTAGTATGGAACAACAAAAATAGAAAGTTAGGACTACACTAGAAGTTGTTTATTAAGCTAAGGAGTGGTGGTGTATACTGAAAAATAATACAGAGAGACTGAGAGAAAGATTGCAACAAAATAATTAGTGCATGTATCTCGAAAGTTGAAATTCGAAGAAACATGAATAAAGTTCTGTAGTCTATGAAGTATAATTGGCTAATGTAATAAATATTCCTTTATTCAAATAAAGTGAAATTCAAAATAAATAAGGTGGAAAATTTCCTTAGTAAAACTAATGGAAGGAAAATGACACTGAATTGTGATCTGTGAGTAGACAGCTTCATCGAATTTTGACACATAAAAATAGTAATGTAAAAATTGAAGTAGGAGAATGAATGCAAGGAGAATTGTTGAAAAATCCCTCAATAAGTAAGATTTCAGTAAGAGGAAATTGAATGATAAACAATAATTCAGCCCAAAGCTGATTTTTATAAGTAAGTAGTATAAAATTTTAAGGTGTCAATGATGAACCCTAAAATAATAGATGAATACCATCAAAATGTCACCAAATACCTTATGTAGGTCATCTAGGTATACTAAGATAATAACCAACTTGAAAGAAATTATACTTTGACAGGGATGAAAAAAGAGGTAGAAAAAAAAAATCTTGGCACAGGGTTCAAAAATCAACAAGGTAAATTAGAACTCAGTATCCTATTGTAATATTAAATTTCTTATTTAATTGAAAATAGATGAAAATTTTGGTATTAATGGAATTTAATTTGGGACTACTAAGTAGCAAGTCCAAGTAACAACATGACAAAAATTATGGGAAGAATGGAGACTCTAACAAAAACAATACACTTATATTTCTACAAATAGCACATCACATGTGACCAAAAGATTAATGAAAGAAATCTTTAATTCCATAGAATCACACAATGGATCTCCCTGATAGAAATACCAAAAGTACATATACTTTTGGGAACATCAAGTCTAGAGGAAAGGGGGCAAAGTTGAATTGGATTACAACTTATTATCCTCATACAGTTAGACAAAAAGAGAGACCAAAACAAATATTAGAAGAAATATCGTATAAGTATGAAATAGATCAAATCTAATAGTTAAGGAGACTTTATATATTGCTAGAAACTGCATAAAAATACAAGTATGAGATATCCAGTGACATAAGTCAGTAAAAACACGTATATGATAAAAAGAAAAAGGGCCACACTCCATTTAGTGGAAATTAATAGAAAAAATTGGTTCTAATACTAGAAGTACTATAGTAGGTGGAAACAGACTGTAGAAAGAAGTCATATAACTCATCGGAAGAGTGATGCAAGAATTCAAAGTAAAAATAAAAATAAATATATATCAAATATGGATATCAGGTATATCTAAGGATTAAACTTCATAAATATGATATTGCACGCTGACAATTATGCTGAAAAACACCTCAAAATTGCGGGGCCATGAGGATAGAGGTGAGAGTATAAAATCACTCTACTTTGTTGTATAGAAATTGGTTACATATTTCATTATTGGAAAATTTATGTACATGAGCCTACTCACTTGATTGGATTGTGATACAAGTGGAGAAAGAAAAGAAATTTCGTCCAGATAAAACAATAGTGGGTGAAAGTGCAGTGGAAACACTTTGCACCTGAGGAAGCTACTTGGGAGAAGGAAGTTATGATGAAAGAAACATAACCATCACAGGTTAATGATTAAAAGGAGAGATTGGAAAACACAGAGGATAATGTTTTGTTTTAGAGGGGGACTATGTAATATCACTAAATTTTACATTCTATAAATAGAGAATACACATAAAGATCAAGGGGACCTCATAAATAAAATATGTAAATATATTAATTTTGGAAATTAATTTATAAATGTGGAAATAGTACCATGTATAAATACAGAGTAAATTGAGACCTGGAAGTCAAAATCCATGAGGATGGACTAGATTCCTATGACTTTCCAAAAATTCTCCAAAAAGCCTTCGGGAAAAATAAAATAAAATAAATTTTATTAGATGAGAGAAAAATATCCAATAAAGGCCTCAAGAAAGTGGAAAGTTACTGAGAAGAGATAAGAATAAAACTAGAAAGTGGAAAAGCTAGTTTTAAAGAACCTTTTGTGGAAGAAACAAAAGTAAGGCCTAGGCTAAGGGAAACAACATCCCAAATTAACTGGACACAGTTATGGAAACATGCTGAGGGAAAGCAAGCTTAAATAAGCTAGTCCTAGTTAGATAAGAAGTTGTCTACACCGAAGAATAATTGGTCTTTACTCGAGGGGAGCCATGGATTAAGCTCAAGTTTGGGAGGCAAACAGTCTTTACCAAATTGGTATGTGCATTCAGTGAAATTTTATTTCTTATATTTCTGTTATACTTCATATAATTCTGATGTAGTTAGAAAGGGGTTATATATTGTTAATTGTGGTTGAAAGTTCTATCAATTAATTTATAAATTATGTGTAATAGTTTGTGTTGAGTTCAGAAATAAATAAGTGTCGTATGTATTTAACATAAATTAACCATAGCTAGGTACAACTAAATTTTTTGTATGGTTACATAGACTAAACTGAATATTAAGACCAACATAAAAAATCGCTAAACCCTGGGTGAGGGTCTAAATTTTTTGTTAGGTCCATCTAAACAATATCAGTACATGCACCAATAAAAACATATAATTCAGCCATAAAAATAATAGTCAAATATTGAAAAGATAGGAAAATCTAAACAAAATATAGTTTATATAACTAGCATTAACAAGAACATATATCTGAATGATGGATATAGAATTTAGATCTAAACTTTAAATATAAGAATAAAGTTGTTGTCAATTAGAAATTGTCTTCTAATTATGCAAGACAATATCTCATCATACAAAATTAAACATGTAATAAATAAAAATTTTAAACTTTAGAATTACATGTAACAGTCTCTCGTATGACAAATCTTGTTGTGGAGATGAGGATAATACTACCTTATAAATCAGTAAAAAATAATAATTACAATATTTTAATTACAACTAGAATGGAGTCATCCATTAAAATTCAACTACAAAGTATGGAGTTGAAATTGGTAAATAGGATATAGAGGTGCATAACCATCTATGTTCGTACGACCAACCTGGAAGAAGGTACAATGGTGTCATCAGATCTTCTGACGTTTGAGGGTAAAGAATTGTAATGGAAATTTAATAATTTTTTACGCACCTAGAACGAAGTATGTACAACATTATTAGAACAATATTTAACTATTGATGAAAATAAATATGAAAAGATGGAGAGTTGTACAATGAACAACAATAAAAATGATACTTGTATAAAGGTCATCAAAGTGGAAAATTTTCCTGTATATAACAGAAATAAAATTGTAACTACATAAATACAAAAGGGATAGAATAAATTAGAGCATTGTAATTAATTATAAAACAATGAAAAGTAATTAATTACCTGAGAGAATAGCTGTAGTATTGTACAACAAAATTTGAGATAGTTGAGGGAACTATGCAAATATGGAAAAAGGGGATTTCCAAGATTAGATATAGAAGAAAGGATTATAAAAAATTATTCTAATCAGAATTTTAAAATTAATAACACTAACTTATTAGAGTATAAAATGAATTTAAAACATCGTTCCGATATTGTAAGTATGATTAAATTGAATTCAGAAACTACATCATTTTATAAGAATTCAAATTCGAATATATTGAGTGAACTGTATATAGGAAAGAAAAATTCATACTCGGCCTAATAAGACAGACTGATACAATAAACGTATTAAAAAAATGAGAAATTCACAGTTAGTGTTAAAGACAAGGAAATTGTGGAAATTAAAGTAAACTGGAGTTTCAATTTAACATTTCAAAGAAATATATTATACCTCTGTCAAACCAAAATGGAGGTAAATGAATCCTAATTTCATAAATAAGTTCAATAATAAGAAATAAAAGAAATCTTACCCACACAGAAGCTAATGCAAGCGTTGGTGAGGTATGAAGCAGGGGCAAACTCGTATCACCAAACCCTCTCTATTATCGCAAAAATAAATTCGAACATATATATAGATAGTAAATCAATGATAGAGAAGTCGAAAATATAGCTATTAAGTTTATAATACATTCAAATAATTTCATTGAGGAAAACATAAATTATTAATTAGAGAAAATCTAAACACAGTGAAGAAACTAACACTTTGTCGTTATAAACTTAAGGGAATCGAAAATTGGGATCTCTTTATTCCTTTCAAAGTTGTTGAGAAGTCTGTGACAAAAGTTCTACAAAATAACTATAAAATTTCTGTGGAAAGACTGACTAAAATAGGTATGATAGGTCCAAACTATTTCTCAGAGGTGGAATTGAATTAAATTTGGGGCAAAAGTCCAATTTAAAAATACGACTTTAAAAACCGATATCGAAATGAAATGTGGTATGGTGCCTCTCAGAATTTGATTATATGAAATGGGTAAATGTATATTTAATCTCAATACAGAGTGAAAATGGTGTTAAAGTGAACACAGTTTCAATTCTGGATTAAGTTCGAAAATGGGGAATGGACAACCAAACTAAATTTAATTTCAGTTGCAATTCATACATTAAAGAAATTGGAAATTTCATACTTTATCAATAGTAAATTAGAATACTGATAATTTAAAGAACTAGGTGAAACCCTGTAAGTGAAGAAACATAATTAAATCCAAGAGCAAGAGTGTAAGAATGTATAGTATTACCTTGTCTCTCGCCGTTGGATTTTCTGGAGAAGTAAATGATAATTCGACAAAAATTTAATGAAATAGCAGACCTGAAAATGATATGAAATATCAATAAAAATGCCATAATTATAATGAACTCTTGTCAGAACTAAACTATGAGTAAATATATGTGGAATAAGAACATGCATAGAGAAATAATGTGAATTAGAGAAAAACCATGTGGTTTCTTACCTAAAGGACGATTTTAAATTGCAGGAGGAAAAAAAAGTTGTTCGTTTTTTATTCCAGTAAGTTCATTCTATGTAGATAAGTATAGATGAGGTGTGAAAACTTGTCTCTCTGGAACTTCTCTGAATATCAACGTAAAAATCCTGGAGAAAATTTCTCTGTGTATGGCTCACACCAGAGGAAATCGAAAAAAAGAAAATGCACAAATCAAAAGGATGAAATCAGAAACATAGTCATTCAAGGTGTTGAAAAGCCTAAATTCAATCTACACCATCGAGCAAAAGCGAGATCTATAATACACGTATCTTGAACCGTATGAAGCCCATGTGACCTCTAGGTGTGAAGGTAATGCTAGTAAATGGATTGAAAATTTCAAAATGATAAGTAATACAGATGGTATGGTGAAAATCCTGTTAGTCATAAATTCTGAACCTTATAGACCTTAAATGTATTAATCAACACAACAATGCTAGGCTAAATTGTATGGTTAAGGGCCAAGGATAATCCCATCGTGTAGCATACAAATTAAAATGGTATCTGAAAAAATTTCAACCTTCGAAAATGTTGTAGGATGAACCTACCTTGCATTAAAGTAAAATGATGTTAATACATGATGTACCTAAATCTAACCTTTCCATAAATATATATATGTCCTAAAAGGATAAATGTATGTCATGGAAAGTTCATAAAGGTGGAGAGGAGATTTCTTTTACATTTCAAATACTTTAATGTTGTTGTTAATATATATATTTACGATTCGAATATGTTAATATGTGCATTGAGTGTAAGGTAAGATATATATATATATATATATATATATATATATATATATATATATATATATAGTCGAATACCATATTTCAGAGTTATGGAATATAGTATAAGTAAACTGGTATAGAAACTTAGGATAAAAAGATATTTCATATATTGGTGCTATGTATAGGAGTATAAGTTGATAATAAGGTATAGGAGTATAAGTTGTAGTTTAGATGGATATAGATATGATAGGGGTTAGTATCTATATTTCAAATAAACATATCAGAAGAAATGTTAGAATGTTATAGAGGATCAAATTAACTTTACTAAAATTAGAATATAGTGGGATACGAATTAAAATTATAATTTATATGTAATAAATGGTAAATAATCTTAAGGTTTCAACTAGCAAAATGTGTACCTTCTAAGTTATAATGAAAAGACATAAGAGCTAAAATTAAAACTTAAATAAATATTTTATTACGTATGTTAGTCAAAATCACATAATATATTAATAGATCAAGAACTGTATCTATTAATAAGCCAAAGTGATAAATGCATGTTGAACGCAAACAAGAGATTTTAACACAGAACTTGAAGTTAAAATGAAGACAATTTACAATACACTCTTAATGAAAAATTTTCATGATGAACATGAATTATAATTTATTTATTTATTTTTTTGGGCAAGTGGAGTTGTTACATTGTGGATCCATATCATATATCATGAAATTATCAAATTCACTATTTTCTACAAAGTTGCGATGATTGAGTAAGAACCCACAAAATATTATAGAGCATGTAAAATATGCATAAAGAGAAGAAAATTTCTATAAAACATTTACCATCAAATTGTAACAATATTATCTCAGAAGATACATGAAGAGAGTACATATTCAATTCTTTAACTAGATGGGGAAAATTCATTTATTTACATTATTATTTATTCTAGTTGAACAAAATTAATCTGCAATCCAAACAAGGATGGCCAGGGGTCTATGACCTATCTTTCTATGCATAAACCGGGTCACAACGAAGGGGATTTGAACCTTGAATCTTCGAGTTTTGAGATATTTTGATCACCAATTGAGTTGTCCCCCTACGACTTGAATATTCAATTTTAAATTCATTTTTTCCCACAACAAGAAGATAAAGTTTTAACCTAACATCGTTAATATAAACAATATAAAGTGATTGCAAATGTGAGTTGGGGAATGTGGTGTGGAAACCACCAATGGCTAGAATGACACTGACAATACCATGAGTGTTATGTCAAACTAATTAATTGTGAATAGGTCATCTCTTCTAAACTTATTTTATTTGCAAATTTCAAGAATATATTGGAATTTACCAATCAAGAGAAATTTCGATTGTTTAACCCTTCTCATAACTATCAAATTCCAAGAATAAGGTATTGGAAGTTCACCCACTTTTACTTTAGATATACAATGAATCTACCACATTCAATTGAATTCATTAATGGAGTGACAATGACTATAATATAATGACATATTTCAATTTAAACCATCTCATCAAAAATATTAATTAAGAAAATCATTAAAGTTTTCAATTCTAATAAAAAAGAAAAAGAAAAGTTAATTAAGAAAATCATTAAAGTTCCCAATTCCAATAAAAGAACATCCATCAACTTAATAACATTTACAAATAAAATAGAATAAAAAAGTTACTTAAATTTATCATTAAAAATAATAATATAAATTTAAAAGTTATTTAATTTTATATTAAATTTAAATTAAATTAAATATATTTTATATATTTAAAAATTATATTTTTTTATAAATTTTTTTGTTTTTTTTTTCTTCATATAATTTCTTAATAGAAACTTGGTCTTACATGAGATATGTATTATAATAAAAAATTTAACAAATTAAATAAAACTATTTTTTTATAAATTTAATATTATATAATAATATTATGGTAAATACAATTATTTTCTATTTTTAATATCTTAAATTTAACCACCTCAAAAAAATTTCCATAAAAATTAAACATAACTCTAAAATAAGATAAATTTCTTATTAAATTGGGGTTGTTGGAGCCATGAAATTGTTATATTCTATTGATTAAACCTCCCCTTTATTGACTTGGGGTCGTTGGCACCTTCAAATATTGTTTGATTTTGAAACTTTATTTTCATTCAAAAGAATTTATTATTAGTATATTCTTGATTTTTCATAGTGCATTAAGATATTGATTTCATTATATTATTATTATTTTCTTGATTTTTCAATAGTGCATTAAGATATTGATTTCATTATATGCTTTTTTGTATTATTTTGAAAGTTTTTTTTTTCTTTTAATAATTATTTAAATGGTTAACTTATCCATAACATTTTAATTAACAAAACCAAAAGCTCACCATCTAGTCCTCCAACAAGGTCTAATTCCTTGGTGGGTACAGAAGAATATGTAGCCCCAAAGATGCTCAAGGGCATCGGTCATGATTTTGCAGTGGACTGGTGGGCTTTGGGGGTTCTACTCTTTGAAATGTTGTATGGTAAAACACCCTTCAAGGGTACAACAAAGAAAGAAACATTCTACAATATACTAATAAAACAACCCCAATTCTCAGGCCCATGGAATCCTCTAAGAGATCTCATAATCAGATTGCTCGAGAAGGAACCGTCTAGAAGACCTAGTGTTGATGGCATAAAAAACCAATTGTTTTTCAAGCGGCTCAATTGGGACACCGTTCAATGTATATCCAGACCACCATTTGTTCCATCAGTTCATACTCCTATGGAGGAAATGATGAGTAGTTCCATTGACATGGAAGAGTACGTAGAGGTTAACTCCACAATATCCAACAAACACAAGAAGAAGAACAATGATAATTTCTGGAATTGTAAGGAAAAAAGTAAACAGACTTGGGTTAAGAGGTTATCCATGGGAGAAGAAAATAATGATGATTTTGGAGCGTTTTGAGAAACCAGCCATTGCATTTGAAAATGTTGAGTTTTCTAGTTCATTGTGTATTCATGCCCTGTTAATTATAATGCTACAAATTAAATGAAAATTTCTCACATAAAGGAAAAATTAAAATGGGAGGCAATGGAGTTGACACCCATCATGGTTTCTCAACGAATTACAGGTCAATCATGGTTTATCAGGCATCCTAAATTCATATAAATTTGATAGAGATTTTGATCTTATAATTGTCGCTATGTATCGAGAAAACATAGTAAATTTTGCCCTATATTGAGTAAACATAGCAAATTTCGCCCAATATTGAGAAACTAGAGCATCACACTCATAAGTGGCATTGAGGAGTAGGGTAAAAAAAAAAAAGGCTTTAGTGTAAAGAAATAATTATTTTGGAAATTGTATTAAAAAATATTGTACAATTAAAAAAGGGTGTATTTTCAAATATTTATCAGAAAATGTAGTAGTTTGGTATATTTATAAGGAGGTTATTTTTAATTTGATTGTATGTAATTTGGATTGTCAAATAGTTTAATCATGTTGATTTTTATTTAACCAACATAGATCCAACACGTGCAAAGAGTGAAAACTTTTTTAGAGTATAAAATACAATGTGTTATTTTTCATTGTTTAAATTGTATTTTTGAATGCTAAATAGAGTATATATAGACATTTTAACAATAATTACTTAATTTTTCATGATATATACATATTTTTAAGTATATGTCAATATAAATTCTTATTAAAATATTTTATCAATAACCAAATTATAAGATTTACTCACATATTTTTTTTTTACTTCTAATTACTTTACAACATATTCATTTTAACTTTTATTTTTATTTTAAAGGTGAAGTGACTGAAGAACAGACTGACACATCTCCTCATACTGGGTTGTATAATGAGCCTCTCCACTCAATCAAAATTAATTATCATCAAATATATTATTGATTATAAAATGTGCAATCAAGAGATTTATAATATGATTTTATATATTATATTTTTTATTATAATTTGATTTGTATAGATTTATGATATTCTTTTAAATGGTTATACTGTATTCTAAAATTTATTAATGTTTATATTGCATTGTGATATTTTTTATGACTTATATGTCAAATTTTGATATTCTTTAATGGTTATGTCACATTGTGACATTAATTATGGTTCAATTATATTAAATTGTTACATTCACAATAGTCACTTTTGCATTACAAAATTCATCAAGGTTTAAGTCATATTAAGTTTGGTTGACTATGGTGTGCCATGTTTGATTATGTTTTACCATGGTTGAGTATTGCAGATCATGTTTAATCATTGTTGACCATGATTTACACCCTAAGAGAACCATTAATTTTATAGGTCAAAAGTAAAGGTGATCGATGAGATGAAGGATGTATTAATATGATTTTCCTTTGATCCACTAGGTAATTGACATTATAATTGTTGATATACTAGAGGCATATGACCTACTATTAAGTAGAGGCTCATCTTAAAAATTGATAGGTTACTTTGCCAGTAAATAATGAGCCTTGCAATAACTCAACTTGAGGGGCCCAATAAGACATTAAACTTTAGGTGAAATACACCGGGAAACTTTTTTATTAAGACTAACTTTGATGATGATTTAGCCTAGTTAACTCGCACCACGTTAAAAATTAGAGTAACCTTCTTCAGTTACTACATGATGGTGTTAATGAACTCTTTATTTTAGCCATAAATAATAGTAATAGCACTAACATATATGTAAATATTGATAATCTAAATAAATTGGAAGTTGCTACTAAGATCTGTGAATTATTCTCTGATGATTTTGATATGCAAGATTATTATGTTGCAAGGTGTACTTTAATTGAACAACAAAAACATAAAGCCCTGATTTCTTATTAATCAAAATTCAAATTTACTAATAAGTGAGACATGAAAATAATCCATGTATTGAATTTGGATTATGGTTTATCTCTTCAGTCCAAATTTCACTAGTAAGAGTGTGTAAATATTTGTAATCTTTAAATCATGTTGGATATTGCATTTATTCATCATTTTCTTAACATGACTGTTGACATTTTTGTTTTTGTACTCATAAAATTTCCTCCATCGCGTGACAACCTTTCTATCAATATTCTTTGCAAACCTTGTGTCTCAATTCACACCATTGTCTAGAGAAATAATTAGTGTAGGTTTTAACCTTGCACAAATAATTATTGCAAATATGTTCTCGATAAAATAGAAAATATTCAGTGGTTGTAGAAAATCATTTTTCTAGTTTCCATAAAGTTTTTCATAGTTGTAAATCTATGCTTGATCACTATTTTGGAAGGGAAACAAGAGAATTGATCGTAAAAATTGGTATTTCAACTTGGTATCACCAAAAATCTCATATGAAAAAATCAACCTTTATCGATACTCTTATGGGAAGAGTTCTCTTTAAATGGAAAATAACTCAATAAGAGATTCTAGTCTACATAGCAGAAAAAATAGAAAAAATTGAGAAGCTAATAGAAAATTTTTTTGGTTTAGTTGAGAAGTAGGCATGAATCACTTTCACCCCCGATGAAGAATAATGTGACTCTTCCCCACCAATTTGAGTGGTATGTATTTCAGGATAACATGATTAAGAGAGGCAACTCTTTTCTTACAACTATTTGTAGTGGCATTGTTTTAATTTTGGTTGTTAATCTCTAGGAATGTACTTCTGTTAGTTATGTTTTAGTTTAAGTGATGGACCTTTTCTTTGGTAATATGTAATGCAAAAATTTTGAAAATTTTCTACTAGTCTAGTTTCCGAAGTGGCATACCAACAGCTAGTGTAAAACAACTATGTACCTCCTTTTTTGAAAATTAATATAAAGTGTCTAACCTTAGAAAAAAATTCTTTGATGAAAAATCATTCTAAAGGAGGAGGAAATATTATAAAAAAATAGCGTAAACATATAAATAATTCATAATTAATGAAGAGACACATCAAATTATATCTATCAATGAAAATACTTGAATTCTTATGAAAGGAGACATTATTCTAGTATATATATATATATATGGATCCTCATATGTACTTCATATCATTATATCATTTATACTAATACAATTATGTTTATTGTTCTTACGAATATTTTTATATTCTAAATATTTTGGGTATTTTAATCATGAGCCAGATTTGGCTATCACATGAATTGTTAGTGCTCATGAATGTAAAAATTGAGATTAAAGAAAGTGTTATATTGTAACCTTATATGTTTGACCGATTATGGAGATAGGTTAGTTTATTTTTGCTCATTTTAAATATTTATCTATTAGTTAGTTAGAATGGTGTTAGTTTTTTACAACATTAAACCTTTGCTATTTGTTTCGATTTAATAATGAGAAAGGAAAGGTAAGAGTCAATGATTTCTAGTTCATTCATACCTATCTCTACATATAAAATTAATATGACTAAATGAGCATATAAACTAAAAATTTAAGTAGATATATGAAACTTCTCTTAGATTATTGCTGATGTCATTTTTATATATCTTCATTTGAAACCACTTAGACCATTGCAGGGTATCATATGTGACACCATATCTTGTTTAGACCCCAAATCCTATGAGGGGTACTCATATGGATATTGTCCTTGATAAAACGTATACATAATAAACCCACAATACGATCCGCTTATTAAATGTATACGTAGAAAAGATACATGCATAGTTAAAAATATATGAATTTTTTTTTTTCACTCTATAAATCCATGTCATATATTATAGAAAATATAAAATTTATTATTTTCTGCAAAGCTATAATGATTGAATAGGAACTCAAAACTGGTGATCGATTGGGTCTCATCAAAATCCACTTGTCACACGAAGACTCTCAGAAGTATATTGGATGAAGTAATGCTCCTCAAGTCACGTTTTGACTTCCACTCTTGTCATTGTATTTACAGGGACTGAAACCACTCTGCAGAATAACTTTCCAAAGAAGGAACACAACAAGCACATGGTACTTGGCACGTGACAAAGATCAACACCAACACTGAGTATCATTATTATCATCGACCATTCATGGACATACAATAGACAAATGTAGTTTTACAGGACTGAACATGTTTTATGGAACTAGGCTGACATTTATGGACCACTTTGACACAATTTTGATCTTCATTTTTGATATCATAAAAAAATCCATATACTGGATTATACTCACTAGAATTTGTTTACATGATGTATACATTTTTTTTTATATGTTAAGATGATGGAACTGAGGTATTTAATATCAATCAGTTTTTTTGTATGTTGTCGTTCGAGCCATACATCATGTAATTTTCATCTTTTATCATAATGCAAATTATGATGAAAATTACGATTTTTCATGGGGAAAAAATAATGGTTGAACAGGAACCCAAAAAATATTACCAAACTTGGAAATGATGCATAAATACAAGAACCCCTTTATAAAAATCTTACCATGAAATTGTAATAACAATATCTCAAGATGAAATTGTACAGAAGATATATAAAGAGAATGAACTGTGAAATGAAATTCAATTTTTTAATGAGCATGGAGCAATTCCATTTATTCACATTATTATATATTGATTGAATAGAATGAATATGCATTTCAAAAAAGGATTCCCATTCATAAAAATACTTCCTCAGTCCATAAGGAAAAATCAAAGATTTTTTTTGTTATTATGTTGATAGGCATGTATATTTTAGAACTAGAAAAGAGCTTCTAGACCAAACGATGAGGACTCATTTAATCATTATATTTTTTTTCATCTTGACTATTCAATTTTAAATTTTTTTATTTTTTTCACAGTAAGAAGACAAAGCCTTAACTTGACACTATTAACATAAACAATTTGTAGCGATTACAAACATGACTTGGGGAATGTGGCGTCAAAAACGCCAATGTATCCCCTCATAGGATAGAATATGTGACACAACATATTTTTTTGTCCTAAAATCATATCCGGGGTGCTCATATATATATTTTACTTGAAAACTTATATAGAAGAAACTCACTATACAATCTTCATATTAAATGTATATGAAGAAAAGATACCCGTATAATTAAAATTGAAGTAAAAAAGGACCATTACTTTTCCTTTGTAAATTCATGTCATATATGTCGAAAAGTCTTAAATTCACTATTTTATACAAATCTATGATGATTGGGTAGGCACCCACAAAATATTACTAAACATGGAAAGGGTGTGTAAAGAGAACAAGGCCTCCATAAAATATTTACCACGAAATTGCGACAATGTTATCTTAATATGGAATTTTATAGAAGAAACATAAAGAGAATGAATAATGAGCATGAAGCAAAGTTTTTTAACCAAATTATTATATACTAATTGAACATAATGAATGTGCAATCCAAATTAGGATTCTCATGCATAATAGGACTTCCACAATCTATAATATTGAATCGAAGAATATGTTTGTTATTAAATTGATAGACATGTATATTTTAGAATTGGAAGAGATATTCTAGATTGAATGATAGGGAAAAACTCAATCCTTTTGTTTATTTTTCATCCTAATTTTTCACTTTTTCCAAAAAAAAGAACAAAGCCTTAACCTAACATCATTAACTAAAAAAATCTGCAACGATTGGAAATGTGAGGTGGGGAATGTGGTGTGGAAACTACCATAGACTATAATTGAAGACAGTTAGCCCCTCATATGGTAGCATATGTGATAAAATATATACTTTAGTCCCCCAATACTATCAATGGTGTTTATAGGGATATTGTACTTGAGAAAATTCATAAATAATGAACTTACTATGCAATCCCCTTATTAAATATATAAGCATAAAATATACAAATACAGTATAAAATAAAAGAGAAAAATATCATTATTGATCTTTGTGTGTAATATCCCTAATTTTGGCATTCTATAAATAGAAAATACACATAAAGGTCAGTGGGACCTCAAAAATAAAATATGTAAATATATTGATTGTGGAAATTAATATATATATATGTGGAAATAGTACCATGGTGTAAAGAGAGGGTAAATTGAGACCATGAAGTCAAAATCCATGATGATGAACTAGATTCCTAAGAATTTCCCAAAATTCACCAAAAAGAATTAGAGAAAAATAAAATAAAATAAATTTTATTATATGGGAGAAAAATATTTATTAAAAGTATCAGTAATGTTGAAAGTTACTAAGAAGAGGTAAGAATCAAACTAGAAGTGGAAAAGCTAGTTTTAAGGAAGCTTTTGTGGAAGAAACAAAGGTAAAGCCTAGGATAAGGGAAACATCATCCCAAATTAACTAGACGCAGTTGTGGAAACATGATGAGGGAAAGAAAGCTTAAATAAGCCACTCCTAGTTAGATAAGAGGTTATCTACAGTGAGGAAGAATTGGTCTCTTCTCAAGGGGAGCTGTGGATTAAGCTCAAGGTTGGGAGACAAATAGTTTTTACTAGATTGGTATGCACATTCTATGAAGTTTTATTTCTTATATTTATATTATACTTCATATAATTATGATGTATTTAGAAAGGGGTTATATATTATAAATTGTGCCTCAAAGTTTTGTACATTAATTTATAAATTATGTGTAACAGTTTGTGTTGAGCTCATAAATAAATAAGTGTCATATGTATTTAACAGAAATTAACCATAGCTAGGTACAGTTAAATTTTCTTTATAGTTGAATAGACAAAACTGAATATTAATACCAACATACATAATCTCTAAATCCTGGGTAAGGGTCTAAATCTGCTGTTAGGTCCATCTGAACAATTTCAATTCATGTACTAATAAAACCATATATTTCAGCCAAAAATTAATAGTCAAGTATTGAAAAGATACGAAAATATAAACATAATATAGTTTAGATAACTAGCATTCACAAGAACATAGATATGAATGATGCATATACAATTCAGATGTAAACTTTAAATAGAAGAATAAAGCTGCTGTCATTTAGAAATTGTCCTCTAATTATGCAGGACAATATTTCATCATACAGAAATAAACATGTAATAAATAAAAATATTTTAAACTATGGAATTACATGTAAGAGTCTCTAGTATGAAAAATCCTCTCATGGAGATGAGGATAATACTACCTTACAAATCGTTCAAAAATAATAAGTACAATAGTTTAATTACAACTTGACTGGAGTGATCCATTAAAATTCAACTACAAAGTATGGAGTTGAAATTGGTAGATAGGATATAGAGGTGTGAAACCCTCTATGTTTGTATGACGAACCTAGAAGAAGGTACAATGGTGTCGTTAGATATTCTGATGCTGGATAGTAAATAATTGTAATGGAAATTTAATTAATTTTGACGCACCTACAACGAAGCATGTACAATAGTATTATAATAATATTAACTATTGATGAAAAGAAATATGAAAAGATCGAGAGTTGTACAATGAAAAACAATAAAAATGATACATGTATAAAGGTCATAAAAGTGGAAAAATTTCCTTTACAGAACATAAATAAAATTGTAAGTATAGAAATACAAAAGGGGTAGAATAAGTTAGAGCACTGTAGTTAATTACAAAACAACGAAAAGTAATTAATTACCCGAGAGAATAGCATTACTCTAGTACAACATAATTTGAGATAGTTGAGGGAAATATGCAAATTTTGAAAAAGGGGTTTTCGAGGATTAGATAAAAAAGAAAGGATTATAAAAAATTATTATAATCATAATTTGGAAATTAATAATTGTAATTGATTAGAGTATAAAATTAATTTAAAACATAGTTATGAGATTGTAAGTATGATTAAATTCAATTCATAAATTACATCATTTTATAAGAATTCAAATTTGAATATATTGAGTGAACTGTATATAGGAAAGAAAAATTCATACTCGGTCTAATGATACAGACTGATACTATAAAAGTATTAAAAAAAATGAGAAATTCACAGTTAGTGTTAAAGATAAGGAAATTGTGGAAATTAAAGTAAATTGGAGTTTGAATTTAAAGTTTCAAAGAAATATATTATACCTTTGTTAAACAAAAATGGAGGTAAACGAATCCTAATTTCCTGAATAAGTTTAATAATAGGAAATAAAAGAAATATTACCCACACAGAAATGCAAGCATTGGTGAGTTATGAAGCAAAGGCAAGCTCGTATCACTAAACCCTCTCTGTTATCGCAAAAATAAATTCGAACATATATATATATATATATATATATATATATATATATATATATATATATATTAATGATATAGAATTAATATCTCTTTGGAATTCAAAAATATAGCTATCAAGTTTATAATACATTGAAATAATTTCGTTGAGGAAAGAAAAAATTATTAAATAGAGAACATCTAAATGCAGTGAAGCAACTAACACACTATCGTTATAAACTTAAGGGAATCCAAAATTGGGATCTCTGTATTCCTTTCAAAGTTGTTGAGGAGTCTGTGACAAAAATTCTACAAAATAATATAAACGTTCTATGGAAAGATTAACTAAAACATGTATGATAGGTCCAAACGATTTCACAGGGGTCGAATTGAATTAAATTGAGGGGAAAATTCCAATTTAACAATAGAAATTTAAAAACTGATAGCTAAACAAAATGTGGTATAGTGGCTCTCATAATTTTATTATATGAAATGGGTAAACTTATATTTTACCAATATTAACATAGACTATAGGGAAATTTAATCTCAATACAAAGTGAAAACAATGTTAAATTGAACGCAGTTTCAATTATGGATTAAGTATGAAAAAGGGGAATGGAAAACAAAACTAAATTTAATTTCGGTTACAATTCATACATTAAAGAAATCAGAAATTTCATACTTTATGAATAGTAAATTAAAATACTGAGAATTTAAAGAACTAGGTGAAACCCTGTAAGTGAAGAAATATAATTAAATCCGAGGGCAAGAGCGTAAGAAGGTATAGTATTACCTTGTCTCTGGCCGTCAGATTTTTTGGAGAAATAAATGATAAATAAAAAAAAAATAACGAAATAGAAACCCTAAAAATGATATGAAATATCAATAGAAATGCTAGAATTATAATGAATTCTCATAAAAAAAAACTATGAGTAAAGAGATGTGGAATAAGAACACGCAGAGGGAAATAATTTGAATCAGAGAAAAACCGTGTGGTTTCTTACCTAAGGAAAATTTAAAATCACATAAGGTAAAGACAGTTGTTCATTTTTATTCCAGTAAGTTCACGCTGGGCGGATGATCAGGTGATCATGTCCTAAGTGAAGAAAATTCTCAAAATTGGAACTGCTCAGAATTGGTTGAAACTAGAACGACTGGATAGGCCTCATCGATACGATCCTGGTGCCGTGAATGGCACTCAAATCCAACACTGTATGTGAAAGTTATTAAAGTTTGAAAATTCACAATTTCCTTCAATAGTCCAGTTTTACGAGGGTTGACTTTGATTAAAAAAATATTAAAAAAAGAATATTCCACAGAATATTCTGGGAATATTCCTTCAGTAGCATATCACATCTTAAACTTGGAAACTTCAAATTGGATATTGGGTTTACTTTTAGATTTTGTGGCCAATTAAAAGGCACCACGTGACCTGCCCCGAGGCCTCCATGTGGCCCCAAGCCATATGTAAATTTGCAGTGGAAAAATTATTTGGAGTGGATAGGTTTTGACCTCAAGTCAGGTGGCTGCCAGTCCACAGGCCCGACCATCCTGCAAGTGCTTTGGTTCTTAACTTCCATGGTTCTTTCCACATATATAAATTTTAAGAAAGGTTTGGGTGGGGCGGAAAGCGGGCCAGCCCCCTATACACGGGACCCCGGGCCCAGAACCCTGGCCATAAGAACCGATAGTCACAGTTAAAACGTTGGGTGGTCACATGTTCTCCAGCGGAGGTTACGAATGAATTTTAATGCCACTTTTTTGAAACCGTTACCTCAACGGTTAAGTTGGGGGGTTGCGCAGTGGTCCATGTGACCCCACCCACCTAAAAATAAATGTTAAACCAAATGGTTCCGATATTTTGGGCGGAGTCCGCCTTTTTAGATGCCAGTGCCATAGTTAGAGGAGCTAACTGCAGTTACTCCAAAGTTAGTGGAGTTTTTCTAGTCCAGATTCGACAAAACTTATTTTGGTCATAACTTTCACATTACTGAACCTTTTGGAGAAATTTTTTATTTTATTTTAGGTATTCTCAGCATTATAGAGCCATTGGAATAGGTTAAGAGCCATCATAGGTGTCTTTCGGCCATTTTTACTTCAAAGAAGCTTGGGGAGCCTTCAGGGCCTTGAGGGAAATGGAGCTGCATTGGACTACACTTCACTGTTTTAGGTGAAATCAGAGTCATTATTAGCTTCTTTTTGTGTTCTGAATTCATTTTCATAGTTTGTTTGGTCTTTTTAGGCCTTTTTATCACTGTATTACCAATTTGAGCGTCATAATATATCAAGGACATGCCCATTGGGAGCCTTGGACCCGACAAATGTAGCCCAGGAGGGGTGAACTGCCTCATCATGTTTCTGTGTTTATGGTGAAGTTATTATGCTGTGTTATTCAGATTAAATTTGTTAAACAATAGATTAAAACAACACTCCCTCACACCAAAGTTCATAAAAATTTATCAAAAACACTTTGTTTCACTTGCAAGACTATCCAAACACTTTACACACTTAATTTAATGGAAATGAATACTTTGAATTAAAAAAAAATACTTTCATTTTCAGATCAGTTGGTATCATAGCTCAGGATTAGAGCCTTAGAAGCTAGAGTTTTTACTTAGCATTTGTTTTGTGCAAAGATTAAGTTTTTTGTTTGCAAGTTTTGATGCTTACTAGGCTAAAACTCAAGAGAGGTGAAGGAAACTTGGTTAGTGAAAAAACTAATCCACAACCAAGAAGGGTCAGACAAACACCTCCAAGAGCCCTAGAAGCAACTTCAAGCATGTCTTCAAGGGAAGGAGAAGCTCTTGAAGAGATGGATCCCAAGGAAGAAGAACGAGTATTTCGAAAAGCTTTCTTGGATATGACTAAAATGGTAAGGATCCTCTATCAAGGAAGAAATGATAGGATTGCTGGAGAAGGGTCTAAAAACCAAAAATAAGGAGAGGGTTCCTCAGGAGGAAAGAAGAGTAATGACCAGTATAAGAAAGGACATGGAGGAAATGGTGATCCACCATCTCCATGTTCATCCTCTTCCTCCACATCATCTTCCTAAGTTCGGTAAATCAGTCTCATAAGTCGAAAACCACTGGTAAAAATCCTTTTTTAAAGCTTGATGTCAAATTTAAGTTGCCTATGTTTAATGGTGAATTCAATGCAAAGAAACTGGACAATTGGATCATAAAATTTGAAGTTTATTTAAGGATTCAAAACCTTCATGATGACGACACCAAGATACAACTAGCCTCGCTAATAATGGATGGAGCAGCATTGGTATGGTGGGAATCCAAGACCAAGGATGAAATCAAGAAACATGGTAAGATTACTTTATCATGGACTGAATTTATTTCCACCATTAAGAAGCAATTTCATCCTCTTTCTCATTTACAAAATGCTATAATGAATTGGAAAAATTTTAGGCAACTTAAAGGACAAAGTGTTCCAGAATACACTCAAGAGTTTAGGAGAATAGCACTGTTGTTAGGAGTAGAATTACAAAATCAATATAATTTGCTGAAATATATAGGTGGTTTGCATAATTACCTTATACATACTATCCTTATGTTCAATCCTACTAGTCTAGATGAAGTTTGTGTACAAGATATGCATTTAGAGGCTAGAGGGAAAAACACTTTTGATGTGAATGAGGGTAGTGATCTTAAAGGCAAAGGAAGAAAAAGGATTGCAAACTCTAGAAAATAAAAAGGGAAATTATTTTGCAAGAAATAATAAAAAACAAGCCATGATGAAGACCACTGTTGGAAGCTTCATCCGGAGCTAAAACCAGAGAAATATAAAAACAAAGACAAAACCAAAGAAAAGGGAAAAACTGTAGCAATTTTTGAATAGGACTTACGGTCTAAATCAAGTGATGAGACTAAAAGTATCACCATGGTATTAAAGAACATAAAGGGGAAAGAGGTTGTACAAGAAACAAATCCTAGTTCTAGCACATTAAACTGTCACAAAGAAACTCAAAATGAAAAGAGGAGGATAGAGCTATTTCATGTGAGGATAATCTCAAACCACACAAAGATAGACACACTTTTTGATAATGGGTCTGAAGCTAATATCATCTCATAAGACTTGGTCAAACAGCTGAAACTTGAGACAATTCCACATCCAAAGCCTTATCCACTTGGGTGGATTTGCAAAGATGCTAATTTACAAGTCTCAAGAAAGTGCATCTTGCGCTTCACCATAATAACTCATTATGTTGATTGGGTTGAACTAGATGTAGTACCGCTTGACATTACAGGTGTTGTGTTGGGTAGTCCATATTTATATGACAGAAAGGAAATCTTCCATCGCCATGAGAACAAGTATCACTTGTTCAAGGATGGAAAAGAGTATATTGTGAGAGCACATAAGCAAAAGCTAGAATCTTCTTTAGTCCGTGTAGGGAAATTGAAAAGGTTAGTTAATGCAAGTCAAAATATGACTTTGTTGATGGTTAAACAACAAGATTTTGTACATTTTCCTTTTCATGACATTTTTGATATAAATGATGATAAGTTTTAGTCTGATAATAGTTCGTCTTTGAAAGAAGATGACAATACGTTGCACAAGGTACCTTTGGTGTCGATCGGTGCAGAGAACAAAGTGTCGTTGAAAATCAGTGCAAGAGTCCATGAGATGGAAAGCCATGCAAGCAAAGAGGGCACATAGTTTAGCAAGGATCATTGCTGGTTTCAGAATGATAGACTGGTATGGCGAGAAAACTTGGTCGTGATTCGGCACAAGTACATGGCTCATTCGACAAAAATTCTCCATGTGGACAGTTACCAAGGTGAAACTTATTTTCAGTCTTCTTTGAAGTTTCACCATTGTAGAAACAATATGCTTTCTGCAAATTATATTTTTTGTTCTGAAAATTTCAATAATTTGCATCATGACTTAGTCAATGTTAGCAATAGTTGGTTAGTGGATTCAAGGAACAATTTATCTTTTTATGAGAAGCTCAATTTGATGAAGTCAGGAATATTTCAGTGGTTCAAGGTTGGAATAGTGGAGAATCAGTCTCCTCATCTTCATTTTTTGTAATTAGAGAGATTTTGTGGGTCCAAAATCTTCCCATTTGGGAGGTGCGATCAGGTGATCATGTCCTAAGTGAAGAAAATGCTACAAATTGGAACTTCTCAGAATTGGTTGAAATAAGAAAAACTGGATAGGCCTCGTCAATATGATCTTGGCACCATGAATGACACTCAAATCCGATACTGTATGTGAAAGTTATTCAAGTTTGAAAATTCACAATTTCCTTCAAAAGTCTAGTTTGACCAAGGTTGAATTTGATTAAAAAATATTTAAAAAAAGAATATTCCACAGAATATTCTAGGAATATTCCAAAGAATATTCTAGGAATATTCCACAAAATATTCCATGGAATATTCCTTCAGCAGCATATCACAGCTTGACACTTGGAAGCTTCGAATTTGATATTGGGTTTACTTTCAGATTTTTTGGCCAATTAAAGGGCATCACGAGGCCTGCCCGGAGGCCGCCACATGGCCCCAAGCCATATGTAAATTTTTAGTGGAAAAAGTATTTGGAGTGGACAAGTTTCAACCCCGGGTCGGGTAGCTGCTAGCCCACAGGCCTGATCAACTCGCCAACGCTTTGGTTCTTAACTTCCATGGTTCTTTCCGTGTATATAAAGTTTGAAAAAGGTTTGGTTGGGGCAGAAAAGGGGATATCCCCCTATACACGGGACCTTGGGCCTGGAACCCTGGCCATAAGACCTGACAGTCGTGGTTAAAACGTTGGGCGGTCACATGTTGTCCATCAAAGGTTACGAATGAAGTTTAATGCCACAGTTTTGAAACCGTTACCTCAACGGTTAAGACAACAAGTTGGGCGGTGGTCCATGTGACCTCGCCCACCTAATAATAAATGTTAAATCAAATGGTTCCGACAGTTTTGGGCGGAGTCCACCTTTTTAGGGGCTAATGCCATAGTTAGTGGAGCTAACTGCAGTTACTCCAAATTTAGTGGAGTTTTTTAAGGCCATATTGGACAAAAATTCTTTTGGTCATAAATTTCACATTACTGAACCTTTTTGGAGTGATTTTTTATTTTATTTTGGGTATTCTCAGCATTCTGGAGCCATTGGATCAGGTTTCAGAGCCATCATAGGTGTCTTTCAGCCATTTTTACTTCAGAGAAGCTTGGGGAGCCGTTAGGGCCTTGAGGGAAATGGAGCTACATTGGACTACACTTCACTATTTTAGGTGAAATAAGAGTTATTATTAGCTTCTTTCTGTGTGCTAAATTCATTTTCACTGTTGGTTTGGTATTTTTAGGCCTTTTTCTCATTGTATTACCAATTTGAGCATCATAATATATCAAGGACATGCCCATTGGGAGCCTTGGACCCGACAGATGTAGCCCAGGAGGGGTGAACTGCCTCATCATGTTGCTGTGTGTTTATGGTGAAGGTATTCTACTGTGTTATTCAGATTAAAGTTGTTAAAAAGTGAATTAAAAAAACACTCCCTCACATCAAAGTTCATAAACAGTTATCAAAAAAACATTGTTTCACTTGCAATAATATCCAAACACTTTGCACACTTAATTTAATGGAAATGAATACTTTGAATAGAAAAACAAATGCTTTCACTTTTAGATCAGTGGATAAGCATAGACAAGGTGTGAAAACATGTCTCACGGGAACTTCTCTGAATATTAGCGTAAAAATCTTGGAGAAAAGTTCTCTATGCATGGCTCACACCAGAGGAACTCGAAAAAAATACAATGCAAAAATGAAACGATAAAATCGGAAGCATAGTCATTCAAGGTGTCAAAAAACCGAAATTAAATCTATGTCGTTGAGAACAAACGAGATCTATCATACACATATCTTCAATTGTATGAGGCCCATGTGACCTTCAAGTGCGAAGGTAAGGCTAATAAATGGATTGAAAATTTTAAAATGATAAGCAATAAAGATGGTATGGTGAGAGTCCCGTCAGTCATAAATTTTGAACCTTATAGACTTGAAATGTATTAATCAACGCAATAATGCTAGGATAAATCATATGGTTAAGGGCTAAGGATAATCCCATCATGTAGCATACAGATTAAAATGGTATATGAAAACATTTCAACCTTTGAAAAGGCTGTAGGATGAACTGTCCTTTCATTAAAGTAAAATGATGTTAATACATGATACCTAAATCTAACCTTTCCATAAGTATAAATATGGCTTGGTAGGATAAATGCATGTCATGGATAGTTCATAAAGGTCGAGAGCAGATTTCTTATACATTTCAAATACGTTAATGTGGTTGTGTGTGTGTGTGTGTATATATATATACAATTTGAATACGTAAATATGTTAATAGGTGCATTGAGTGTAGATATATATATATATATATATATATATATATATATATATATATATATAATTAAGATACATATTAGGAGTTATGAATAGTATAAATGTGAAGTATGGTAACTTAGGATAAAAATATATTTCGTATATTGGTACTATATCAGTTTCAATTATAATAAGGCATAGGAGTATAAGTTGTAGTTTAGGTGAATATAGATATGATAGGGGTTAGTATCTATATTTCAAATAAGCATATCTAAATATATTTTAGAATGTTATAGGGGATGGAATATAACTTTAATAAAATTAGAATATAGTGGGATAAGAATTAAAATTATAACTTAGATGTAATAAATGGTAAATCATCCTAAGGTTTCAACTAGGAAAATTTGTACCTTATAAGTTATAATGAAAAGCAATAAGAGTTAGGATTAAAATTTAAATACATACTTTATTATGTATGTTAGTCAAACTCACAAATTTTATTAATAGATCAATAACTGTAGCTATTAAGAAGCCAAAGTGGTAAATTCATGTGGAATGCAGACAAGAGATTTTAACACAAAACTTGAAGTTAAAATGAAAACAATTTAAAATATATTGTTTATGAAAAATTTGTCAGGATGAACATGATGTAAAACATGACCAGAATTTCTATAATTAGATTTTTTTTTTGGGTAAGTGGAGTTGTTACAAATGGTATCAGAGCCCATGTTAAAACTCTGGGCTTATGGGTCGCAACACAGGGAAAATTTTCTGCTGTCAAATTCATTTTAAAATTTTTATTATTACTGATATCTATGAAGAAAAAAATTAGTGCATATATCACTATAGAAAAATTACAACTGTTGTTATTATTGAAAAATAAAAGCTATAAGTAGACTAGGAAGGGGAGGGGCCCTACCAGATCTAAAATGCTCAAATGTTAAAAATAACATTGCAACAATAATTATTTCAGTTAAAGAATAAATATAAACGGTTGCTGCAGTATTAAGCAAAAGATATTGGTAAATAAATTACCTTCAATTATAGTTTCAAATGAAATAGAACCCAACTCAAAGAGGTCTGAGAGTGGGGAAGAATACTCTTAAAGAGTAGAAGAAAAGGGAGTTGCAGGGATAATTCCAAAATTAAATTAAGTCTCTAACCCTTAAATAAGAAAAGGAAAGGGATGCAGAAACCTGAATCCTAAACAAGATTTCTTTCAGGTATATTGATATAGAAGAAATATGAAAATAAGATTTGTGGGTTACTAGTGGCAAGGCAAAGTCACACTTTGGTGAAAGAAACCAAAGGTTTACAAATACTCGATGAAAAAAAATTGTTTCATGAGAAGAATTTCAAGAGAAATTCAAATCTCGATACCTGAGTAAGAGGTAGTATGATGACAAAGTAAAGAAATTCAAAAAAAATTGTAGACGAAATTGTGATGAAATTCAAAAAAAATTCTTCAATATGTGCCTTACATCAGGGGAGAAAAAGCCAATATACAGTGAATTTTGGACTGTCAAAAACACATCTAAAAAGACAGAATTGAAAGTGACAATTATAAACAGTTGTTTGAAAAGCATGATTGTGTTACCAACCATAAAAAGACCGGATCGATCAGCCGAAAATCTAGCGGAAACAAGAGACAAAGAAACTGAAAATCAATTAGCAATGATTGAAATTGCAGGTACACATTCTGACCAATGTGTGGTTGTTTTAATTGATTTAGTAGAAAATTTTAAATCATATCAGCCTCAAGATAGTGGAAAAAGGTAAATTGAAAACTAGAAAAATGTAGATACTCTTGATTGGTACATAAAATTTCAGGAACAAAGAATAAGGTCCCCCATCAACTAACTAAATGATCTAAAAAATTAAAAGAAAATGGTATGATATTCTAGTGGAAATGGAGTAAATGGAACCACAGAAAGAAATAGGGAATTGCTTGAAAAGTAGGTACTTACACTAAGTAAATAGGAAAATCTGTTACAGTAAAATAAAAAAACTAATGACCATTAAAAATATTTTTACAATTCAACAAGAACGTACAAAAAGGAAAAAAAATCTGTCGAGCATGTTGCCCAAGTTAGGGAATTGGGACAGCCAACAGGAATGATTCTGTGGGAGACTTATCTACAGTTAAGAAAATTTTAAAACCAGGAAAGAAAGTCTAGAAAAAATTCAAGGAAGTATAGAGTGAATACTCCCGAATAATAAGAATTGCAAGTTAAATTACAATTATATTAAACCAAGCATGTCTCTGGGGGTGGAGTGCTAATGTTGTTTGCAAAAACAAAGTATGACACCTTTTGGGTGTCTATAGAATTAGACAGTTCAAACAATTAAATATCAAGAACTGGTTAAATTTTAAAAATAGATGAACTAATTGATCAAAAGGGAAGAAAACATCTATAAGACAGTCTTCTGAACTGGAAAAAGGATATTATAAGGTTAAAAGGGGATAAGAATATCATAGCATAATGTTACAAATACTTAGAGAACTTTAAATACATTTAAAACTCAACCAATGTAAGTTTCAAAAAACCCAAGAGATAATAATTGGACATGAAAATTCTAAAAAGGGATTGGCGATAAATCAGAAATAGGTAATATTGAATTGACCTGAGTCTAATGAGATGCTAACAATACAATCAATAAGAAGCTTTGTCGAATAATGCCATAAAATTGAAGAAGGATTTCTACATTGCAAAAATATGAAAATGTAAAATTGAGTGGAAAAATAAGTATTGAGTTAGTATGGAACAACAAAAATAGAAAGTTAGTACTACACTAGAAGTTGTTGATTAAGCTAAGGAGTGGTGGTGTATACTGAAAATAATACAGAGAGACTGAGAGAAATATTGCTACAAAATAATTAGTGTATGTATCTCGAAATTTGAAATTCGAAGAAACATGAATAAAGTTCTGTAGTCTATGAAGTATAATTGGCTAATGCAATAAATATTCCTTTATTCAAATAAAGTGAAATTCAAAATAAATTAGGTGGAAAATTTCCTCAGTAAAACTAATGGAAGGAAAATAACACTGAATCGTTGATCCGTAAGTAGACAGCTTCATCAAATTCTGACACATAAAAATAGTAGTGTAAAAATTGAAGTAGGAGAATGAATTCAAGGAGAATTGTTGAAAAATCCCTCAATAAGTAAGATTTCAGTAAGAGGAAATTGAATGATAAATAATAATTCAGCCCAAAGCTGATTTTTTCAAGTAAGGAGTATAAAATTTTAAGGTGTCAATGATGAACCCTGAAATAATAGATGAATACCATCAAAATGTCATCAAATACCTTATGTAGGTCATCTAGGTATACTAAGATAATAACCAACTTGAAAGAAATTATACTTTGACAGGGATGAAAAAAGAGGTAGAAAAAAAAATCTTGGCACAGGGTTCAAAAATCAACAAGGTAAATTAGAACTCAGTATCCTATTGTAATATTAAATTTCTTATTTAATTGAAAATAGATGAAAAATGTGGTATTAATGGAATTTAATTTGGGACTACTGAGTAGCAAGTCCAAGTAACAACATGACAAAAATTATGGGAAGAATGGAGACTCTAACGAAAACAAGACACTTATATTTCTACAAATAGCACATCACATGTGACCAAAAGATTAAGGAAAGAAATCTTTAATTCCATAGAATCACACAATTGATCTCCGTGATAGAAATACCAAAAGTACATATACTTTTGGGAACATCAAGTCTAGAGGAAAGGGGGCAAAGCTGAATTGCATTACAACTTATTATCCTCATATAGTTAGACAAAAAGAGAGACCAAAACAAATATTAGCAGACATATGGTATAAGTATGAAATAGATAAAATGTAATAGTTAAGGAGACTTTATATATTGCTAGAAACTGCATACAAATACAAGTATGAGATATCCAGTGTCATAAGTCAGTAAAAACGCGTATACGATAAAAAGAAAAAGGGCCACACTCCATTTAGTGGAAATTAATAGAACAAATTGGTTCTAATACTAGAAGTACTACAGTAGGTGGAAACAGACTGTAGAAAGAAGTCATATATATCGTCGGAAGAGTGATGCAAGAATTCAAAAGAAAAAGAAAAATACATATATATCAAATATGGATATCAGGTATATCTAAGGATTAAAATTCATAAATATGATATTGCACACTGACAATTATGCTAAAAAACACCTCAAACTTGTGGGGCCATGAGGATAGAGGTTAGAGTATAAAATCACTTTACTTTGTCGTATAGAAATTGGTTACAGATTTCATTATTGGAAAATTTATGTACATGAGCCTACTCACTTGATTGGATTGTGATACAAGTGGAGAAAGAAAAGAAATTCCATCCAGATAAAACAATAGTGGGTGAAAGTGCAGTGGAAACACTTTGCACCTGAGGAAGCTACTTGGGAGAAGAAAGTTATGATGAAAGAAACATAACCATCACAGGTTAATGATTAAAAGGAGAGATTGGAAAACACAGAGGATAATGTTTTTTTTTAGAGGGGGACTATGTAATATCACTAATTTTTACATTCTATAAATAGAGAATACACATAAAGATCACAGGGACCTCAAAAATAAAATATGTAAATATATTAATTGTGAAATTAATTTATAAATGTGGAAATAGTACCATGTATAAATACAGAGTAAATTGAGACCTGGAAGTCAAAATCCATGAGGATGGACTAGATTCCTACGACTTTCCAAAAATTCTCCAAAAAGCCTTGGGGAAAAATAAAATAAAATAAATTTTATTAGATGAGAGAAAAATATCTAATAAAGGCCTCAAGAAAGTGGAAAGTTATTGAGAAGAGATAAATAATAAAACTAGAAAGTGGAAAAGCTAGTTTTAAAGAACCTTTTGTGGAAGAAACAAAATTAAAGCCTAAGATAAGGGAAACAACATCCCAAATTAATTGGACACAGTTATGGAAACATGTGAGGGAAAGCAAGCTTAAATAAGCTATTCCTAGTTAGATAAGAAGTTGTCTACACCGAAGAATAATTGGTCTCTACTCGAGGGGAGCCATAGATTAAGCTCAAGTTTGGGAGGAAAATAGTCTTTACCAGATTGGTATGTGCATTCGGTGAACTTTTATTTCCTATATTGCTGTTATACTTCATATAATTCTGATGTAGTTAGAAAGGGGTTATATATTATTAATTGTGGTTGAAAGTTCTATGAATTAATTTATAAATTATGTGTAATAGTTTGTGCTGAGTTCAGAAATAAATAAGTGTCGTATGTATTTAACATAAATTAACCGTAGCTGGGTACACTTAAATTTTTTGTATGGTTACATAGACTAAACTGAATATTAAGACCAACATAAAAAATCTCTAAACCCTGGGTGAGGGTCTAAATTTTTTGTTAGGTCCATCTAAACAATATCAGTACACGCACCAATAAAAACATATAATTCAGCCATAAAAATAATAGTCAAATATTGAAAAGATAGGAAAATCTAAACAAAATATAGTTTATATAACTAGCATTAACAAGAACATATATCTGAATGATGGATATACAATTTAGATCTAAAATTTAAATATAAGAATAAAGTTGTTGTGAATTAGAAATTGTCTTCTAATTATGTAGGACAATATCTCATCATACAAAATTAAACATGTAATAAATAAAAATTTTAAACTTTAGAATTACATGTAACAATCTCTGGTATGACAAATCTTGTTGTGGAGATGAGGATAATACTACCTTATAAATCAGTAAAAAATAATAATTACAATATTTTAATTACAACTAGAATGGAGTCATCCATTAAAATTCAACTACAAAGTATGGAGTTGAAATTGGTAAATAGGATATAGAGGTGCAAAACCATCTATGTTCGTACAACCAACCTGGAAGAAGGTACAATGGTGTCATCAGATCGTCTGACGTTGGAGAGTAAAGAATTGTAATGGAAATTTAATAAATTTTTACGCACCTAGAACGAAGTATGTACAACATTATTAGAACAATATTTAACTATTGATGAAAATAAATATGAAAAGATGGACGAGTTGTACAATGAACAACAATAAAAATGATACTTGTATAAAGGTCATCAAAGTGGAAAATTTTCCTGTATATAACAGATATAAAATTGTAATTACATAAATACAAAAGGGATAGAATAAATTAGAGCATTGTAATTAATTATAAAACAATGAAAAGTAATTAATTTCCTGAGAGAATATCGGTAGTATTGTACAACAAAATTTGAGATAGTTGAGGGAACTATGCAAATATGGAAAAAGGGGTTTTCCAAGATTAGATACAGAAGAAAGGATTATAAAAATTTATTCTAATCATAATTTTAAAATTAATAACTCTAATTTATTAGAGTATAAAATTAATTTAAAACATCATTCCGAGATTGTAAGTATGATTAAATTGAATTCAGAAACTACATCATTTTATAAGAATTCAAATTCTAATATATTGAGTGAACTGTATATAGGAAAGAAAAATTCATACTCGGCCTAATAATACAGACTGATACTATAAACGTATTAAAAAAATGAGAAATTCACAGTTAGTGTTAAAGACAAGGAAATTGTGGAAATTAAAGTAAACTAGAGTTTCAATTTAAAATTTCAAAGAAATATATTATACCTCTGTCAAACCAAAATGGAGGTAAACGAATCCTAATTTCATAAATAAGTTCAATAATAAGAAATAAAAGAAATCTTACCCACACAGAAGCTAATGCAAGCGTTGGTGAGGTATGAAGCAGGGGCAAGCTCGTATCACCAAACCCTCTCTATTATCACAAAAATTAATTCGAGCATATATATAGATAGTAAATCAATGATAGAGAAGTCGAAAATATAGCTATTAAGTTTATAATACATTGAAATAATTTCATTGAGGAAAACATAAATTATTAATTAGAGAAAATCTAAACGCATTGAAGAAAATAACACTCTGTCATTATAAACTTAAGGGAATCGAAAATTTGGATCTCTTTATTCCTTTCAAAGATGTTGAGAAGTCCATGAAGAAACTTCTACAAAATAACTATAAAATTCTGTGGAAAGATTGACTAAAATAGGTATGATAGCTCCAAACTATTTCTCAGAGGTGGAATTGAATTAAATTGGGGGCCTCTCAATATCTAAATGAAATGTGGTATAGTGCCTCTCAGAATTTGATTATATGAAATGGGTAAATGTATATTTAATCTCAATACAGAGTGAAAATGGTGTTAAAGTGAACACAGTTTCAATTCTGGATTAAGTTCGAAAATCGGGAATGGACAACCAAACTAAATTTAATTTCACTTGCAATTCATACATTAAAGAAATTGGAAATTTCATACTTTATCAATAGTAAATTAGAATATTGATAATTTAAAGAACTGGGTGAAACCCTGTAAGTGAAGAAACATAATTAAATCCAAGAGCAAGAGCGTAAGAATGTATAGTATTACCTTGTATCTCGCCGTTGGATATTCTGGAGAAATAAATGATAATTCGACAAAAATTTAATGAAATAACAGACCGGAAAATGATATGAAATAGCAATAAAAATGCCATAATTATAATGAACTCTTGTCAGAACTAAAATATGAGTAAATATATGTGGAATAAGAACATGCATAGAGAAATAATGTGAATTAGAGAAAAACCATGTGGTTTCTTACCTAAAGGACGATTTTAAATTGCAGGAGGAAAAATTAGTTGTTCGTTTTTTATTCCAGTAAGTTCATTCTATGTAGATAGGTATAGATGAGGTGTGAAAACTTGTCTCTCTGGAAATTCTCTGAATATCAGCGTAAAAATCCTGGAGAAAAGTTCTCTGTGTATGGCTCACACCAGAGGAAATCGAAACAAAGAAAATGCACAAATAAAACGATGAAATCAGAAACATAGTCATTCAAGGTGTTGAAAATCCTAAATTCAATCTACAACATCGAGGAAAAGTGAGATCTATAATACACGTATATTGAACCGTATGAGGCCCATGTGACCTCCAGGTGTGAAGGTAATGCTAGTAAGTGGATTGAAAATTTCAAAATGATAAGTAATACAGATGGTATGGTGAAAATCCTGTTAGTCATAAATTCTGAACCTTATAGACCTTAAATGTATTAATCAACACAACAATGCTAGGCTAAATTGTATGGTCAAGGGCCAAGGATAATCCCATCGTGTAGCATACAAATTAAAATGGTATCTAAAAAAATTTCAACCTTCGAAAATGTTGTAGGATGAACCTACCTTGCATAAAAGTAAAATGATATTAATACATGATGTACCTAAATCTAACCTTTCCATAAATATATATATGGCTTGAAAGGATAAATGTATGTCATGGAAAGTTCATAAAGGTGGAGAGGAGATTTCTTATACATTTCAAATACTTTAATGTTGTTGTTAATATATATATTTACGATTCGAATATGTAAATATGTTAATATGTGCATTGAGTGTAAGGATATATCTTACCCCACTTATATATATATATATATATAAAAGTGAGTAAGATATATATATATATATATATATATATATATATATATATATATATATATATATATATATATATATATATATATATATATATATAGTCGAATACCATATTTCGGAGTTATGGAATATAGTATAAGTAAACTGGTATAGAAACTTAGGATAAAAAGATATTTCATATATTGGTGCTATATCCTTATAATTATAATAAGGTATAGGAGTATAAGTTGTAGTTTAGATGAATATAGATATGATAGGGGTTAGTATCTATATTTCAAATAAACATATCAGAAGAAATGTTAGAATGTTATAGAGGATCAACTTAACTTTACTAAAATTAGAATATAGTGGGATACAAATTAAAATTATAATTTATATGTAATAAATGGTAAATAATCTTAAGATTTCAACTAGAAAAATTTGTACCTTCTAAGTTATAATGAAAAGACATAAGAGTTAAAATTAAAACTTAAATAAATATTTTATTACGTATGTTAGTCAAAATCACATAATATATTAATAGATCAAGAACTGTATCTATTAATAATCCAAAGTGGTAAATGCATGTGGAACGCAAACAAGAGATTTTAACACAGAACTTGAAGTTAAAATGAAGACAATTTACAATACACTCTTAATGAAAAATTTTCATGATGAACATGAATTATAATTTATTTTTTTATTTATTTTTTTGGGCAAGTGGAGTTACATTGTGGATCCATGTCATATATCATGAAATTCTCAAATTCACTATTTTCTACAAAGTTGTGATGATTGAGTAAGAACCCACAAAATATTATAGAGCATGTAAAAGATGCATAAAGAGAAGAAACTCTCTATAAAACATTTACCATCAAATTGTAACAATATTATCTCAGAAGATACATGAAGAGAGTACATATTCAATGCTTTAACTGGATGGGAAAAATTCATTTATTTACATTATTATTTTATTCTAGTTGAACAAAATTAATCTGCAATCCAAACAAGGACGACCATGCATATAATATTAGCTCAATCCATAAGGTTGAATCAAACATTGATTTTTGTTATTATGTTGATAGGAATGCATGTTTCATTATTATAAGAGAGTTTCAACATCAAATGATGAATATGCATTCAATGTTTGCATTTATTTTTCATATTGAACTAATAAACATCTGGGGTCTATGACCTATCTTTCTATGCATAAACCGGGTCACAACTAAGGGGATTTGAACCTTGGATCTTCGAGTTTTGACATATTTTGATCACCAATTGAGTTGTCCCCCTACGACTTGAATATTCAATTTTAAATTCATTTTTTCCCACAACAAGAAGATAAAGTTTTAACCTAACATCATTAATATAAACAATATAAAGTGATTGCAAATGTGAGTTGGGGAATGTGGTGTGGAAACCACCAATGGCTAGAATGACACTGAAAATACCATGAGTGTTATGTCAAACTAATTAATTGTGAATAGGTCATCTCTTCTAAACTTATTTCATTTGCAAATTTCAAGAATATATTGGAATTTACCAATCAAGAGAAATTTCGGTTGTTTAACCCTTCTCATAACTATCAAATTCCAAGAATAAGGTATTGGAAGTTCACCCACTTTTACTTTAGATATGCAATGAATCTACCACATTCAATTGAATTCATTGATGGAGTGACAATGACTATAATATAATGAAAAATTTCAATTTAAACCATCTCATCAAAAATATTAATTAAGAAAATCATTAAAGTTTTCAATTCTACTAAAAAAGAAAAAGAAAAGTTAATTAAGAAAATCATTAAAGTTCTCAATTCCAATAAAAGAACATCCATCAACTTAATAACATTTACAAATAAAATAGAATAAAAAAATTACTTAAATTTATCATTAAAAATAATAATATAAATTTAAAATTTATTTAATTTTATATTAAAATTAAATTAAATTAAATATATTTTATATATTTAAAATTTATATTTTTTTATTAAATTTTTTTTCTTCATATAATTTCCTAATAGAAACTTGGTTTTACATGAGATATGTATTATAATAAAAAATTTAACAAATTAAATAATTTTTTTTTTTATAAATTTAATATTATATATTAATATTATGGTAAATAAAATTATTTTCTATTTTTATTATCTTAAATTTAACCACCTCAAAAAAATTTCCATAAAAATTAAACATAACTCTAAAATAAGATAAATTTCTTATTAAATTGGGGTTGTTGGAGCCATGAAATTGTTATATTCTGTTTATTAGACCTCCCCTTTATTGACTTGGGGTCGTTGGCACCTTGAAATATTGTTTCATTTTGAAACTTTATTTTTGTTAAGAATTTATTATTATTATATTATTGATTTTTCATAGTGCATTAAGATATTGATTTCATTATATTATTATTATTTTCTTGATTTTTCAATAGTGCATTAAGATATTGATTTCATTATGTGCTTTTTTGTATTATTTTGAAAGTTTTTTTTTGTTTTAATAATTATTTAAATGGTTAATTTATCCATAATATTTTAATTTATATTAAATTTTTTATTTTTATTAAATTTATATATTATTGATAAATAATTAACTTATTGCACGATTTTTTTATTTTATGATAAAGGAAATAATAATTAAACATAATAAAATAATACTTATATTAAAATTACAAACTATTAATAATAAAAAAAAATGTTTATTATAAATAAAATATTTCAATTTTCGCTTTAGTTTTACATTAAAGTTTAAATAAAGTAGCTAATTTCCAATTTGATTGAAATAATATTTAAAATATATAATTATTAAAATACTTTTTAATAAGTTTAAAATAAATTATTTATATGATTTAAATGTATATATAAGTACTCTCAATTTTATTTTTTTTGAATTTTTTTTGGAAAATATACACAAAAAAATCTAATTAGTGAAATATTAAGCATGTTACCCCATATATGTAACACCCAAGTTTATTGTTAATATAAATTTAATACATTTTTAATTAGATATTGGTTTTTTTTAAATTAATGGGATTAACATGTATGTTAATCAAGTTATGAACTAAAGCTTTTCTTTTGAATAAAAAATTAATTATGGAATATTTCCATAAGTCTTATGGTAAAATGTTTTCCAGATTCCAAAGTAGTTGATTAAGCAGTTACTCGCAGTTGCCTTTCCTCTGGAATAAAATGAAAATCCTATAGGACGAAAGGGCTTTTGTGCAGGTGATAAGAAATAGCTAAGGGATGAAAGGAGTGAGTATCCAGAGCTAGTGGAAAAGTGGTGGAACTCTACTACCTGTTTTAGGAGATCAGACTCAACAGGAGTCCTGAGGTCCATCTCCTTGAAAACACTACTCAAATTCCTACTTTGGTGAGGAGCACGGGGGAGATGAGGACGCCATTTCCTCGCTCAAGGTTGGGTGGATGCCATCAGTCCTACTTACTGAGATAAGTACACTAGACTGGAAATTAAAGAAAATAATTCAGCTTTGTATATCTAGTCTTATTTCTTTTTAATAGAATTTTCATAGAATGTGAAAATTTGTTGCAGAGGTAGAAATAGAACTCTCAGTATTTAACTATTTGAATTACAGTAGTAAAGAATTATAAGAATGTATACTCAAACAATTTATTTATTTTATTTATGAAATTATTACTGTTAAAGAGATTTCTAGAAGAAGAGGTAATAGAAATTTCATACGTAAACTTGAATGGAATTTGGGTAAATCTCTATCAAGTTGGAAAGTTAGTCCAATTGGGAGAAGCACCCAAATCAGACAGTCTGACATGTATAAGGGAATAAAATATACATGGATAGAGGATGAAACTTCATGAGGTGGTCCAATCACCTGTGAATAGTGTGCTATTATAGGAATAGAAAGAAAAAAATATTAAAGAAACTAAATGTCATAATAAGAAAAAGTATTAAGAATCCATATGTCAAAAATTTAAATCAGTGATAGAAAAGATCTATTAATTCCTAGAAATACAAAGACTTGTTTTTATTGTTGCTACACTTAAACAAGAAACTTATTCCTGTTCTGAGAAAAATGAAAATATACAAATGTAAAATTCTGAGCTCAGATACTTAAGGAAAATAGAGAGCTTAAAGCCTGAGAAAATAATTATGACGAATCTGACAGAATACATCACAAGTATGAAAACCACATTTATATTTTATCTTCTTTAACAAAGAAGAAAGCCCAAATAAAAGACATGAAAGAGAATACTGGAATTTAAATATAAAACTACAGTAAAAACCCTGTAAAGACGACATGTAAGTTACAGATAGAGATGAACTGACAAAGAAGGCTTGAAACCAAAAATATGACTGCGATGGTCAACATAAAATATGTCTACATTTTATTATCAGAGAACGTCTATGCTGGTTGTGCCAAAATAACAAGAAAATAACACATTTATAAAAATATATGTATATAAATAATCCGTAAAATCCATGGAAAATTTAAACACGGATCAAAAAACTGATAGCCATATCCTTCATGACAACTAACGATGACAATATAGTCGACCAACAGTATGATACCCTCACATCCGTGAATAATTCAAGTCGAGAAATTGTTTTAGACCAAATGCATAAACCATAACAGTGGAAAAACCCTTATGGGTCTTTATAATAACGCGGAAATTTAACCGATAAACCCTTGCTAAACGCAACATAGCCAAAATTATAATTTAAGTAACAGTATCATATTCAACTGAACCCTTGAAGGGGGAAAACAAGCTAAACCCCTCAATAACTTGAGAGAGAAATAAAATTACTAAACCCTTAACATTGAATATGAGATAGATGAGTAAAGTTAGCCTAGAGTGATGTATTGCATCGATAAAGGGGAGTGAAATGCATCAGTGGAATAGGCCGTGGAGAGCTTATCGACACAAAGGGTGCAGAAGCAAAGGGGGTTTTACCTGTACAAGAATGCAAAAGTGAATTAGTACTGGAAAACGAAAACATAAACAAAAATGTGAAATATTATGGGAGACTACAAGTAATCATAAATTATCTTACCTTAAATCCATGTGGGAAGTGAACTAATCGCGCTTGCACCAATACAGAACCATTAAGAAATATTGAAGAAAAGAAATTTTTGTTATAAAACCCTCCTGTTAAAGCATCTGAAGGGAGAACACAAAATGAGCCAGGGTTCTTCCTAAGCCCGAAGTTTGCAAACCAAGTATCTTCATGAGGAGCCCAACAACCCATAGATCTCTCAGTTCCATAACTGAGATAACGTAAATAATTAACAACAAGAATGGACAAAGCATACTGAGCATACTATGTAAACGCATAGGGTCGTTGCCTTACCCAAGTCGAGATCACTAGAGGAACAACATAAAGCTCGCCGGAGTTGCAGAGCACCAACGAACAAGACAACAGAACAATGAGGGAGGAAATTAGGGTTTGGGGGGTAGGGTAATGCCCTAACCACCCCAAAAACCTTAATAGTCATAGATCTCAATTACACATTGACGACAGAGAGGCTCACACATGGAGCATCAAGCATTAAAATGTAAGTATCATGGATACGACAGATCTGTCGAGGTCTAATTAAATTAATCATCAAATCAATATTATGTGCCAGCTCGTGTAACATTCATCCATATAAAACTACTCACATAATTTTTTTTTTTTTTACAAGGATAATAGTTCTATCTACCAAATTTAGAAAATAATCATAAGAGACCTTACCTTACTATATACATACTACTCTTGAAACCTAAACAACAGACCAACTCTGAATATAAAATTAAATGATTTGGAATTACTATAGCATTAACAACTTGGATACAATACCTATTGTAAACATACTATAATGGTCAATATTTCTATCGTAATTAACACTAGACTTGTTATAACACATGTCCTTTCATTACAATTATTATAATGGCTACAAAGTTTATGAGTCCTGTTATCAGGGCATATTTATTAACCATTATAGATATGAATACATAGGGTACAAGTCTTTAATCTACATATGTGATCCATTCCACAGTGTAAAAATTTTAATACACAATAAGTTATATGCTAACAGTCCTTCATTTTGAATTTTGTGGTAAACCTTTGTGTTGGCACATGGCTCCACCTCCACTGTTGATCTATCCGCAACATTGAAAATGTTGATTGTTCTGTAACTCTTTAGGGTAATGGCCTACCCTTGGCCAAACCCTAACGCCTCATTTGTGTGGCTCCGCCATGAGTGATCATGAGCTTTGCAACCTCGTTTCCATGCTGAGTAGGGTTTAACACACAGTGAGCTCATGATAGGGTAAGTTCATCACACAGTCATTCTACTATTCTCTTCCTTTTCTTAAGAGTTTCATGCTCGGGATTTCTCCGTCGTTGTTTAGTGACCTTAATCATATTTCATTACCTGGCAAAGGCCTAGACTTTCGTGTGGCTATGGATCTCCCTTTTGTGTTTGAATCTCTGCATGGGTTTGTCAAGTATCATTTCTTCTCAGTGACCTTATAGGTAATACTCCTCTATTGAATAGCATGTCATCTAGGTGTTGTTTTCCTTTGGTTTTTCATGTTAGTTCCATTTTTATTTAAAACAAATGGTTGTATTTATGCACAGATTTAAACCGCATTTTTATTTACAAATGTTCATTGTTTCTGCAGGTTCAAGGGTTTACCATTTCCGGTAGACCCAAGGTAATGAAATATTTACCTCCTGTGTTATCCATTATTTATAGCTTTACGATGCCTTGTTTAAGACTTTTTGACATAATGATTCCGCTTCTTCTACAGGTAATTCTTCTACCTTATCTATCCATCGGTGCTACAATCTTCTTCGACATCAGACATATTCTAAGGCTTTTTTGTTAACTGTCTTTTCCAATTTTCCACTATTTGGTTAAATGGTTCCCAGTACTATGTACTCTAGTTCACGAGTTTCAATCTTGCAGGCTCAGCAAGGGTTTCTTTCTGGTTTCTTTTCCTGTGGAGGTCAAGGGGCATCTCCTCATACGTCGACAGGGTTATGCGATTGATTTTCGTGAATTAGCATCTCATCTGTACATGTATATTTTCTTTTGTTTAAGGGTATGATACCCAAATGGCATCGCTGAAACACTGTATTGGTTTATCGATGCTTATGGTAAAGGATTGGTTATGATACCCTTAATTTTTAATTGAAGTTACACAGTTGCGTTTTATAGCTCTCTGTCGGCTATACTTTTGGGCCTGAAAATGAATTATTGATCTCAATTATGATAGAATTTTTAGTTATATTCTCTATGTAATGGTTGTTATTGTGAAATTAGAAACTTATTCTTCATCCATTGGCCTATACATTGAATATGTTATAGTACTTCATTTTTCCTTCATTTGCATATAAAATTGTAGTGTTTGAGGAGCGTAGCTATATATATAAATTTTGAGTTTCTATTTATTATGTATAATATTCCTCCTTCATTTCTGTAATGTTTAAGATTTGTTTTAACATATAGTTCATGATTGCTACTGTATGTACATGCAAATATGTCTTTTACAGTTTCACTAGTTTTGGGACTATTTTAATATTTTTAAATAAGAAAGACCGGTTCTCTCTGAACCTTTATTTTCACATAGTGGTTATTGTTTTACTTACACATTTAAAATTCTAACAGTTTAATCTATTTACTTTATGCTTCCATATTTACTCTAGGTGGGTGTCCGAACCACTCTAAGGGTAATAACCCCTTAGTCCACGTACTAGTTAGATTCTACCTGCACGACAAACTATCTTTTCCTTGGGGTTTATTCCCCAAGTTTTAGACTATGAAACCTACTATATTTACAATTTTCTTTCACCCATAATTAAATATTATAAAATTCTATATCATAAGTACATAATCCATTTCCCATAACCATTTCCTACAGGACTTTCTTACTCTGTAAGCTTTTACGCTGGAAAAAATCACATAAGTTAATATTTCTATTTCCATATCTATGCATACAATTTCACATGGAAAATCATTCAAGTTTATCTTTAAATCAGGTCTACTTATCTCACTTTCTGTGACTCTAATGGCTTCTGCCCAACCTTGAGTGAGGCGATAACATCCTCCACTCCCCCCGTGCTCTGTACCAAGGTAGAAAATTCATAGCATTTTTCTATCTAAGGAGGTAGACCTCAAGACTCCTGTCCAGTCTCCTCTCCCAAGTCAGAGAACAGAGTTCCACTGGTTCTCCACCAGCTCTGGAAGCTATCTTTCTTCAACCTCTAGCTATTTTTCTTTTCCTGTACAGAACCCCTTTCCTCCTTCAAGATTTTATTTTTATTCCCTAGAGGGAAGGTAAATGCAAGTAACTACTACCTTAGAGTCTTGGAAACGTTTTACCATCAGATTCATGGTATCATACCATAAGTGTTATATATATATATATATATATATATATATATATATATATATATATATAAAGTAAGAAACTTGATTCATAAATATTTGATTAACATATTTTTTAATCTACTAATTTAAAAGTAAATACTCTAATGTCTAATTAATTAAATAAAAATTTCTTTTAACAAAGTAAACATTAAAAATGGTTGTTACAACTTCCCCTTCTTAAAATCAACACTGTCCTCGGTGTTAAACCATTCCATCGAATAGTCTTGGATATGATTCCTGTTAGTCATTAGTGATTTTTTCCTTTTTCGATGACTAAATGATTATCCCTATATTTCTAGAAACAAGGTTCATAAACATTGTGAGTTCTAGAAATCTCACTGCCTTCATTATCCTCAAGATAATTTTTCACTATTTCATCATTCCATAATGTCTAGCTTTGGTTACCAATCCCAGAAAACCCATTAGAGTTTTATGTCACTCTTTCTGTCTATATGTATTCACCTTTGGCTCAAATCCTTTGTTCTGTTTTGCCTAGAAACCCCCCACTTCTACCTAAGCCCACCAACCAAACAACTTTGTTGTGTCTCCCAAAATACTCCCAAACACTGATGGTCTCAAATATCTTTGTAGACTCTTTAGATAAATAAACTACATTGGATTTTGAATCTTAAATACATTAGTTTATCATAAAATCTATCTTACACTTGATGATCCCAAATTCTAGGTCTCAGTCCAAAAGCCAAGTCCAAGAAAGCTTTGACTAGGTCACCTAGGTTTTCACAAGGTCATAGGGTGGATTTGGTGCCCTACAAACTCTGTTTTTCTTGTATGAAGAAACTACATTGAAAGAAGAAAAAGACAGGTGATCTTGTCCAAACTGATCAAAAAGTTCATTCAAGGAAGGATTTTTGTCCTAGAGCACAAATCTTGTAGGGGGACAACTGCCCCTTGCTCACATTTCTACAAAGGGAACAAATGGCCATCAACCTAGAAAAAGGTAAGGTAATGAGAGAATCATCATAAGAAGACCATTCATAGAAAAGAAGAGAAGGAAGCAAGGCCTATGTTTTGGAGAATCAAGGTTTGTGATTGTTTTGACCAAGCAAGGAATCAGTACTAGGGTTACAAGGGAAAAGGCCACCTCAACTCCTTCAAGTACACATTGAAGACTTTTAGAAATAATTAATGAGTTTTGAGAAGCTTTTAAAAACATAGGAGACAACACTATTTACTTTTTTCTAAGCAGCCCTAAAACCTAGGAGTTTGGGAAGAATGACAAATAGGTCAAATTATGACAAAGAGCCTCCTTCGTTATAGCAGATGGCTTCAAAGGGTTTCAAGCTGCCCTCTAGGGTTTGGCAAAGGGGCATTGATTCCACCTCACCAATTGTAAAAAAAGGCAAAGAATATTAGTACAAATTCATGAGTTTTCAAAAGGTAAAATCAGAGCCCTGAAGAGATCAAAGAAGGCAGACAAGAAGCACTGTATCCCACTTCACCACAGGGACAAAAAGGGCCAAAAATATCAGTTCGAGGGTTTGAATTCTCAAAAGAACAGTCAGAGGTTTTTTCAAATGGTCAAAGGAGGCAAGCATGAGGTAAATTTTCCCAAGGAGGTAATTATGACAAGCATAGGTTCATTATTGAAGAATAAAGGTGTTAAACTCCAAAAGACAGTAAGAAAAGTCAAAAAAAGTTGTGTAAGAACCTGCAAGAACAGAAGTGGCCAATGGAAAGAAAAAAAATGGTTTAAAACTGCTTAATTTTCCAACCAGAGATATATCACTATCAACATGGTCAAAGAAGCAAACATGTAACTATAAATAAGAGCAGTAAAGCCTCCAAAATGGTTTCCTTATCAAGAGCATATTCTGCAAGAGATAGATTAACCCTGAGTGACACTTTTGTAGGACTGTCACAAAAGGTTACCTACATGAAAATTGGTAAGGACAAACAAACCTAAATGTATCTGTTAATGGTGGAACACATGAAAACTAAAGGAGTTATTGACATCACCTACTAGGGTTTTCAGATTAAGAAGTTTTTCCATTGATTCACAATGAGACACATGAAATAGTGTCAGCCAAAGGTAAAAATGCCAAAACCGATCACATATATGTTGTTTACAAGGGTTAAAGATCATGAAAAGGTTCATATTTACAAATTAGGGTAAAGAGCATAGTTTGAGCTGGTTGAAGGGTTTGTGAGTGCAAAGGAGAACATCAAGATTCTCCAGTAAAAAAGAAGAAGCCATTTTTCTATGTCAAACTGCCACCTAGAGGACCAAAAAGAGCCAAAAGATAGTAAAAAAGAAAGAGAAAACAAACTTTAGGAAAGTGGGTTTTGGCATGAAATCATTTTTTTCAAAGAGGATATAAAGGTCTCCTTGACCTCTTCCCCACCTCATTTGTCATTACAAAGGAAGAGAGAGCTGTTGAAAAAAATTTGGTCGAAATTCCTAGGTGCTATGCACCGACGGAGGCGCTACGCACCTGGCCGTCGGCGTTGTGCACAGAGGGGGCAGCCGCAATGTTAATTTACACTACTTTGCGCACCGAGAGGGCAGCGCTACGCACCTGTGAAGGCACTGCATACAGGCTTAGGAAGGCCCGATTGCCCGCCATTTCACACCAGCGCTGCACTTTGACTGGGCCCGATAGGCCCATTTACTAGTCCGACCCGACTCGGTGCTACGCACAGAGGGATTTTTGGCCCAAATTGCTCAAAAATGGCCTAAATTCAATTTTCTTGCCTCCAAAGCTCCTGCATTAGTCAAAGAAAGGTTGGTGGTCCCTTTTTCCTTGATCTCCAAGTAATATTTTTCATTCATAATAAAAAGATAAATTAAAAGACTTATGTGACCAAACCCTAATTTGTATGAAACTCAAATTATTGACCTTCTAGGGCAGGGTTTCCAAAACTGAGAGTTGTCATAGGGGTAAAGACACTCAATGCAAAAAAACCTACTTCTAAATTTTTAAAACACTCCTTGAATACTTCATCTTGTCCTCATTTGCTAAATTTTGTCCTCACTATCATTAATTTGCCCTCCCTAGACCTAAAAGCTCTCATCAAGCAACAAACCACTTTGTTCAAGGATATAATCAATCACCATGTTTGAGGAAGAGATCAGTATTAGCAATGATGAAGGCCAAAGGCCTATCAGGCCAAAACACAAGGGAGGAAGGGTTAATAGGTTTGAGCCCCTAGATACCATTCAAATCACCTCTTCTCCCATGATCCTTGCATGTTTTCAAGATGTTGGAGGCTATCAGTTTTGTGAGAGGGTTAAACAGGTCCAAAGTCACTCAGACTTGACTAGGTTGTTCAGTCTCAGCCTACAAAACCACCAAGTCAACCTAACAGGAGTACAATTTGAATTATCCTCTTAATCCATTTCTAAAGCCACAGGAATACTAGATGTTGGTGAGAGATGGTTTAAACAGAAGAAATTGGACTTGAGCTATTATGAGCCCTTCCTCAAACCTAGCTGTCAACAAGGCTATAAGGTTGTTTTCCCCTTCTCCCACCTGCTAGTTAGGTATGCCCTACTGATGAGGCAGATTATCTAGTACTTCACTTGTGAGGGGAGGTACTCTAGGGTTTATTAATATGACATAAGGCTACTAATGCACTTCACCAGGGTTAAATTGTTAAACCTACCATACTATTTGTACGAGAGCATTGACAAAATGGCTTTAGTGGTCAGGAAGAGGATTTATTCCCACCAAATGAAGAGAATTTTTCACCACTCCTTAGTTAAGATGATTTTTTTACACCAGCTAGAGCAGCAGGGAATTCCTTGGGAGGTTTTTATCTCACATGATGTATTTGCAAATCCCCAAGACTTCATTCAACAAAATTTTCCTTCCACTTCACATCCACTTACCTCCACTCTTCCATCATCTCCACCTATGCCTTCTCCACAACGAAACTTACCTCCTGTTTCTTTTCCTAATGCATCAAATAAAGATGATAGCCATGGCACTAATGGAAAAGAAGATGATAGTGAAAGGGAAGAAAGCAGTGAGGCAAAGATAGAGTTAGATGAAGAAGATGATGGTAGTATCCATGAAGAACAAACAAATAGCAGTGGATATAAAGAGTACATTGAGGCAGAGGTAGAGTCTAGTGAGGGAGAGCAGGAGGATGATAATGACAATGAGGAGGAAGATGAACATCGTAGTAAAGAAGAGGAAGAAAGTGACCAATTGGAGCAAGACAATGATAGTGATAATACAAATGAGTCACTCCCAAGTGTAGAAGAAGGTGTTGATGATGAACCAGATGAAAACTTAGAAGATAATGAAGGGAATGAAGAAGATTACAGTCAAGAAGAATTTTCACATGACAGCCAAGAGGAAGATGTTCTTGAACATGAAAGTGAGCCTAATAATAGTACAAACAGTGACAAAATGAGTGAAGATGAAAATGAAGAAACAGAGGGATGATGAGGAAATAGAAGATCAAAAACAAGGAAGTGATGAAGCTGAAATAGAGTTTGAAGATGAAGGAATTAACCAAGGCAATAGCACAAATGAAATAGTTAGTGATAAGAAAGGGAATAGTCATGACAATTTTCATGACTGTCATGACACAAATAAGCCTCTAAATGACAAAGAAACTCAGAGTGACAGTGCAGGAAATGACCAAGAAAAGGACCTTAGTGAAGGATAGAGCCAAAATGAGGCAAATGAGGAGGTTAGTGATCATTTTGAAGGCCAAAGTGACAGAATGGAAAAACAGTGAGGAAGACAATGATGATGATGAGGCTAAAGATCAAGAAATCAGTGACCCAATGAGGCATGAAGTGACTCATGAAAGCCATGGAAAAAATGAGAAAATGGTGACAATAACAAGGGTCAAAGCAATGAATAATACATTGCCAAATCTACCATGATCACTCCTCTCACATGCACATACTACAGAGGAAAGAGAGATGTGTTTTTTGCCTCAAAAAGGAAAAGGGCCATCCCTCCTCCAGCTATCAAGCACAAGCACAAATTCAAGGAAAATATGGACAAAGGTGAACAACAGGTAAAGGTAAGGAGAAGAAAAAGGATCAAGAATACTTCTCAAGAGCCTCAATTCATTGATCTAGATAGTGACAATGAGGACAAGGAGATGACCACTAGATTTCTTCTCTTGGACAAAGATGCACAACTCAGGGAGTGGGAAAGAGAGTTTGAGATGGCACAACGTGTCATTAGCTGTTACAAAGAGGAGCATAAGCATTTCAAGGAGGTAAAGAGAGGCCTTGCTCTACAAAAGAAAATTACCAAGCATTCTGCGAGGAAAAACATACTTGCTAGTGCCAAACTGAAGGAGGCCCTCATGGAGTTAGAAAACCTAAAAAGGGAACAAGTGCATGATGGCTTTGTATTTTTTGCTGAGGCTTCTCAACAGGTGTCCAAGACCTCTTGAGGGACCTCTCCACAAATTTTGGGGCAATTTGAATAAAATTTAGTTTTTTTGAAATTTTGATCCCTCTGTGCGCAACACCCTAGGCGCTACGCACAAAATTGGTGCATCCTCAGCTCACCAAATTTGCATTTTTTGATTTTTCACATCACCAATAGGCTTATCATCAATTTTTAGATCATTTGGAGCATTTTTGACCCCCCTAAAAGTCCAAAAACATCAAACATTTGACCTTTCTGCCTCATTTTCAGAGCCGGCGCTGCGCACAGAGAAGTGTGGGGTAAACTACTTTTTGAACAGATAAATGGCATCTAATAAGCACAAATTAAGTATTTCTAGAAAGTAGACTCATAAGGAATTCCAACAAGCCATCACGGAGCCAAATCCATTGTAGGTAAGGGGTCCAAAAGTCAACTACAAGAGACCCTATTTTCTGCTAAAGTGGTGCTACACACAGAGGTTGCCTAGTATGTTTTGGACCAAAAGTCAACAAAACACTCTCATTTATTGAAAATATATATTTTTGAGTTTTTTGAGGAAAATTAATCTAGAATTAGGTGCAAATAGTTATTTTTGGCATTTATTTCTTAGGATATTATGTGCCTTGGGCCTTACATGGTCTCTTGGCCATAAATGACATTTATGATTATATTTGACATTTTCCTACGACATTTAGGGTTTTAGTCCTCCTTTGCTCCATAAATAGAGCATGAGGCCCCTATGTATTTTTTTGGAATTTGATGAGCTTGAAGGGAAATATACATGGTTTTATGAGCTTGGAGAAGAAATTGGTTTTGTGAAGTGGATGAATGGCTTGTTTGGCTTGATGATGGAGAAGCTTGTTTGTAGGATTCCATAGCTTGGTGAATGGTGATGTCTTCTTAACTTGTTAATGTTTTCTTTTTCTCATTTTTTTTCATTCTTATTGGTTGCTATAAATAAAAAAAGTATAGGTTGAGACATGTTCTTTGAGGCACCTCAGTCCTCCTGTTTGTTATAGCTTTGATGTTTTCCTCTTTTGGCCATCTTAAGGAATTCTTGATTGCTCCTTAGTTCCACCAAATTTTTTTTTTGTTTCATGTATGGTTATTATGCTAGCTTACAAGTATGATTCATGGTATGCCCTCCTTATTTGAAGTTTTCAAAACCCTACCTTGAATCCTTTCTGTGAAATATTGATTGTTAGGTTAAGTCAAAGAGGTCTCGTACGATCTTGCCCTTTTTCCATGCTTACCAACTTGTTTCAGAATTCCAAATAGATTGATATATGTTGTTTATGAGTAACCTCTCCATAAATTGAGTTATTTTTATTGTCTTATGTGTTTTCCCAAAATTTGAAGGTGAATTTCTAAAGTTAGAAGCTCTTATGCTTTCTATGTTTCACTGGAATGTTTCTCTTGGATGTTTATCAGTTTAAAGTATTGCTTATTCAACTTAATAGTTTTCCCTACCTCATGAGTTGTAACTTTTAAACTATATATTTTTAAGACCTCTTAGTTTTTTCCCAAATTTGATGTTCACTACACCTCATACATCACCTTAAGGATCCACTCACCTTGCTAAATCGACCCTGCAACACACTCTATTTCATCATTTAGACACTCTTGACTTTATTTTGACTCCATAGCCCAATGGATTTGGCAGACTCTCACTCCACCTATTCCACTTGACCATATTACCCAACCAAAGCAATCAACAAACCCTACACTTAACAACTAGCCTAAAATCAAAACCCTAGAGAAAAACAAACACATCCTTTGCACTAATAGAGAGATCCATCTTTGAGTCCAGGAAGGCTGGGTCTTAGGACTCTAAAGACTGGTTCCATGTTACCTTGTCATTTGTTCTACCAATCTGCCAAATCATGGGACCCTAACATTCGGGCAATCACGGTGGGACCTTCTGAGTTAGTGGCAATCTAAATATTCCTTAGAACTCCAGAATTACTTGTTAAAGAGTATCCAGTGATCAATCTTCCACATCATCACCACACTAACATTCTGGTGATCACGATGGGACCTTCTGAGTATATAGTTGATTAGCAAACTCCTATAGACTCATTTAAAACTTTTGTTGAGCTTAGAAAATTAGCTGATAGTATCTGGTGGCTTATCTACTACCCCATCACCACACTAACACAATGGTGATCATGATGAAAACTCTGAATACACTTATCAAATCATAAACAACTCAAACTATCAGCCATAGAGTAGACTCTAGTTGTTTCACCATCCTAGTAAAATGATGACTCAGTTGTAGGACACTCTTATAAATCTTAGGAATACCTATAGGAACTCAGAAAACCCCAAAACAACCTTAGATTGTTTTTTTTAGTTATTGGTGGCGAACCATAAACATACACTCTTAAAACAGCAAAAAATATCCACCTGGAAAATCCACTAGCCTCCAGTAGGCCTATTACTTCATTAACAACCATTTGACTTACTAGATTTGTTTCAAACAAACCCTAAGAAGTTTATGAACCCACTTATATACTATAACGCTTTACTAAGAATTAAGAGAGGTCAACCTTTAGAAAACAATAATAAAACTTGCAACCTCTCTAAATTTTGAAATTTGAAATTTGGCTTCACATAGGATCAGTACAAGATCTCCTTCGGACCCAAACCCTCCCAACATAGTTGATGACCCAGAGAAGTTTTTGTGGAAAACTTCTAGATCTGGAGACTTGACCACTATTAGGACCATCCATAGAGAAATATTTGTACCTGAAAATCTTACAGATTTGCAAGATCCTTAGTTTGACTTGCACCATACCAGGAACATCTTCAGAAATAGGTCTTAAACTGACATTGACCAAACTAACCTTGAACCCTTAGATTTGCAACAGAGTTATAATGGAGAAGATTATCCTTCCACACCACCTGACTTTCAGCTTCCATCACTTCAACTCTTTCCATACCCAAATCAGATTGTTGGTCAAAGTACTTACACTACACCCATCCATACCACCACTATGCAAACCACTCCGCTTCATCATGCACCCCCTTTCACAAACCCACCTCTTGTAAATCATCCATTAGCTTCCATCATGGCAGCTTGGTATGCTCCCTTGGACTTACCTCAACCCCTAGCGCCTTTGCCAAATGACTATCAGTCCAAGATCCCTCATTTCACAGGGGCTGAATCCATCACTGCCCAACAGCATGTAGATAGAACCAATGATGCTTTTGATTACATGGAGATAGTAGAAGAAACCATTAAGATGAGAATATTTGCACAAAGCCTAGGAGGAGAGGCCAAAAAATGGTTCAAAGCATTAACTCCTAACTTAATACATGATCTACCTTCCCTCTACCAAAATTTTATAAACAAGTGGGAAATCAAGAAAAAACCCCTCCAAATCATGTCTGAATACAACAATCTTAAAATGAATGTAGGGGAAAGTGTGCTAGACTATTGCACCAGGTTTAACAGTGTGTATAATGCCCTCCCACCTCACATGAAACCTCCATAAGGCCTAGCACTAGTAAAATTTCCTGAAGTTTTTGACCCTGACATGACTTTCCAATTGAGAGAAAGAGACCCTAAAACCTTAGAAGAAATGAAAAAAGCAGCAATTAGTGTAGAGGTAAACTTAATTGAAAATAGAGCTAGGTTGAAATCAGAGAAGAGAGTAAACTATAAGGATGAAACCGTGCCCTCAACCTCCTCATCTGACACAAAAATGGAAAACCTAATGAGAACTATGGAGAGAATGATATAAAGAATAAATTTGAATGAAAGGACACCTCTTAGGGACAACCAAGCCAACTCCCAAAGCTGATACAGAACTCAAAACTTTAGAAGAGATCCCCTCAAATCAAACAAAGGGAAAATCACCAACAAATTAAACCTCCCTTTCAACAAAACTGTGTAGATGAGGAAGAAGGAGAAATTATAGAACCTGAGGAAAACCATATAAATCTAATAGGTTCTGATAATGAAGAAGATGTTTTTCTTACCGAAGAAGGACAAGGCTTCTTTTCCTTTGATCAAACCGACAAAAATTTTGAGGATTCTGAAGACTACCACTTGGGGTTTGAAAATGCAATCATGGAAATCCATAAGCAATATGATCTTAGGAGAAAAAAATACCCAGTTTCAGCCAAGAAAGACCAAATGGATGTTGTTTTTCGGAAAGTACCTCAAAACACATCTAAGAAAACAACAGAGAATGTCAACATTATGGTTAAGAAAGCTTAAGCAAACAAAGGAAAAATCAGCCAGCCAAACAAAGACCTTAGTTGTCCTAGTACCTCCACCAGTTACCCTGAGAAAACCATTTTTTCTAAAAATCCAAATTAGGATAAAAAAATTAAGAATGTAGAAAAGATCATGGCTGATAAAGCTGATGTTAATATGTCCAAAACACTAGTGCCTTTCAGTTTTGATGGAGAGATCGCCAAAATCAAGATAAATATGCCCCTCACTGAACTAGTTACTCAACCAATGTATAGGTCTCAGATGTTGAAGGTACTAAACATAGGAAATGATGCTAACACTTTGCACTTGGTTGATGACACAATTGAGTTGTTGTTTGGACCCAAAATAGAAGGAAAGCATCAGGAAGGAGCCATTCCCCCTTTCTATATTAGCTTAAACATACATGACAAAAACTTATATAATGCCATGTTGGATTACGGTGCCTCTTACAATCTCATGCCCAAAGTTGTGATGGAGAGGTTAGGCCTAGAAATAACTAAACCTTATAAATACTTTTACTCCTTCGATTCAAGTAGGGTCGAATGTTTGGGCCTAATCAAGGACCTTCGTGTTAACCTGGCACAAGTGCTTGCTAAGAATCTAGTCATGGACATAGTAGTGGAAAATATTCCTCCCAAGTATGGCATGTTGTTATCTAGATCTTGGGGAGCAAAGCTTCAAGGGAACCTTCAACTAGATATGTCCTATACAATCATCCTTGTTTTCAGTGAGATAAGGAGATTATACCGAGAGTCACATATGAAGTATATAGTTAGTAGTCAGGACAGGCCAGACAACACTCCTCTTTATTATATTCACTCATATCTTGATTCTTTCATATTATATAATGAGGAAGATAATGATGAGTAGGTATATGAAGTTGAAACATATCAAGACACATTACAACAACGAAAAAATTCTTTACATGAAGAACTCAGTATTCAAAACTATAACAGCCCTGAACAAACATATTATGACAAAATCAAACTTGAATCTCTACAAACTAACAATGAAACCTCAAAACCAATGGTCAGGTTGACATATGAATCAGGTTTCTCAAAGGGAGGACAAAACTCAAAGACACAAACCTTCCCTTTTACCCATCCCAAAATGCTAAAATTCCCTCACAGGACAAAAATCTTGGGTGATCTATATCAAAGGAGTCTTATGTTCTTACCTTATCTAGACACCTTATTATCAGAGAGTCTTGTTCCTCTAGAAAAGCTGTTAACTCTCTCTAATGTTGCCATCAATCCTAAAGAGATGTCCGTTGAAACAGATATAGAGGTATACACTATAGGCAGCCTAAGAAGACCCAAGCTGATTAAATTATCCAAAGCCTTGCCATTACACACAAAAATCAAATACTTAAGGTTATGCAATAAATCTCAGGATGCTCTTGTATATAGAAGTAAAAGCTCAAAGCCTGATGACATAGAGATTGTTCAAATGGAGCCTTTTTCCAAGAAAAACTATGAAACATTTTGGAAACTTCTATCACTAACAAAGAAAACCAAAGGATGCAAACTATGTATGGACTTTAGACACTTAGGCAGAGCCTCCATGGAGTCCAAATACCCTTTTCCCAAGATAAATCATCCTATGCCAAGAATAGGAATTTCTAACAAGGTGACATTGATTGGTAGTGTTTCAGGTTTTCATGAGATGATACCATTTCAAATCAATCAACACAAAGAAATTTTCAAAGTTCCTTGGAATGACTACATGTTTGACCAAATTTTTCCTAGAACAAGGAATGTTGAAGACATGTTCGAAGAGGCCATAACACTTGTTACCAACTTTTTCACTATGATATACATTGATGACATTGTTATTTGTTTAGGAGCTGATGAAGAATCCCTTCTTCACTTAAACAGTTTCTTTCATAGAAACAAGGCTTCGAAACAAAACTCAAAGAAGGAATGTAAAGGAGAACTTGACATGTTTGAAAATTCTCGGCATAAATCCTGTACCATGCCCTCAAAAATAGATAACCACATCTACAAGAGCTGAAAGAAAAGGGGTTGGTGGATGATCCCATGGAAGATAGGGTAATAAAATACCATGGCCATTTAGAGTCTTAGTTGGAATTTCTCATTCATTGTACATGTCACTGTTTGATGAAAAGATATTGAGAGAAATAAAAAAAAAATACAAAACAGAAAATGGAAATGAGGGAAAATTTGAAAAGAGGTAAAGCCCCATACCCAAAAAAATAGAACTACTGAAAGTGTGTAATCCTAAATACACTACTAGTGCATAAAGGAGTCTTGTTTCAGTCATCTAGCCTAATCATGGCTGAGACATTTTTTAAATTTATTGTTGAATAAGTTAGTGAAAGATAGTTGGTCAAATTATTCAAGCTTGACTTGTTAAAAGATAGATTAGTGAAGAAATATACTGGTTCCACATGCTTAAAACAGAACCAAGAAGAAAAATAGGGATGAATAGAAAACAATGCATCCTAGCCCTGATTTTTTCTAGTCTTATTTTGTACAAAAATAACATTTGTGTGCAGCTTGTTTTTATGCCATAAACCCATGGTAAATCGGATCATCTAATCCTGATTTAGCCATGTTTATAGCATAGTGAATGAATCCGGTCAAACAGTTTGACCTTGACAATTGAATAGTCTAGGTATAGAATCAAAGGAGTTCATTAGCCTAATCTAAACTCCTAGAAGAAATAAGTGTAGAAGTAGATGGTTTATTTTTCTTTCAAAAACAAGAAGATGTCAAGGTTGTTAGTCCAAATGCAGCTAAGGAAGAAAAAATGTTAGGCAAGTAGGTTGGGTAGGTAGAGATGAAGTTGAGCTAATCATGTCTTTTAGATCATTGAGATCAAATTTTCAAGAAAACATCAACAAAAGAGAAAGAGGTAAAAAATCTTCCCAATGGATGAGGCACTGGTTTCCATAAAGCAAAATATCTGAAGTTCTGGACACCTCCTCAAAAGGAGCTACCCTCCCCAAGTGGAGCCACTATTCATCATCAGTATTTTTTTCCTTTGTTTATGACTAAATGATTATCCCTAGATTTCTAGAAACAAGGTTCATAAACATTGTGAGTTCTAGAAATCTCACTACCTTCATTATACTCAAGATAATTTTTCACTATTTCATCATTCCATAATGTCTAGCTTTTCTTAGCAGTCCCAGAAAACACATTAGAGGTTTATGTCACTCTTTTTTTCTATATGTATTCACCTTTGTCCCAAATCCTCTATTTTCTTTTGCCTAGAAACCCCCCACTGCTTCCTAATCCCACCAATCAAACAACTTTGTGGTGTCTCCCAAAATACTCCCAAACACTGATGGTCTCAAACTATCTCTGTAGACTCTTTAGATAAATAAAGTACATTGGATTTTGGATCTTCAATACATTATTTTATCATAAACTCTATCTTACACTTAATGATCCCAAATTCTATGTCTCAGTCCAAAATCCAATTCCAACAAAGCTTCCACTAGGTCACCTAGGGTTTCATAAGGTCATAGGGTGGATTTGATGCCCTACAAACTTTGTTTTTTCCTGTATGAAGAAATTGCATTCAAAGAAGAAAAATATTGGTGATCTTGTCCAAACTGATCAAAAAGGTCATTCAAGGAAGGCTTTTTGGCCTAGAGCACAAATCTTGTAGGGGGACAGCTGCCCCTTTCTCACATTTCGGCAAAGGGAACAAATGGCCATTAGCCTGGAAAAAGGTAAGGTAATGAGAGAATCATCATAAGAAGACCATTCACAGAAAAGAAGAGAAGGCAACAAGGCCTATGTTTTGGAGAATCAAGGTTTGTGACTGTTTTGACCAAACAAGGAATCAGTACTAGGGTTACAAGGGCAAAGGCCACCTCAACTCCTTCAAGTACACATTGAAGACTTTTAGAAATAATTAATGAGTTTTGAGAAGCTTTTAGGAACTTAGAAGACAACACTATTTAGTTTTTTCTAAGCAGCCCTAAAACCTAGGAGTTTGGGAAGAATGACAAATAGGTCAAATGATGACAAAGAGTCTCCTTCATTACAATAGATGGCTTCAAAGTGTTTCCAGCTTCCCTCCAAGGTTTGGTAAAGAGGCATTGATTCCACCTCACCAAAGGTACAAAAAGGAAAATAATATTTGTACAAAGGCACGAGGTTTCAAAAGGTAAAATCAAAGGTCTTAAGAGATCAAAGAAGGCAGACAAGAAGCACTATATCCCACTTCACCACAAGGACAAAAAGGGCTAGAAATATAAGTTCAAGGGTTTGACTTCTCAAAATAATAGTCAGAGGCTTTTTCAAATGGTCAAAAAAGGCAAGCATAAGGTAAAATTGCCCAAGGAGGTAATTATGACAAGCATAGGTTTATTATTGAAGAAGAAAGGTTTTAAATTCCAGAAGACAGTAAGGAAAGGCAAAAAAGTTGTGTAAGCACCTGTAAGAACAAAAGTGACCAATGGAAAAACACAAAATGGTGTAAAACTGCTTACTTTTCCAACCAGAGATATATCATTGTCAACATGGTCAAAAAGGAAAACATGTAACTGGTCCTAAGAGCAGTAAAGCCACCAAAATGGTTTCCTTATCAAGAGCATATCCTGCAAGAGATAGGTTAACCCTGAGTGACACTTCTGCGGGGATGTCATAAAAGGTTACCTACAAGAAAATTGGTAAGGACAAACAAACCTAAATGTATATCTTAATGGTGGCACACATGAAAACTAAAGGAGTTATTGACATCACCTGCTATGGTTTTCACATTAAGAAGTTTTTTCACTGATTTGCAATGAGACACATGAAAAAGTGTCAGCCAAAGGTAAAAATTCCAAAAATGATTACATATATGCTATTTACAAGGGTTAAAGATCATGAAAAGGTTCAGATTTACAAATGAGGGTAAAGAGCACAGTTTGAGCTGGTTGAAGGGTTTGTGAGTGCAAAGGAGGACATCAAGATTCTCTGGAAAAAAAGAAGAAGCCATTTTTCTATGTCAAACTGCCACCTATAGGACCAAAAAGAGCCAAAAGACAGAAAAAAATAAAGAGAAAAGAAACTTTAGGAAAGTGGGTTTTGGCATGAAATCATTTTTTCAAAGAGGCTATAAAGGTATCCTTGACCACTTCCACACCTCATTTGTCATTGCAAATAAAGAGAGAGCCATTGAAAACATTTTTTAAGGGATTTGGTGCAAATTTGGTCAAAATTCCCAGGTGCTATGCATCGACGGAGGTGCTACGCACCTGGCCGTCGGCGCTGTGCACAAAGGGGGCAGCCATAGTGTTAAATTACATTGCACTACGCACAGAGAGGGAGGCACCTGTGAAGGAACTGCCCACAGGCTGAGAACGACCAGATTTCTCACCATTTCACACTAGTGCTGCACTCCAACGGGGCCTGACAGGCCCATTTACCCACCGAACCAGACCCAGTGCTACGCACAGAGGGATTTTTGGCCTAAATTGCTCAAAAATTGCCTAAATTCAATTTTCTTGTCTCCAAATCTCCTGCATTAGTCAAATCAAGGTTGGCGGTCCCTTTTTTCTTGATCTCCAGGTAATATTTTTCATTCATAATAAAAAGAGAAATTTAAAGACCTATGTGACCAAACCCTAATTTGCATGAAACTCAAATTATTGACCTTCTAGGGCAGGGTTTGCAAAATTGAGAGTTGTCATAGGGGTAAAGACACTCAATGCAAATAAACCTACTTCTAAATTTTGAAAACACTCCTTGAATACTTGATATTTCCCTCATTTGCTAAAGTTTGTCCTCACTATCATTCATTTGCCCTCCCTAGACCTAAAATCTCTCATCAAGCAACAAACCACTTTGTTCAAGGATATAATCAATCACCATGTATGAGGAAGAGATCAGTACTAGCAATGATGAAGGCCAAACGCCTATTAGGTGAAAACACAAGGGAGGAAGAGTTAATTGGTTTAAGCCCTTAGATACCATTCAAATCACCTCTTCTCCCATGATCCTTGCATGTTTTCAAGATGTTGGATGCTATCAATTTTGTGAGAGGTTTAAACAGGTCTAAAGACACTCAGACTTGACTAGGTTGTTCATTCTCAGCCTACAAAACCACCAAGTCAACCTAGCAGGAGTAAAATTTGAATTATCCTCCGAATCCATTTATAAAGCCATAAGAATACTAGATGTTGGTGAGAGATGGTTTAAATAGAAGAAATTGGACTTGAGCTATTATGAGCCATTCCTCAAACCCAACTGTCAACAAGGCTGCAAGGTTGTTTTCCCCTTCTCCCACCTACCAGAGAGGTATGACCTACTGATGAGGTAGATTCTCAAGTACTTCACTTGTGATGGGAGGTACTCCAGGGTTTATTCATATCACATAAGGGTACTAATGCACTTCATTGGTGTTAATTTTCTAAACCTACCATACTATCTCTACCGGAGCATTGAAAAATGGCTTCATTGGTCAAGAAGAGGAGTTATTCCCACCAAATGCAGAGCATTTTTCAACACTCCTTGGTTAAGATGATTGTTTTACACCAGCTGGAGCGACAAGGAATTCCCTGGGAAGTTTTTATATCACATTATGTATTTTCAAATCCGCAAGCCTTCATTCAGCAAAATTTTCGTTCCACTTCACATCCACTTACCTCCACTCCTCCATCATCTCCACTTATGCCTTCTCCATAAGGAAACTTACCTCCTATTTCTTCTCCTAATGCATCAAATAAAGATGATAATAGTGGCACTAATGGACAAGAAGATGACAGTGAAAGGGAAGAAAATAGTGAGGCAGAAGCAGAGTTAGATGAATAAAAAGAAGAGGACAACGGTGCTAAGGAAGAAGATGATGGTAGTAGCCATGAAGAACAAACAAATAGTAGTGGAGATAAAGAAGACATTGAGGCAGAGGGAGAGTCTAGTGAGGGAGAGCAGGAGGATGATAATGACAATGACGAGGAAGATGAACATGGTAGTAAAGAAGAGGAAGACAATGAGCAATTGGAGCAAGACAATGATAGTGATAACACAAATGAGTCACTCCCAAGTGCAGAAGAAGGTGTTGATGATGAACAAGATGAAAACTCAGAAGATAATGAAGGGAATGATGAAGATGACAGTCAACAAGAAGGTTCACATGAATGCCAAGAGGAATATGTGCTTGAACATGACAGTGAGCCTAATAATAGTAAAAACAATGAAAAAATGAGTGAAGATGATGAAAATGAAGAAACAGAGGGAGATGATGAGGAAATAGAAGATAAAAAACAAGGAAGTGAAGAAGCTGAAATAGAGTTTGAAGATGAATGCATTGACCAAGACAATAGCACAAATGAAATAGCCAGTGATAAGCAAGGGAATAGTCATGATAGTTATGACAGCTGTCATGACTGTCATGACATAAATCAGCCTCTAAAGGACAACAAAACTCAGAGTGACAGTGCAGGAAATGACCAAGAAAAGGACCTTAGTGAAGGACAAAGCCAAAATGAGGCAAGTGAGGAGGGTAGTGATCAGTTTGAAGGCCAAAGTGACAGTATGGAAAATAGTGAGGAAGACAATGGTGATGATGAGGCTAAAGATCAAGAAATTAGTGACCCAATGAGGTATGAAGTGACTCATGAAAGCCATGGAAAAAATTGGAAATTTTGTGACAATAACAAAGGTCAAAGCAATGAATAAGACACTGTAAAATATACCATGATCACTCCTCTCACATGCACATACTACAGAGGAAATAGAGATGTGTTTTCTACCTCAAAAAGGTAAAGGGCCATCTCTCCTCCAGCTATCAAGCACAAGGACAAAGGAAAGGAAAAGATGGAAAAATGTGGGCAGCAGGTAAAGGTAAGGAGAAGAAAAAGGATTAAGAATACTTCTCAAGAGCCTCAATTCATTGATCTAGACAGTGACAATGAGGACAAGGAGATGACCACTAGATTTCTTCTCTTGGATAAAGATGCATAGCTTAGGGAGTGGGAAAGAGAGTTTGAGATGGGATAACGTGTCATTCACTATTACAAAGAGGAGCATAAGAATTTCAAGGTAAAGAGAGGCCTTTCTCTAAAAAATAAAATGACCAAGCATTATGCGAGGAAAAACATGCTTGCTTGTGCCAAACTTAAGGAGGCCCTCATGGAGCTAGAAAACCTAAAAAGGGAAAAAGTGCATGATAGTCTTGGATTTTTGGCTGAGGCTTCTCAACAGATGTCCAAGACCTCTTGAGGGACCTCTCCACAAATTTTGGGGCAATTTGAACGAAATTTTGTTTTTTTGAAATTTTGACCCCTTTGTGCGCAGCACCCTAGGTGCTACACACAAAATTGGTTTATCCTCAGCTCACAAAATTTTACATTTTTGGATTCCTCACATCACCAGCAGTCTACTCACCAATTTTCAGATCATTTGTATCATTTTTGACCCCCCAAAAGGTCAACAAACATCAAACATTTGACCTTTCTGCCTCATTTTCAGACGAGGCACTGCGCACAAGGAAGTGTTGGGAAAATTCCTTTTTGGAAAATTAAATTACATGCACTCAACACAAATAAATCATTTTTGGAAAATAGACTCATCAGGCTTTCCATCGAACCATCACAGAGCCAAATCCGGTGTCGAGAAGGGGTCCAAATATCAGCTACAAGAGACCCTATTTTCTACTGAAGTGGCGCTATGCATAAAGGCTGCCTAGTGTGTTTTGGACCAAAATTAAAAATATCACACTCATTTATTGCAAATAGATATTTTTGAGTTTTTTGAGGAAAATTACTCTAGAATTAGGTGCAAATAGTTATTTTGGCATTTATTTCTTAGTATATTGTGTGCCTTGGCCCTTGCATGGTCTCTTGGCCATAAATGACATTTATGATTATATTTGACATTTTCCTACCACATTTAGGGTTAGTCCTCATTTCCTCCATAAATAGAGAATGAGGACCCTATGTATTTTGTTGGAATTTTATGAGCTTGAAGAGAAATATACATGGTTTTATGAGCTTGGAGAAGAAATTGGTTTTGTGAAGTGAATAAATGGCTTGTTTGGCTTGATGATAGAGAAGCTTGTTTGCAGGATTCCATAGCTTGGTGAATGGTGATGTCTTCTTAACTTCTTAATTTTTTCTTGTTCTCATTTTTTTTCATTCTTCTTGGCTACTATAAATCAGAAAAGTATAGGTTGAGACATGTTCTTTGAGGCACCTCAGTCCTCCTGTTTGGTATAGATTTGATGTTTTCCTCTTTTGGCCATATTAAGGAATTCTTGATTACTCCTTAGGTCCACCAAAACTTGTTTTTGTTTCATGTATGGTTATTATGCTAGCTTACAAGTATGATTCATGGTATGCCCTACTTATTTGAATTTTTCAAAACCCTAACTTGAAGCCTTTCTGTGAAATATTGATTGTTAGGTTAAGTCAAAGAGGTCGCGTTTGATCTTGCCCTTTGTCCATGCTTACTAACTTGTTTCAGAGTTCCCAATACCTTTATATATGTTGTTTAAGAGTTTCCTCTCCATAAATTGAGTTATTTTTATTGTCTTATATGTTTTCCCAAAATCTGAAGGTGAATTTCTAAAGTTATAAGCTCTTATGCTTTCTATGTTACACTGGAATGTTTCTCTTGGATGTTTATCAGTTTAAAGTATTGTTTATTGAGCTTAATGGTTCTCCCCACCTCATGATTTGTAACTTTTAAACTATATATGTTTAAGACCTCTTAGTTTTTTCCCAAATTTGATGTTCACTACACCTCATACATCACCTAAAAGATCCACTCACCTTGCTAAATCGGCCCTGCAACACACTCTGTTTCATCATTTATACACTCTTAACTTTCTTTTGACTCCATAGCCCAATGAATTTGACATAATCTCACTCTACCTATTCCACTTGACCATCTTACCCAACCAAAACAATCAACAAACCCTACACTTAACAACTTGCCTAAAATCAAAACCCTAGAGCAAAAGGAACACATCCTTTACACCCAATAGAGAGATCCCTTTCTGAGTCCAGGAAGGCTAGGTCCTAGGACTCTAAAGACTGGTTACATGTTACCCTGTCATTTGGTCTACCAATCTGCCAAATCACGGGACCCTAACACCTCTCGTACAAATTTTTCATCTTCCCAAGTCACCTCTTCCGAGCTTAAGTGCTTCCATTGCATTTTAACTTCAGTGATAGCTTGCTTCCAGAGTGTTATTTCTCTCTGTTCAAGGATACGTTGAGGCCCTACTAGAAACTCGCCGTCTGGTTTGACTTGCATCGAAAAAAACAGTAACTAATAAACAATTTTTTATATTTCCTAGAAATATTTAATTTCCATTTCCTCCCTACCTGAACATTTTGCTAATGTATTACATGCTTAGGATCAAGGATGTATCTTTTAAGCACAAATACATGGAACACATTATGCACTTGTATGTGTCTTGGTAGGGCTAATTAGATGGTTTTTCGGATGTTTTCCGCTCGGTGTGCTTATCATACAACATCACACTGATGCTCACTACAAGAGAAAGCACTGGTATGCACAAAATATTGGCACACTGGACTTCGCGCACTCCGTACACACCCACCCTGTGCATCGTATTACTGTAGAGCACCGGTGCTTCACAATTCTTCTGCATCAGTGCATCATAAAACTTCGCACCAAAACCTAAACCGCCCGGTGCGGTATTAAGAAACCGCACCGCTGCATCATAAAACAACACATAAAAACAGAAACCGACCATTAAGTTCGTAAGAAACAGCACCGGTGCACCTATAAACCACAAACACTGGCAAAGGGTTAAATAAAATTAAATTAAGGAAAAAAACTGGATTTGTCACTTTTTTTAGTGCTCGAGAGCTCTCAATCACTGGTGTACTCTACAAGAGAAAGCACTAGTGCGCACAAAACATTATCACACCAGACACCATGCACTCTGTACACACCCGCCTAGTGTGTCCTATTACTGTAAAGCACCGGTGCTTCACAACTCTTCCGCACTGGTGCATCATAAAACATCGCGCCAAAACAGAAACCGCACTGGTGCATCATAACACACCGTGCCAAAACAGAAATGGACCAGTGCATTCGTATGAAATAGCACCAGTGTGCCTTTAAAACCTACACACTAGAACAGGGTTAAATAAAAAAAATTACAGCCAAAAAACTGTATTTTTCAGTTTTCTCAGTGCTCCAGAGCTCTCAATTACCGGTGCGCTCTACAAGAGAAAGCATCGGTCGCACAAAAAAATGGCACACCAGAAAACGTGCACTCCGTACTCACCTTCCCGGTGCATCCTATTACTGTAGAGCACCAGTGCTTCACAAATATTCTTCCCCGGTGCATCATAAAACACCACGCCAAAATAGAAATAGCCCGGTGCGGTGTTAAGGAACCGCACTGGTGCATCATAAAACACCATGCAAAAAATGAAACCGCCCGGTGTGGTCTTAAGCAACCGCACTGGTGTGCCTATAAAACCTCATGCACCATAACAAGGTTAAATAAAAAAAAATTATGGCCAAAAAACCACAGTTTTCAATTTTCTCACTGCTCCAGAGCTCTAAAGCACTGGTGCAATTTCTCCTTCTCTGAGCTGCCCTGACATCGGTGCTCCCATTGCACCCATTGCATGCGTTGCTCCTCTGCATTGCCCACCCATCTCCAGTTTGAGTTTTGAAAAATGGTGGGAAATTTTTCTTTTACAAATTCTACAGCCAATATGCCTCATCGACGACGAAATATACAGGTAGTATTCTTGTTTTTCCATGATTAAAATTTTTAGCGGATTAGAATTTGAAATAACCTTAAAATTAACCATTTAAAAAGATTTTATTTTTTTGTTGCCTGATGCACACGAGCCATTCTGCTTGCACCGACAAGTAGTGCTGCCTGTAAAATTTACAGGACGCACTGCATCCGGTGCTAATGGTATCCGGACCATTTTTGCGGCGGTACCGAAAGGCGCCCCATGTTATTTTAAAATATAGAAAAAAGTGCAGTGCAGTCATTTAGCCGGTCACACCATTTACCATGGGAATAACAATGCGGTGCGTTGATGGAAATATCTGCCCAAGTGTCTGTCGGCGCACGACATTCGACATTTCGACAGGGTCAACGGTGTAGCCTGGAAAAATAATGCACCATTAACTGTCTAATTTGTCAGGAATTTAGTGCGCTGACACGACTATATGCACCAGGGCATATATTTTAGTCAGCACACCGCTCTTCTAACACCATATATAGTAAACGGTGCTTTCAAAAATTTCATATGCACCGCATACGGTGCGTTTTATGTCATATGGGGCACCGCCTCTAGTGTGCTACAAACAAACGCCGCAACAAAACTGGTGCATGGATAGTTTTGTGGCGCGCTGACTGGTCTAATTTTTTTTTTCCAAAAATAATTATATATGTATATTCCTAAATACATGTCTAATTTAATTAAAATAAAAAATTTAATATGTCAATGATTCAGAGAGAAGAGGAGGAACAACAAAAAAAACAGGCAGAGCAATATGACATGCTTTGCTAGTGGGAGGCACGAGAGACGGAGAGAGATGCGTACCCTCGCCCTATTATAATAGATACCCAAGGGCTCCTAAGGTAGGTAGGCCTCCTCACATTCTATTTGTTAGCTCCCATTAATTTGCTAGATTGATTGAGATACAAATGGACAGGGGTAACATCAAACCAGAATTTCGAATCCAAGGACCTAGCCTTCTTAGATTCAGAGAGGGCTCTCTCTAATTTGTGCAGGAGATGTGAACTTGTTTGCTTTTTAGGGTTAATTTTAGGCTAGTTATGATTATTATGTTTTTTTGTTTGTTTTGGTTCGATGTGATGATTAGATAGAAAAAATAGAACAAGGGAATCTTCAAGTTATTGGGCAATGGAATCTAATAAAGTCATGATAGGTTCATTAATAGATTAGGGAGTATTGTAGGGAAATTCTAGCTTGGTTGGTGGATCTTCGGGGTTTAAAGGATCGTGAGATGGACATCAAATTTGAGAACAATTAGTTGAACAAAGGGAAATCAAGAATCCTTTATCATATAATTTAAACAAAATGGACTTAGAAGAATCATAAGTATACAGAGGAAATCAAAGGTAGAGTAAACCCTAAACTCTTTGATTCAACTAAAGTGGATAATTATTCAAGACAAACATTCCAATGAAATATAGAAGGCAATAAACTTATTTAACTTCCAGTGATTTCATCATCAAGGAAAGAAAACATTTAAGATACACAAATAAACACAATCAAAGAGTATGGAACTCGTGAACATATAAGATTATAGCTATGAAGATCTTTAAAACAATTAAATAAGCAAGTGTAAAGAGTATGATTGAAACAAAACTTCTTTGACAAACCTAAGTAATGGTACTTTAAAGAGAGACTTCAAGAATAGTGTTTTAGTGACATCAAATAAGCAGGGCTAACCAAGAATCATGCTTGATACCTAATGTATTAAACCATTCAAGAAATAAACAAGCTTAGGAGGTCTAGAGAGCAATGAAGGATTCTCTAACATGTCCTAGCAGAAGAAAAAATCAAGGCAGTGAAGAACAAACAGAGCTAAGGTGCCTTCAGAAACATTTCTTAGTATAAATCCTTTGTTCTACTGCAACATAAAAATATGGAAACATAATGAAACAATAAATAACAATAAAAAAATAAAATCACTTCACCATCAACCAAGCTCAGGGATCCTGCAACCAATCCTCCTCCATCAACAAACAAATCAGGGCATTCACAAGCTCCAAGACATCAAATTGCTTTCAACCTCCAAGAGACTATGTATTACTTCAGAATAAGTCACCAAATTCCAACCAAATACATGAGAGCCTCATGCTCTATTTATGGATCAAAGGAGGGATAAAACCCTAATTAGGGTTTTAAAATATCCAAAATAGTCATAAATGACAATTTATGTCCAAGTGACCATGCAAGGCCCAAGGCATAAATATCCAAGAAAAATAAATGCATAATAACTTCTAACACCTAATCCTAGAGTGATTTTCCTCAAAAATACAAAAAAAACTCATTTTTCAATAAATGAGTGTGTTTTGTTGACTTTTTCCACTTTTGGTCCTGTATGCGCAGTGCCAAAATATCAGAAAATAGGTGTACTTGCAGTCCTGTTTTGACCTCCTTTCCGGTGTTGGATTTTGCACCGTGATGGCTCGTTCGAAATATTATCAAGTTTTATTTCTAGATCTACCTTTTTTTTTCTGAATGAGTGCCATTTTACTATCCAAAAATCCATTCTCCCAACACTGCTCTATGCACAACACCTTGCCTGAAAATGAGGCAGAATGGTCAAAATTTAGGTGTTTTTTGACCTTTTGGGGGGTCAAAATTGCTCCAAATGGTCTAAAATTTTGTGAGTAGACTGCTGATGAAGAGAGGAATCCAAAAATTTCAAGTTTGCAATCTGATGATGCATGAGCTATGTGGGCAGTGCCAATGGTGCTGCACATAGAGGCCTCAAAATTTCAAAAAAAACAAAATCTTGTTCAAATTTGCCCAAAATTTGTGGAGTGGTCCCTCAAGAGGTATTGGACACCTGTAGGGAAGCTTCAGCCAGAAATCCAAGGATTTCATGGCCTTTTTCCTCTAGTGTTTTATTTTCAAGCAATTCCTTCTTGAGCTTTGCCCTAGCAATTTGGTTTTTGAGGGCATAGTGTTTGGCCATCTTCCTTTGGAGCTCAAGGGCCTTGTTTTCCTTCTCAAAATTATCTTCTAAATGCATATTGGCCCTCTCAAGCCAAGGCTCCCTATCAAAATCTGTCTCTTTCAAGTAGCTCACTAATAGGAATTTGCTCAGCTAGGGAAGATTCTTCCTCCTTTGTGTTTTGGCTTGATGAGCCCTTGGCCATTTATCACTACTGGTACTTATCTCTTCTCTCGATATAGTGATAGATTGTTTCCTTGAACAAATTGGTTTTTAGCTTGTGAGAGCTTTAGGTCTAGGGAGGAAAACTAAGTGATGGTAAGTGAAAATTTTAACAAACGGTGGAAAAATGGAAGTAAGTCTAGCAATGCTTTCAGAGTTTTGATGGAAGCCTATCTTGTACTGAGTGTATTTATACCAATGACCACTCTCCAACTGGTAAATTCTGCCTTAGAAGGTTAAACGATTGTTTGCCATGAAGATTAGGGTTTTTTAGCCAATTTAGGTTTTTGTTACTCTTCTTTGATTATGGATGAAAAAATAACACTTAGAGGGCAAAGAAAAGTGACCACCAACCTTTTTCAACTTCTGCAGGAGCCTCAGGAAAATTTGAGGAGGAAAAGACTGATTTTGACCAATTTTTGGCAATTCTGGCCAAACTTCTCCTGTGTGTAGCACCAAAAAGGGTCAACTTGTAGACATGTTTTGAGGACCTTCCCGAAGTTGGATTTGGGCACGTGATAGCTTGTTGGAAAGCTTAACCTATATAATGTCCAAATATACTATTTTCTTCCTAATTGGAGTTTATGTTCTTTTTCAAAGGTTGAGTTTCCCAAGATTGGGAAAAATGTGTTGAGTGATGGTGCAAAAATGTAAAGTGTTGGTACAGACAACTTTTGGAGGCCTTCGTTAACTCCAAATTGAGATCATGATAGCTCATTGGAAATATATTTAAGTATATTTGTCTTTTCAGCCATCAAAAAAGTCATTTGGACACTCCAGCAGTGCAAAAATTCTCCCATGACACTCGTATTTTTGACATTGCTCCCAAACCATGATAGATGTGTAAAAAATGAAGGATTTTTTTCTTCTTGGACCTCATATGGACAAAATCCTCTCTCAAATTTTCCAAATTCGTCTTTGTTGGGTCAAAAACATATTTTTAAACAGAATTGGCCCTAGATGTGGCAAATGACTTGGCCCTTGGAATGAATTCTTGGAAAATGATGGAGGCATGATGTTTATGAGCTGGTATGGACTTATGACTACTGATACGATATATAAAATGTATCATTTGATCATATTCCTTCTTTCCATAGCAAACCCTAGCTTAGTTGGAGGAGGAAAATAGGGTTTGGTGTAGGGGATTTAGGACTGCCTTGTAGAGGGAGGGTAATGAAGGGGTTAAGGGTTGTACAAATTATTGGGGAAATTTTTGGGAATAGGGATAGATGTTAGAGAGTAGGGGAAAGTGTAATTTCAAGAATTTAGTGAGGGGAAAGGGTCCAAAATGGCAAAACACAGACCCAGTCTCGAAAAGTGTCAAATTGTAGCAATAAGCTAGGTTTTGTAGAAAAATGATGAGTTTGAGGGATAGGGGTGATGGGAAGTGTTTATGAAGGTATATTAAGGATAGGAAGAGGTGTAAGAGCATCAGGATACAAGCCTTGTTTATTTTTAACCATGGAGGTCACGGAACCAAGAAAAATTCCCTTAAAAACCCTAGATGGACAATGGAGGAGTTAGGCAAAAAAAATAGAGGGATGAGGCCAAAGGTGGAGAAACATAGTGATAATGAGTAGCATGCACCCATGATGGGTCCTTTTGGAGTAGTGAGCTGACCTTGACATAATGGGATTATGAAATAGTGAAAAAATTATCCTAAGGATAATGAAGGTAGTGAGATTTCTAGAACTCACAAGGTTCATGAACTTTGTTTTTAGAAATCTAGGATAAGAATTTAGTCATCTACAAAATAGAAAAAATTACTGATGACTAACACTATGAGGAGGCTACTTCCATAAAGGCCCATACTGTGTTTTTGGGACATCTTATCCACCAGTGGGATGCCCACCAACAGGATTTCCAGGTTCGTCCTGACCAGTGGTACACACCCATTGAGAAGGATATATATTTCATTACAAGGCTATCGAGGAGAGGGGTGGATTTTCCCTCGTTCACAAAGGTTCCAACTGGTTGTGTAGTAGGGAGTCAGTTAGTTTACTCCCATAGATACATTGGAGCAGATGTATTGTCTCCTTCAGAGTTTCAGGTCGCTCGAGGTCAGTTACGTATTGGTGCATTTGGTAGACAGGATGTGCAGTGCCTCTCGCTTCTCATTTCAACCATTTCACACAACACAAATGAAATAAAACGCATTAGTTTCTTGCTTCTCTATTATGTGGATTCTTTATTACAGGATCCATGAATTGTCAGGTGGTCTGTCATTTTTTTTACGGCAGTTCTGTACGGCCTTAGACAGACGTCGTGCTCATGCACAAGGGAGGGTCAAATTCCCTTTTGATTCATAGATTTTTTGTTTATTTTTTTAGAGGTTTCCAAGGATGATGCCTAATTTTTTTCGAAAGCCTAACAGGCCGATGTTGGAGGCCCAAATGCACATGTGGGGGCAGATGATGCCCAAGAGGGGAGAGACTATGTTTCCAGCCAGGATATTGCATGATGCACTGGACTTACTAGCTAGTGTTGACGAGATGCATCCCTTCATTATGGTCCCCTGTCCTTATGCTAGATTGGATTAGCAAGGGTGTTCCAAAATCCTCTTCACAGATGATGAGCCACTAGATGATAGAGGTATTATTACTGTTTTATTTATATTTATTCTAACATGTTCTTTAACTTGTTTTTATTAAATTGTGTAATGAAATTGTCTAATTATTGTTGTGTACTTGTATATATTTTGCATACATTGGCTCTTTTGATGGAGACAAGATGCCGACACCACCACATGATCCAGGTGTGGATCTTGATGATGATCAGGGCATGGGAGATGCCAACGATCATGATCAGGAGGCCAGTTTAGAGAGACATACTCCTGCTGGTGCGCCAGTATCACATTTTGCTAGGCGCGGTTGACCTGATACTAGATACAGGATGGAATTGGGTGACCAACTCAGTGCATTGATTTTTGAGGCAGACATCAGGCCCGCTCATTACAGAGACATACAAGCCGATGATAGGCTATTACAGATCTGGAGAGGCATGTCGCGTGACATGTAGAGGCTGATGTGACATGCTGTAGGAGCTATGACAGTGGTTACATGACTGAGGAGGAATATTGCATGTTATAGGCATGGTCAAGCCGTAACACATGATGGACAGTCCGCGAGTAGTGACTCATCATCTCATGATCGTTCACCTCGCATCACGCCTAATGAGCATGAGGCTCCACTAGCATCTACTAGTCATCATGGAGATGAGGATGGACCATCGGCCACATCCAGTCAGCAGCCTGTATCTTCCATCAATACTAGTCATGATCATAAGCAGGTTAGACCATCGACCGTCGAGGCTAATGCACCATTGACTGAGTGGGCCTCAACTAGTACTGCTATTGATATAGTACTACCACCAGCTGATCCATGACATTTATATTACAACTGTATATTTTTAACATTATTTAGTTATATATATATATATATATATATATATATATATAATATATGGTCCATGTATGTTATGTTCATGTTGAAGTTGTACTTAATTTACATGTTGGTGATCATCATGATGTGTATATTGTTAGGTCATGTTAGATATGTTCATTTAATGTGTAGCTTGCAGATAGATGTGTATGTGATAGCATGTGTTATTAGACATGAGATGTACATTTGATGTTTGTGTTGTGATGATGTTAATATATAATGTTAATTTAATGTTTGAATGTGTTTTTTAGTCGAATATGATGTTAGTACGATGGTTATCATGATCGTGATGTTTATTAATTAATTAAATATTAAATGACCATGATATTTATTAAATATTATGTCATGATTGTAATTTAAATTTAAATTCTAATTGAATGTAAAATTGTAAAATTATATTTGTAATTGTAATTGTAATTTTAACTTTAATTGTATGTAAAATATTTAATGTAAAATTTTAATTCTAATTGTAATATTTAATTTATTGCGAACTGATTGTAATTGTAATTGTAATTGTATGTAAAATTCTAAAATTGTAATTGTATTTGTAATTGTAATTGTAATTCTAACTGTAATTGTATGTAAAATATTTATTAATGTAAAATTTAAATTGTAACGGTAATATTAATTTATTGTGAAACGATTGTAGTTGTAATTTTAATTGTAATTGTATATATGAAAAATTGTAAAATTGTAATTGTAATTCTAATTGTATGTAAAATTCTAAAATTATAATTATATTTGTAATTCTAATTTTAATTGTAAATGTATGTAAAGTGTTTGTAAAATTGTAATTGTAAATGTAAATGTAATTCTAATTCTAATTGGATGTAAAATATTTGTAAAATTTTAATTGTATTACTGTGAAATGATTGTAATTGTAAATGTAATTGTATGTAAAATTAAAATTGCAATTGTAATTCTAATCGTAATTGTATGTGAAATTGTAAAATTGTAATTGTAATTGTAATTGTAATTGTATGTAAAATATTTGCAAAATTTTAATTGTATTAATGTGAAAAGATTTTATTAAAATATTTAAATTTGTAAATAATTGTAAAAAAATAAATCTAGAATAATATGAATTTTTGTAACATAATAAATTTTAGAAAATAATGCAAATAAATTGATGTACTTTAGAATTATCATTGTTTTATTATGATCTTACATACAAAAAAAAAGAACTCTATACCGTCCGGTACGCTTATCACCATAACACGCACCGATGTGTCTTAGTGCAAAGATGCACCGGTGCTTCACAACCATTCCGCACCAGTGTGTCATAAAACACCACACCAAAACATAAACCTTGATCTTACAAACAGCATCGGTGCGCCTATAAAACCCTGCACACCGTAATGGGGTTATTCTGTAAAGTGCATTATTGAAGCAACGGAGGGTTCGAATCGCGGGTGTTTGGGCTTCAAAGTGTCATACAAATATCACTCATTACCATACATTTTTCACCTATCCTTCCATTATATCACTCATTATTCACCACCATGTCACTTCATTTTCCCTATTGTTCACCATTAATGGGTCTCATTTATATCTTCCAAATATTATTTATTTTTAAGCTTTTTTAAGAGAAATTCTTGATTAAATATTAGAAAATAATATATTTTACTTCATATATGGAAAGTGGATTGTTCTTGTGACATGTGTAGGTGCCAAGGAAGCTTCCAAGACACATTTATGTGGCCTTGAATGATCAAATTCGAATTTGATAAGATAAACCTCATGGAGAAGATCATGATCTCATGGAGAAGATCAAGGACAAAAGGGGGTTATGTGTCTAGATGGTTGAGAGATGTATGGAACTAAAGAGAGATTAGTGGATCAACATTATGAGTTTGTTACTCATCCCATTGTATAAATAGGATTACAATATCCTCCATTTGTAAGTTTGGTAATCTTAGAATTTTGGAGCATGTAATCTTAGAAGCTTAGAGTTGTAACCTTATAGTTGGTTTGTAATGGAGATTTTGAAATAAAGAATCATACTTCAATTTTTCTTCTACATCTGAGTCTCCTTTGAAGTGGTGTGCTTGTAGAGTTATGGAGGCCCCCCATGGCCTCACTTGCATGCTTATTTGCTTATTTTAGGTATAATTTAATTTATGTTTTTGTTTGATTTCAGCTTTTAAGTTTTGTTAGATGTTATAATATTGGAAAGAGTCTTATTTGAAAGTGTTAATGTGAGAGAAATTTAAGACCTCATACAATTATTGGATTTAGGTTTGTTTCATTTCATCTTTTAAGTTTTTGTTAAATGTTCTAATATTGGAGGAGATCCTAAAATTCAGGTGTTCTTGTAAGAGAACCTTAGGATCTTGACAATTGTTAGATCTAGGTTTGATTAGTTGTTGATGAATATGTTCTTGTAAGGGAACTTTAAGATCTCGGACAAGTTAGGAATCTTTCTAGATCTATATATTTTAGATAAGCACTTCTAAGTTTACCTTCCCGGGTTGACATTAAATGAACTCTGATTGACAAGTGAATAATTAAGGTTGGGGGGGGGGGGGAATGTAACTTCTATATTTTGTATACCTTCCAAGCCTTATAAATTTTCAGCCATATTCAGCAGACTCATCAGATTCATCAGACTGTCTAGCAGAAGATCCAGCAGCAGATACGACAATACAAATTCATCTTTCATCCACAACTTGTAGAAGAAGCTTCAGATCAAAATTGTAGCAGTTGAACATGCATGATTCATCCACTTCTGTAGGTAAGTAAGGTATGGTGTTTTCTAACCTTTAATCTTGAAATTCTTTTTAGATGCTAAAATGATGATATTTGGAAAATATTCCATTATTTCACTATTCCCTTTCTCATTAAAAATTTCCAAAAACCATCAGTTGGGGGGGGTTGGGGGGGGGGGGGATTTCACACTTCATTTTTTCTCTCATTCATATTACATCTTAACCCAGACAGTCTTCCCACAATAAAAACTACTACAAAATGATGAGCATATTAAGTGACTTCTTAAAAATGATGAGCATATTAAATGATTGATCTCAACAAAGTAAATAATGATTGTAAACACAAGAACCAATCATTAAAAAGAGATCTCAACAAAGTAAATAATGATTGTAACACAAGAACCAATAATTCAAAGATGTAAATGCTTTGCAAAAACAAATTTTATCAAAATATGTGCAAAGTTAAAAGGAATTCCATGATTGAAAGATGGTTGTTACATAAGAACTAAACATCTTGTAAAAAGAAGCTCATCTAAGAATCAAATAAAATAATTCATTGTAGTAGTTTGCATGAGGACATGCAAGCGCTTCAGTTGGGGAGTATGTTTGGGCTTCAAAATGTCATACAAATATCACTCATTAGCATAAATTTTTCACCTATGCTTCCATTATATCACTCATTATTCACCACAATGTCACTTAATTTTCCCTATTGTTCACCATTAATGGGTCTCATCTATATCTTCCAAATATTATTTATTTTTAAGCATTTTTAAGAGAAATTATTGATTAAATATTAGAAAATAATATATTTTACTTCATATATAAAAAGTGGATTGTTTTGTGACATGTGTAGGTGCCAAGGAAGCTTCCAAGATACATTTATGTGGCCTTGAATGATCAAATTCGAATTTGATAAGATAAACCTCATGGAGAAGATCAACGACGAAAGGGGGTTATGTGTCTAGATGGTTGAGAGATGTATGGAACTAAAGAGATATTATGGGATCATAATTATGAGTTTGTTACTAATCCCATTGTATAAATAGGAGTACAATCTCCTCCATTTGTAAGTTTGGTAATCTTAGAATTTTGGAGTATGTAATCTTAGAAGCTTAGAGTTGTAACCTTAGAGTTGGTTTGTAATGGAGATTTTGAAATAAAGAATCATACTTCGATTTTGCTTCTACATTTGAGTCTCCTTTGAAGTGGTGTGCTTGTGTAGTTATGGAGGGCCCCCATGGCCTCACTTTCATGCTTGTTTTCCTATTTTACGTATAATTTAATTTATGTTTTTGTTTGATTTCATATTTTAAGTTTTGTTAGATGTTCTAATATTGGAAAGAGTCTTAATTGAAAGTGTTCTTGTAAGAGAATTGTAAAACCTCATACAATTATTAGATTTAGGTTTGATTCATTTCATCTTTTAATTTTTTGTTAAATGTTCTAATATTGGAGGAGATCCTAAAATTCAGGTGTTCTTGTAAGAGAACCTTAGGATCTTGAAAATTGTTAGATCTAGGTTTGATTAGTTGTTGAAAGATATCTTGATGAATATGTTCTTGTAAGGCAACTTTAAGATCTCGGACAAATTAGGAATATTTCTAGATCTATCTATTTTAGATAAGCACTTCTAAGTTTACCTTCCCGGGTTGACATTAAATGAACTCTGATTGACAAGTCAATAAATAAGGTTGTGGGGGGGGGGGGGATGTAACTTTTGTATTTTGTATAAATTCCAAGACTTATACAATTTCAGCCATATTTAGCAAACTCATCAGATTCATCAGACTGTCCAACAGAATATCTAGCAGCAGATACAACAATACAAATCCATCTTTCATCCACAACTTGTAGAAGAAGCTTCAGATCAGAATTGTAGCAGCTGAACATGCATGATTCATCCACTTCTGTAGGTAAGTAAGGTATGATGTTTTCTAACCTTTAATCTTGAAATTATTTTTAGATGCTAAAATGATGATATTTGGAAAATATTCCACTATTTCACTATTCCCTTTCTCATTAAAAATTGCCAAAAACCATCAGTTGGGGAGGGGGAATTTCACACTTCATTTTTTCTCTCATTCATATTACATCTTAACCCACATAGTCTTCCCACAATAAAAACTACTACAAAATGATGAGCATATTAAATGACTTCTTAAAAATGATGAGCATATTAAATGACTTCTTAAAATGATTGATCTCAACAAAGTAAATAATGATTGTAAACACAAGAACCAATCATTAAAAAGAGATCTCAACAAAGTAAATAATGATTGTAACACAAGAACAAATCATTCAAAGATGTAAATTCTTTGCAAAAATTAATTTTATCAAAAGATGTGCAAAGTTAAAAGGAATTCCATGATTGAAAGATGGTTTTTACATAAGAACCAAACATCTTGTAAAAGGAAGCTCATCTAAGAATCAAATCAAATAAGTAATTGTAGTATTTTTCATGAGGACATGCAAGAGCTTCAGTTGGGGAGTATGTTTGGGCTTCAAAATGTCATACAAATATCACTCATTACCATACATTTTTCACCTATGCTTCCATTATATCACTCATTATTCACCACCATGTCACTTCATTTTCCCTATTGTTCACCATTAATGGGTCTCATTTATATCCTCCAAATATTATTTAGTTTTAAGCATTTTTAAGAGAAATTCTTGATTAAATATTAGAAAATAATATATTTTACTTCATATATGCAAAGTGGATTGTTTTTGTGACAGGTGTAGGTGCCAAGGAAGCTTCCAAGACACATTTATGCGGCCTTGAATGATCAAATTCGAATTTGGTAAGATAAACCTCATGGAGAAGATCAAGGACAAAAGGGGGTTATGTGTTTAGATGGTTGAGAGATGTATGGAACTAAAGAGAGATTAGTGGATCATCATTATGAGTTTGTTACTCATCCCATTGTATAAATAGGAGTACAATCTCCTCCATTTTTAAGTTTTGTAATCTTAGAATTTTGGAGTATGTAATCTTAGAAGCTTAGAGTTATAACCTTAGAGTTGGTTTGTAATGGAGATTTTGAAATAAAGAATCATACTTCGATTTCGCTTCTACATATGAGTCTCCTTTGAAGTGGTGTGCTTGTGGAGTTATGGAGGGCCCCCATGGCCTCACTTGCATGCTTATTTTATTATTCTGGGTATAATTTACTTTATGATTTTTTTTTTTAATTTCAACTTTTAAGTTTTGTTATATGTTCTAATATTGGAAAGAGTCTTATTTGAAAGTGTTCTTGTAAGAGAACCGTAAGACCTCATATAATTATTATATTTAGGTTTTGTTTCATTTCATATTTTAAGTTTTTGTTAAATGTTCTAATATTGGAGGAGATCCTAAAATTCAGGTGTTATTGTAAGAGAACCTTAGGATCTTGAAAATTGTTAGATCTAGGTTTGATTAGTTGTTGAAAGAGATCTTGATGAATATGTTCTTGTAAGGGAACTTTAAGATCTCAGAAAAATTAGGAATCTTTCTAGATCTATATATTTTAGATAAGAACTTCTAATTTTACCTTCCCGGGTTGACATTAAATGAACTTTGATTGGCATCATCAATTAGAAACAAAGAGTGGGCAAGAATTTTTCTCAGGAAGGGCAGGATTCTCATTCCCTTAAGGACAATAGAGAAAGATCAATTGACATTGCTGATCGGGCTGGTAGGTCCCATGAAAGGAAATATTTTCTAGAATGCATTTAAAAGAAGTTGGGAGTATTGTCTGAGCTTCGGTTGGCTTACATAAAATTTTATTGGCAAAGGCATAAAATCACATCTTTGACTTTCAATTAAAATTGAATGGAATCTCTAACTTCTCTGAGCTATCGTCATGTGGATGAAACCAGTAAAAAGTATTCTTGTATTATAAATGGAAATCAAGTGACAATTTTTGTGGGAAGAAAAGCATAGATATCTACAGCTACCATATTTCCACCTGTAAATCGGTTTCACATTCGAAAAGCTAATGTAATAGCCCATTTTGCATTGTCTTTCCTCTTTTCAATCCTATACTCATTTTCTATGGGAAGCCATTGCCTCCACATGTAATAACTTCACTGTCTAGTCGAAAATCAGTCTTCTTCTGCTAACAAATGAAAAATGAAGGACTCATTGTCATTTCTCCCAAAACATTCAAGGACGGTTTCTCGTAAAACTGAGATTTTATAAATTTTTCTACGATCAAGATAGAAAGCACAAAGGAGAAAAGATGAAATTGGATGCAAATATGGAGGAGGAAATTATAAATGAGAAAGCAGATAATGGGTCAGCAAGCAGATCATGGGGCACCTTTTCTTGTTGCAAGTTATGGAAATCTTCAAGTTTCTTTTTCTGAAAGAAGAAGAGGTGTAGTTTTGAAAATAATTGGCCCAAATATTTTCACAGCAAAATGTACATTTCCAACATGTGTAAAAACTAAAATATCTCTAACTTCAATAAAATGCTCAGAAATGAAACTTTCCCAACCATTTGTGAAAAATTCCCACGTCTTAGCATAGCACAGGTTCACATGCCACCATTTCCCACTTGGGCCCTATAGTATTGCATCTTCACACACCCCACATTGCATTCTCTCCACATAATCAATGGGGACCTCCTGCAATAAACAAAATGCATTGGAAGAATAATTATTTCCATCATGAATTTATCCAATTCCAATACTCAATTATTATTCTAATTCTAATTCTCAAGAATAAACAAAATTATAATTCTCAATTTCTTTGGTTGGAGTTCACTAAATTTTGGTGTACACACCTAAAAGTAATTTCGGTGCCTTAACTGCAAATCAGTGCTACTGTACATATAACCGCACCGGTGCATTTTAGTTATTGTGTGCTGGTGTCGGTGTTACCTAAGGACGCATTGGTGCAGTGCTATTAAGTGATGCACCGATGATGAATAAACACAAATAAAAAAAGCGCAACTCTATTTTCTTTAAGTGAAAAAAAGTGGCAAATTAAAAAATGGGCGGAAAAATATTTTCGAAAATCTAATTTCATAAAATGATTCTTTAAATACTAAACACTTTTCATTATTTCACTATTTTTGCTAAAATTTCTAGCTTGAGATTTGTAGAAGACATACCTGGAGCAAGAGAGCACGAGAGCACTGTCGAGCAACGAAATATGTTCGAACATAAGTATTTAGACAATCAGAAACCAAACATCTAGTGATTCAAACCCTGTATCATAGAATTTCAAACCATCTAGTGATTAAATTTGATTATTTTTTAACTTTTTCTGCAATTTTATCCATTTTTACCCTAAACCCTTCATTTTTTTTGTTTTTTCCCCTTCTTCTCCATGTTTCTGTGATTTCAGAATTAGGGTTTTTCATTTTAGATTGACATTCAACCCATAGGATGACTTGCATAGTCGGATCACAATCCATTCGGCCATTGCGTGAATTTTTGGAAAAAATGGATTTTTTTTATTGTTGTGCCCTGCGTAACCTAGTGCACCAGTGCATTGTATTATATAACGCACCATGCAAGTACTGTAATAAAAAATTTGAAAACAATTTTTTTGAATCAGTGCGCCATATCTGAGATAGGGCACCGATGCTCCATGTTACAATGATAGCACCGTACAATCTATTACAATGTTTTTGCGGTGCATTTATAATAGCCCCACGCACTGTACAGTCTATTATATTATTTTTGCAGTGCACTTTTAATACCCCCATGCACCGACGATGGTGCGTACATCATGAAAGGCGTATCGGTTTCTTGAGATTTTTTTTTACCTGAAAAGTTGCCAATTTATTTATAAATATATTAATGAATGATATGGTACAAGTTTCAGATTGATAAAGAAATGAATAACAAGAGATCAGGTAAAAAAAATGCTGAGAACACATCAAGAAAACCAAAAAAGGGAAGTTCTTTGTAAATTATTTATAAAAAACATTATTTTTGAACTATATGTAAGTTTAACTAATATGTATTGTTTACTGTGTATCATGTAGAGCCACAAAATGACGAAGCTCAATAAGATTAGTTCTGATCTAGGACCAGAAGAGCGTAAAATATTGATAGAAAAATTGCAAAAGGATGAATCAAGTGAATGAAAAAATACTATCGATCAAATATGAGTTTATTTTTTTAATTATCATTAATAATATACTTAAAATTATTAGATAACCTGTGTCAAATAGTCTATTAATTCACATCTGTTTAATGTTCTACATGGACCAACAACTCAAAAAAGGAATGTTTTTCTAAGAAAAGAAAAAAAATAGAACATGCAAATGAAAATGAATTTCTCTTTAGCTCATCTGGAGTGGTGCTAGAGGTTAAAAAAAGGGGGAAAAACCTCTACAAAAGTTTGAGGTATCTAGTGGAATGAATTTATAGATGCTCTTTCCACTTACAATACAAAAATCAATCCAATTATTCCAAGAACCAAATTCTATCTAAACTGCAGGAAGAATTTCTAGAGAATTGGTCAATGAGACATGTTAGACTTTTAGTAGCAAAAACATACTACAACAGAAAAGAAGGAATGAAAAAGTAATATTCCTTTAAATGTTTGTATAGAATTATTTATAAATATCACTTTTGTTATATTTACTTTTCATATATCAATATAAAAATTAATTATTTTATTGTCATGTTACATTTTCAGGAAGATTATGAAAATTTCAAAAGATGAACGAGCTGATATCAGAAATATGCTAGTAGGAATGTCCAAAAAGGTGTACAAGGAGATGGTCAAAGAAATGGACAAAATTGCATTGCAGGAGGAGCCATCTCAACAACAAAGTGCTTCAAATGTAATATGTAATCATTAAATTTTTAGATCATTAGGTACAATAAATAAACAATTTAGCATTAAATATTAATTTTCAAGAATTTTCTTGCAGAAAAGAAAAGAAAATGGAACCCATTCAACACATAAAACAGGACAACAAGGAAGAAAAGGGTTGATATCTAATTTTGTGAGTAATTGTTACTTCCTTATAACAGCTTAACTAGATTTTATTTTTGTATTTTTTAAGTTGTTTTATAAAAATAATCATTGAATGTCTTCAAACAGGTGCTAACATACAAAGAAGAACCATCAGACAAATTGATTGAAATTGGGTTAAATATGGGTTGTGAGTACATGTTGGCACATCATAAATTAATTGTAGAATTTGTAAGCATCTATCGATCTTGTTTTACTTAGCTCCATCTATAATTAATAGAAAAAAAAACTTTTATATTAAATATATGATTTGTTACGGGGTATAAAAATTGCAGGAAATAAAGTATGGAATTGCGCCAACATATGGAGTTTTGAAAGATGGCATGGTGCATAGTTTTGAAAAAATGTGTGTAGTTTATGAGTCAATTGTTGCTATGGTACGTCATTTTTCTTTTCGATTTACATTGATGTATATTATTTAATATTGCAATTTTCATTATTCTCACCATTGTATATACACTCATTTTAGTTTATTTTTATGTTTGTAGATGGAAGGTGAAGAAGAAGAAAATAATCAACACCGTGAAAAAAACATTGCTGAAAATAACTCGTCATGGAAGTAGCTCTAGCAGTGACAGCAGTTCAAGCAAAGAATGATGATCACTATGTTTGGATATCAAAGCAAAGCGTTGTATTTTTTGAAATATGTCTGTGAAATCATACATTTTGTTTAATGTAATGGACATAGTGTCCGAATTGAAATACTAAGGGATACCAATAATTGTCCCATTTTGTATAATAAAGACTGTCCTATTCATATATATATATGATAGAATATGTTTTAATTTATTCTATTGTGTTCTCCATTGTCGTTCTCAAATGCACTGATAAAAATTTAATTCATATGAATATTGTTATAAGATATATATATGTATCGACTTTTGATAAATAATGATTTTAAAAAACCAAAATAATGATGATATGATATAAAAAATTAATCCAAACATCACATTCAAATGCATTAATAAAAATTTAATTAATATGAATATTTTTATAAGATGTGTCGACTTTTGATGAATAATTAATTTAAAACAATCACAATAATTGCATTGTCACAGGTCAATGTTTCTAAAAAATACAAAATGAAAACCGGTGCATGTCAGTAACTGTACACCGGTGCATTTGTATCATGAAGTGCACCAGTGCATTTCTACAACCTATGGGCACCGAACAAGTACCAAAACCAATTAAAAATATTGGTGCGTTTGTGCGGTACGACGCACCGGTGCATTTATATGTCTATATGCACTGGTGTCATTGTATGATCTATGGGCACCACACGAATACCGATACCAATTATAAATCTCGGTGATTTTGTGTGATACTGCACACCGGGGCGTTTATGTGTCTATAAGCACCAGTGCATTTCTATGACCTATGGGCGCCACACGAATACTGATACCAATTATAAATATCGGTGCATTTGTGTGATACTACGCACTGGTGAATTTCTATAAGTCTATGCACCAGTGCATTGATACAACCTATGGGCACCGCATAAATCCCAAGACCAATTAGAACGACCCTGTGCATTGTATCACCAACACTATGCTCGGTGCGGTTTTATACCTTAACGACCCAGTGCATTCTCCTTCGATCACCCCGACGCACCTTTTACGTGTACGCACTGGTGCGTCAAAGATAAAGTAGTGCACCAATGAAAAAAAAACATCCGTAATAACCTCTGGCCACCCATTTTTTTTGTTGTGTTGAATTTCCATTAAAATCTCTGCCAAAACCTCCGTAACCATAAACGGATGTTGTAGAATTTTTATTTTTTTGACAATTTTGGCCAATATTATAACACTAGAAACCTCCTTTATAACCTTCGCTAGAGGGTCTTTTCCTTGTAGTGATTGTGACCTTATGGTTGCATCAACAACACATGTAGAGATGTAGCCTTCGACCAAAGCTTGGGAAATTACAGGAAATTTTTAGAAATTTCGAGTTAAATTTTTACAAAATTTCAACTCAATGGATACAAAATTTAAAAGTGGGGAAGAGAAATTGATGAAAAATTTTACCTAAAAAATAGGAGGTGCCAAGATCGATCCCCTAGGCCTCTGAATCTAGTGGAGTTTGTCCGTTTGGAATGACTGGCTCATGAAATGAAAATGAATGAATATAAATGCTTCATTGTGTGTATGGTTTTGGTTTCTCCCCGTTTTTTTCTTTTATATGAAATAGAAAACTTTTCCAGATAATGAAAAATCATCCCAGGCTTGATTTTGAACTGATTAAATGTTTTCTGATTGTAAAAAATAGTAATTCTCCAAATATTTTCAAGAACAATTATCATGTTACGGAGGTGGGTTGTAACTGGCTCTGGTTTCTCACCTGTAGAAGCTTCCCGTTTCGCCTTGTGGAGCTTCTTGATTAAGGCCTTTGGCTACCTCCTCAAACCTTGCTAAAATATTCTTCGAGCATGAGCATGGAAGAGCACATGTTGAAATAGCCAATATGTGTCAGATTTTAATTCGTTGGAACAACGAAAATGAAGGCTTCCTATTGGCTGGGGTGAACAGTGTTTTCTCACCCCAAGTCCGCAAAGAAAATGCCTACGGTGTAATTAAATATATTTGTCATAATTTCAAGTGTAATTTGGATTGACAAAGATTTGGCCAATTATATTTCTTAAAAATGTTTAGAGGGTGTGGCATGTATATTTCATAGAATCAAACTAAATTTTCTTCTTTATTATCATTCATTCATCGTAATCTTATTTGAACTCTACTGCAATCTGATTAGATGTTATAACTTGTTATAGATTAATTGTAAATTATAAAATAAAGAGAATGCCTTATTTATTATTTCTTTTTAAATTATTAAATTATAAAACTCTTTTTTTTTACCAATTATATACATTTATAATTAATTTTCACTGAGCAATATGGTTTTTCATTTTTCCAAGGTGATTCAGCTAAAGTGAGAATAATGGCTATGATACAGGGTTTATGCACATTATTCTTTTTTTCTTTTTCCCTGTAGAGTGGTATTCCTGAAAACTTTTAGTCCATATTCCTCCATTTTGAATATATTATTAGATGTGACGTCGTTTTCTATTGTTCCTTGATTTTTTTTTAAATACACACCTCCCTCCTTGATTTTTGTTGCTGCATACCTAATTGAAATCAAAATTTTAACTTTATTAGGGTACAAAATATTATAGGGTGGAAATGTGAAGTTGGGTTACACTTTTGTGAGAATCGGGGGCATAAATTTTTTTCCGGTAATAGTTCGGCCGAACTTTTTATAAAGTTCGAACAAACTATTGGATAGTTCGGCCAAACTTTATGAGAAAGTTCGGCCAAACTAGTTCTTCCGTTTAGATTGACGATACACTGACGGCGTGGCCAAACATAATTTTTGTCAGAGATGGGAAAACCAACAACAAAAGTTCGGCCGAACTTTTACTCTTAAAATAGTTCGGCTGAACTAGTTCTTACAAATATATCACCGGCAAAGTGCATTTGTTTCTCGCGTCTATGTTTCTTTTCTCTGTTTTTGTGCATGTTTTTGTGTTTCTATTCTATTCGTTGAATTTTTGTGGCACTACTGCTATTCTGGGGCTTCCTTCGTCCGCTCTGTTGGCGATTATCTGCGGCGACGTCAAGAGAACTACCAGGTAAGATCAAGTTGTTGATTCTCCACCTGTGCATGGAAGTTTATTTGGCTCTGAAATGTAATTTTTGGTTTAGTTGGCTCTGGATGCAATTTTTTTTTCTTTGGATGTAATTGTGGGTTTTTTTGAGACATCTATAGTACTAACTTCTGTAGTAATTGTCCTCACAACGCTGTAATCATTCTCCTCACATGGCTTGTGTTAACACTTACAAAAAGTGGGATCTCTTTGTGGACAAATTCGCAATTATATGCACAAGATTTCTATCCATGTTGTATAAGCTATTGTTTCTCCTCCTCCTTTGCACCTTTATCAATGGGATTCACATTCCTGACAACCTCTTATTTTACAAAGGAAAATTTTCATATTTTTGTACCTTATAGCTGAATGTTTTCATCCATGCTACAATTCTACACCCAGTTTTTAACCTACACCCATGCAACATGGTGTTATATTTCGTTATATGCACTCTAATTGTGTCCCTTTTTCCCCATTATATGCACTTAACCTGTGTCCTTTTTTCCCCAATTATGAATACACCAGATACCTTGAATGTTGCTAGGTTCTTAGCTTCAAAATTATTTTCATTTTAAACATATGTTACGCAACACGATACATTGAAATATGCATGAATTATTCATTACAAATTATGGTTACAATCACCAAGTTCCATTAGTACTAATTAAGCCTAGTGCATGTCATGCCAAGTCCAAAATGTTCTTTTTTTTCATATAAATTGTTTTTGACAACTTTGGTATCACTAATGTCTTGCTTGTTAAGATGATGCTTGGATGCTTAAGTCAATCCCACATATTTGAGGGCACTGTTGAAAAAATAACCTTGTTGAAATGAAAAAACCTCGTTGAAACATAAAATTTCCACTTTTTGACCTCTCTTGAATCACAAGTTCCAGGGCTTTCCCCTGTAAGAAGTAACCCTGGGCTTCAGGGGACTCCATTAGATTTGGGGGTTCACTTGCGTATATAGGGATTTCCTTTTCTATGTTAACTTTGGACTGTTACTGCAAATGCGCCTTTTGGAATTCTTTGTTTTAATTTGAGTTGATTGGTGTCATGTAGAAGTCAAGGCACTCATTTCTATAGAAATTTTGTCTTTACAACTAAGTGGGAACGATAAACCCCAAAATTCCAAACAAAGCATCTATGCTGTTAATTATGCTTTAAATTTCAATACCTTTTGCTGTAAGGTGTATGTTGAATTTCTGGTAGTATGATATGCATTCGGTTGCTGCAGTTGTTACTGTTCCTGTGGATCCATCAATTTCATCCGCTCTAGTTGATTTTTGCCTTGTGCATGGAAGTTTACCACCACTGTTAAGCTTATGATGTTACTAAGCCTTCTCTCGATTCCTCAACGCTGGAATGATTGAACTAGAATGATCTATTGCTGTAATGTGACTACATATTGTCTTTTATACTGCTGTAATGTATTTCTGTAATGTGAATACATATTGTGTTTTATATGTGACTACATATTGTCTTTTATACTGCTGTAATGTATTTCTGTAGGAGACAGAATCTGATCTTTTATACTTGATAACCTGTTATGTGTATGTCAAGAGGATTTTGTATATGAAATGTTATCGATATATGAAACAGGGTTTTTTCTCCTTTGAAAAAAGAGTTGAAATCATTCTAAATTCACATATGTTCAGTGGTGTCACTGTTTCACTTCCGATATTATGTTGCTTACCTTGATGAATAGGTGGAACTCTGCTGGGAGGCCTCTCTGTTTTTTGACTCTTTGCTCATACTGTCAAAGGCCATTATATGTTATATGGGCTAGACTGTATAGTCATTAGAATACATATCTTCATATAAAACCTGCAAATAGTATGATGGAAACCAAACATAATAATGTATTAGGAAATCATAACTTGCTAATTAGTTATTAGACTACATATCATCATATAGAACTTGCAAATAGCATGATGGAAATGTGAACTTGCAAATAGTATGATGGAAATGTGGATATAATGACTCTTCATGATTAATTCTTCTAGAAACCAAACATAATAATGTATTAGGACATGCTCCTTTAACTTGCAAATAGTATGGTCGAAATGTGGATCTCATGACTCTTCATGATTAATGCTTCTAGAAACCATACATAATTTAATGTATTAGGACATGCTCCTTTAGGATTGGTGCAATTATTTTTGCTTTTTATTTCTCTCTTACACACACATATATATATATATGAAGAGATGATCCCATTTTATTTTTTATTCATATATCAAATGTCATTTAAATACAAGATTTAGCATAATGTACAATGATTCATTCCATATTATTCATAATTTTTTTCATTAAAAAACGAACCCTTTAAATGATGAACCTAGTTAAAGGTTCTTCTTCATGAAGAAGACTACTTGATCTTTCAATTTGAATTTGATGATGGTCCTTTGTTATGTTTATTGACTACTTCAAATTATTGACACAATCATATGCTTCTTGTTACTCTTTTTATTCCTTCCTTATATTGTATTCTCCCCCTTAGATATTGTGTACTCTCCCACATAGATATTGCACTCAATTTTGATGGTCCTTTGTTATCTTTCTTGACTACTTCAAATTATCAAAATTATTGACACAATCATATAGATATTGCACTCAATTTTGATGGTCCTTTGTTATATTTCTTTACTTAAAATTATTTACACTTGATCATATAGATATCATATAGATATTTCACTCAATTTTGATGGTCCTTTGTTATATTTCTTGACTACTTCAAACTATTGACACTTGATCATATAGATATTGTACTCAATTTTGATGGTCCTTTTTTATCTTTCTTGACTACTTCAAATTATTGACACAATCATATGCTTTTTGTTACTCTTTTTATTCCTTCCTTATATCTATTCTCCCCCTTCGATATTGTGTACTCTCCCACATAGATATTTCACTCAATTTCATAGGCTCTTCTTTTGAAGTCAAATATATTGTATTCTCCCCCTTAGATATTGTGTACTCTCCCACATAGATATTGCACTCAATTTCATAAGCTCTTATTTTGAAGTCAAATAAGTGACAATAATTTACAAGAACTATCCCTAATTTGTTTCTCAGATGTTCAAATGGTTCTCTAACAAGATAATTTACAAGAACTATTCCTAATTTGTTTCTCACATATTCAAATGCTTCTCTAACAAGAGACTTTGTGGGTATGTATTCCATCTTCACTATTTTCTCAAAGACTTGTTGTGTGAGGAAGTGGTACTTTATGATGATATGTAAATAGTGATTGAAGGAAGTAGAATATTTTATTTTTGAAATTATTATTACACATCTATTGAAACACTTAATAGATATATATAGATTTACCTTAATATCTTGTAGAGCCCATTTCATCCAAAACACTCAAAAAGAAATTTATCTTACCTTAATATCTTGTAGAGCCCATTTCATCCAAAACACTCAAATAAAAATTTACCTTAATATCTTGTAGAGCCCCTTTCATCCAAAACACTCAAAAATAAGTAACTACTATGTACATTTCACTTCTACTCACTCAAAAAGAAATTTACCTTATTATCTTGTAGAGCCCATTTCATACAAAAAACTCAAAAATAAGTAACAAAATACTATGTATTCTACTTCTACTCACTCAAAAATAAATTTACCTTAATATCTTGTAGAGCCCATTTCATCCAAAACACTCAAAAAGAAGTAACTACTATGTATTCCACTTCTACTCTAGATAGAGAAAGTAAAAAAGAAGTAACTACTATGTATTCCACTTCTACTCTAGATAGAGGAAGTTAAAAAGAAGTAACTACTATGTATTCCACTTCTACTCTAGATAGAGAAAGTAACAACTCTTTCTTTCTTAACCATTAAACCAAAGACTCTTCTAAGTAGAATTATACATTGTCCACTTGTACTTTTCACAAGCCTAGTTGAATCTCTATATGTTGTCAATGTAAATTTCTCACAAGTAAATTTGTCAATGTAAATTTCTTAACTTCTACAAGTTTTATAAGCAGAGTCTTAAAGGGCCAGGTAGCCTCTGGATCTCATCTTTTATGAAAGATGACATATCTAGTAAATGCCCCTACAGTGAATCTCCGGAATAGATCTAAATAGAAGTTCTTCATTTTAATATCCATAAAACACAACCACTTTAAGGTAAACTGTGTACATGTGTCATTTCTCCCACAAACTAAAGGCTTCCTCCCATTAATTTTAGATGTGAATTCTAGACCATAAACTTTTTAATTCAAACTTTAAGATAAACCATGCACATGTCATTTACCTCATGATCTTGTGTCATTTCTCCCATGCATTTGCAATAAATGTCAATTTATTTATTTATTTATTTTTTTTTTTTTTCAGGGATAAGAAAACCATTAAATATGGTTAAAAAATGGAAACTATGCATAGAAGTTTCTTGCTATCCCAATCCAGGGAAAGTAGTGATTACATATTTGCTTTCCAATATTGCGATTAGCAAAGTCGTCCAAAGGAAAATGAATATACCGGGAAGAACAACAAACAATGAGGCATATTATATTGGATTGATAGAAGGCTTGGGAACAACGATGGAGTATGGATCAAATGGAATTGTAGTTTTCACCAATTCTGAACTTGTGTGCAACCAGATGAATGGTGTGTGCCAAGTTAAGAAGGAGAGGCTAAAAGAACTGCATGGAATAGCAAACAATATTGTTAGCCAATTTCAATTTTTTAGTATAAGGCATTGTACAAATGTGAATAAGATGTCTGTTGATCTATTGCATGGGGCAATGCCAATTCATGATTCATCTATCAAAGATGAATTAGAATTATATAGAGAAATGCCAATGCAAGATTCATCTCTCAAAGATGAATTGGTTTTGAGATGCTCTTCTTCAAAAATTCAAGATTCATCTCTCAAAGATGAATTAGTGTTGAGACACTCTCCTTCAAAATTTATTGATGGACATTGTAACATATCTTGGATATGTGTGTGTTGTGTACTTATAAATGCGTCTTTTTTATTGACCATGTGTTTTTTTCAATTATATACCAAGTGTGCTCCCACCACACTATGTAAAGCGCAACTTGGTGAACTTCACATTTGCAACAAGTGGTGAACTTCACATTTTTATAAAATTAAAATGTGAGGACTTCAACAAATTTTTGTTTAAATGGAGTTTCACGCTTATTTTTTAATGACCATGTGTTTTTTTCAATTTTATACCAAGTGTGCTCCCACCATGTAAAGCGCAATTTGGTGAACTTATCATTTTTATAATTTCTTTTTTGCTTAAATTGAGTTTCACACATCAATTAGTGCTTTGAAAGTTGTGTTCTTCATAATTTTTGTACACTAAATACATTAATTTTATGAAATTTATTTTGTGTAAATGTCCACCAATAGATATATATATCATGGAGGATGAACAACGAAGATCAACAGAATCCCATATGGGGGATCAGGGATCGGGGGATGTTCATGGTATTTAAATATAATATTAAATCTCCATACATGTGTGTACATATGGAATTGATTTTTTATTAACTTTGTGAGTTAAATTAGTTTTTAATAAGTTTCATTTTTTATTTTTTAGGAGCTAAGAAGAGAAGGGTCTCTACTCCATCCATGGAGCATGCCCATGGTTCACCCAGTCGTGGTATGGTTCACGCAATTTAATCAATGAATATGTACATGTATTTATATGTACACATGAATGTATTTTTCAATTGTTATGAAGCTTCTCTCTCGTCTCGAGAGGTTGGTGGTGGTTCAAATCCCCTTAGAGGGCCATCAATGAGTGGTAGCAGGTTGCGTGAAGGTGGTGATATTTATTCCCTCGGAGGCCAATCAACGGCTGGTGGTGCTGGTTCTTAGCAGGGTCGTTCTAGGTCTCAACAGTTTCAGGGTGGAGAAGATGCTAACCAACCACGTCGAGGTTGCTGTCAGTTTCAATATTTTTTTCATTGAATTTGTACAAATTTGTTTACATGTGTTTTTTCTAATATACAAAATTTCATATATATTGATGCAGAGGCTGAAAATGTTCCAAATATTGGTCAAAATAGACGCAGGGCAGAATGCTACATTCAAGAAGAAGGTTGTCTACCCACCACAACTTATCCGACCGACATTTCTGATATACCATGGGAAACAAACATGGCACAATGCACCTTACAAAGGTGTGAAAAACTTCATGCAAAATTGCAGAGAGATCTCGTGGCTTTGACTCTACCTGTTGACAGTTGACAAAGCCTCGAAATAGTTACACATTCATTGGGCGAACTTGTAAATGTGTAAAAAAATCTTGGGCCAACGACTGATACATTTGTAGAAGTGATGAGAAAGAGAAAGAAAACAGTAATGGGTCCTAATAAATAGGAGGATGTAAAACAAAGAGTTACAAAAAATATGGTGAACTCAATGTTCAATTTCAAGGAAGGGCCAAAAAGAAAAATGTTGAAGGTGCAATATTTCAAGCACCCAAATATAGCTCACTATTTGTATGATAGGCACCTTGCACCCTGTGGAAGGCTCCCATGGAACGACGAGGTTCCTGTTTATTTTCCACAATTTTTTTATGCAGAATTTTTTTTTGGACATGAAACCCAACTACAATGACCTTTCGTCAGAATTTTTTGGTCCGGGGAAAGGTCGATTGTATGACCATAAGGGCTCTAAGCGAGATGTGGAGTTGCCTTGCCCTGAGTCGCCATTGGTGAGTCGACCTTTTTGGGTCGAAACTCTGCGGGCAGAGATGGATGCGACTTCTCAAATAAGTCAAGAAGCAAGGGATGTCATGATTGACAATGTTTATAGCAGATTGGGTGGAATCAATGTTTGTCTAAATCGAAAAAGAGCACGTGAAAATGCACATGCCAATTTTGTGTATTGTACAGATGAAGAGATTTACAACATGAATGTTGAAGATCTCCGAATATATGCAAAAAATTGTCGCAATGGTTTTCAAGACCTAATTCTTCATGAGGAAGAGGGCACGGGAATGGTATGTGTTAATGACCTTAGGGTTCAATTATTTTAACATGTATACATGTGTACAATTTGTAATAAATACATGTTTATGTACATGTATACATTTATTTGTATGTACATTAATCTAACAAAAATGTATCATTATATGTTAAAACACCATTTGCAGTTGTCACGCATGATGAGTGATGAAAATGTTAATATCACATTCGGGACCTCTGGTTCAAACAATGCAGATGGGTCTCACCATCAAGATATGTTGGCAAATGTTAGTGTTTTTTAAGTGATATTTTAAAATAAATAATTGTGCACACATGTACATGTATGTATATATAATGATAAAATGTTTTAACAGATTCCGATTTTAATAAAATGTTTTAGGATAGGTACAAGCATACCAATGTTTTTGGGATGGCAGTACCTTCTTCTTCCTTGGAAGATGTACCTTCTACTTCCTTAAGAGATGAGCCACAAGTATGGATAATTTTTCAGTTTTAAAAATTATGTAAATATATATATATATATATATATATATATATATATATATATTCCACCTCAAAAAGTTCCATTAAAAATTGAGATATATATATATATCTATATCTTGAGTTATTTTAATTTTTTTGAATTTAGGTTCCTATAGAAGATTTCTTTAATCCACGGACTCTAGCGACGGAGATAGGAACATCCACACCATTTCAACCATTTGAACAAGTTGTCTAACTTTTTTTTTTAATATTATTGAAAATAAGTTTATATATGTACACGTGCATTTTCATTTGAAATTTTTTACTATATATATATATATATATATATATATATATATAACTGTACATGTATATTGTAGAGTTTACCGTTGTAGATGTTCCCATGGGGGGGAACTTGTAGCAGGTGAACAAATGGAGAGGGAACCTCATGAGGTATTGTATGATTGATTTTTTTTTACATGAAGTTTTATATATATTCTCACTAATTTTTAAAACATCAAATTTTAATGTTCAAGTACATGTGCATTGTGTACAGGTTTCCCATGCTTCGCATGATAGTGCGCGGATTGAGACCCTGATAGGAAAGACGCTACATCCATCTCTATTTGATGGACATGATTTGTAGATTTGATTTCAAGATTTAGATAGTCTTAAATTTACTTTTTTATATATTATCTAGATGCATTGTCATATATATATATAACTTGATACAGTTTGATAATTGTGAGATCTACAATTTTTGGAGATATTTTATTACAGTGTTAATATAATTTGTTTTGTTCCAAAAAGTTAAGTTTTGGATGGTTTTAGTACTTTTGGCATGTGAATGTGAAGTAATGTTGTTATATAATTTGTTTGGTTTTTAAAAATTTTAAGTTTTGGATAATTGAACTACTAGTAATGTTGTCATCTATAAATTAATGTTTTGCTTCTGAACTACATTTGGCATGTTATGTAATGATGTGTTATAATTTGTTTTGTTTTTAAAATTTAAGTTTTGTTTTGCTTCTGAACTACATTTGGCATGTTATGTAATGATGTGTTATAATTTTTTTTGTTTTTAAAATTTAAGTTTTGGATGCTTGAAGTACATTTGGCATGTGAAGTAATGTTGTGATCTATAATTTTTTGTTAAATTAAAAGTTAAGTTTTGGATGGTTTCAATCTACATTTGGCATGTGATATTTAATGAAAATAAATGTTTAATGTTTTAATGTTGTACAATATATAATAAAAAAAAAATTAAAACTTAAGCTTTGGATGGTTTCAATCTACATTTGGCACATGTGATATAATGTTAAATGTTTTTATTGGATAGTTGAACTATAATTGGCATGGCATGTGAAATAATGTTGCACGATATATAATAAAAAAAAGTATGAAGTCCAAAAAATTTCCTTCAAAAATTTAGAAAATAATTCAATTAGAAAAAGCATCACAAAAGATTTAATTTAAAAAGACTCATCTTAAAATTTTTGCAAAAAATACATACTCCAATCCAAAACACTAACTTTAAAAAATCCGAGAAAAAAATGTCTTATAAAAATGAAACGAAGCTCAAAATATTTACTTCAACTCAAAACACGTACTCTAAAAATTCGAAATTAAGCCCAAATATATACTTTAAAAAAAAATGAAGAACAAAAAACATCCAAAAAAAATGTATCACATACCTCCAAGAAATGTCCTTTGAATGTATGTCCAAGAAAATTCCTTAAACCCAAAACAATTATTTGCAAAATCAGACCGCCTCCAACAAATGTCTTCCAAGAAATATCCTTTGAATGTATGTCCAAGAAAATTCCTTAAACCCAAATCTCCAAGAAAAGTATTTAAACCCAAACAAAGACCTTTGTAAAATTAGACCAAATGTGTGAAATGTGCAAAAATTATGATGATTTTGCGGTAATTTATATTGCCACGAAATGTTTTTTTGGAGGGGCTCCACGAAATTTTCCGGCTGACGGAAAAGTAGGCAGAAGTTCAGTCGAACTTTGAAAAAAATTTGGCTGAACTATTAAGGCATGAGACTTAACAGCCCATTTGCGCAAAAACTAGTTCGGCCGAACTTTGTAGAAAAGTTCGGCCGAACTAACGCATCACCAATTACGCAGATCCGAGCTCTAAATACGTTTATGCAACTTTGGACTGATTAAAATCCATGAAACGCTTTGAATTAACTATCAGAACCAAGACAAGCATTTTCAGAATTGAATCTACTTTCAGGAAATATAACTTTTATGGAATTTCATAAATATTTACTAATTTTAATTAATTTTGTAATAAAACGGGTGCAAACCATTTATGAGGGTCATTGTGACTTAGTGAAATCAAAATTTTGTATCTCCCAAAATACGATGTAAAAAAAATTGAAAAAATTATGGGGCATTACATTGGTCCGTCGTCTCTAATGGGTAGCTTTTAGATTTTTAGTTTATAACTTATATGTTAAGAAATTTCTTGGGTCGCGAAACATACTCAAAATATGTAGTTTTTTCATATTGGACCAGTTCAAAAAATTCTAGTAATTATGATATGCATCCATTGGATTTGTAAATATAACAAAACTGAAGTAGAGTCTGTTTAGATTGTTGTAACACATTTTGTTTTCTCAAAAACACAAATTTTCAAAGAATACAACATTGCGTATTAACATGACTTCTTATGAATCCTTTGATTATTAAAAAACACACACTCAAAGAAATGTTAAGTTGACATATCAAATGTGCATAAAAAAATTCCAAAATATAAGTAATATAAAGCTAACAAAATTTGTGACAACTTTTATTTTTATCTCAAAATGAAATTCTAGAGAGAATAATTGTTAAAGTTTGTAGAAAGTTGAAGAATTAAAAAAAAATGAATTTTTTTCCTCAAAAAAGTGCAAAAAGTGTAACCCAACTTCACATTTTCACCCAAAAGTTTTTAAAACTTGAGTTTTGGATGGTTTCAATCTACATTTTGCACATGTGATATAATATTAAATGTTTTTATTGGATAGTTGAACTACAATTGGATGGCATGTCAAGTAATGTTGTGATATAATCAAAAAGTTTTTAAAACCCAAGTTTTGGAAGGTTGAAGTACATCAATCATGTGAAGTAATGTTGTGATATAATCAAAAAGTTTTTAAAACTAAGTTTTGGATATCATTTAATCTAAATTTAATTTAAATCCATTTAATTTTGATTTAATGTTAAATGTTTTGATCTAAGTTTTGGATGGTTTCAATCTACATTTGGCCTATGGAAGTCTCCCATGTGAAGTATTGTTTTGATTTAATCAAAAAGAGTAAATAAGTAGTTATATGTAAATCCCTTTAATTTTGATTTAATCAAAAAGAGTAAAGAATTAGTTATACTTGTAAATCCCTTTAATTTTGATTTAATGTTAAATTTTTTAAATGTTTTGATATAATGTTAAATGTTTTGATCTAAGTTTTTGATGGTTTCAATCTAAATTTCACCTATGGAAGACCCCATGCATAGACATCGGATGCATTGCATAAGGGGAGGTGGGGGTAGGGGTGGAGGGGGAAGGAATGCTGGCTCTCGCCCGGCTCTTTCAATCCATGACATAGGCGGGCACCCTCCTTCGGCAAGCAGTGTCGCACAATTCCACTTCACCAGCACTATGGTCAGACCTCAAATTACGGCGACCATTTCTGTCTTTTTTCAGGGAGCCCCAAGATGAAAGTGCCTTTGGTTCCAGGAATCGGCAAAGATAGTCCACCATCCCAACTCATCAGCCCCAAGACACCAGGAAGTCGACAACTCTTCCAGTCAAATATGGCTCGACGAGCTCCAGCAGCGATGGTGCAAGTAGCAACAGCGATGGCCTGTGTGGAGAAAAAGCTCAAAGACAACTCTGGCTCCTCCTCCGCTTTGGAGAGATCCTCCAAGCACTCCAAGGGAGTAGATGATGAGCCAAAGGACTATAGTTTTCCAATTGTGGAGGAGAATCCTCGTACACACATCGATAGCTAGCCTGATGTCATGTCTTCTTTAGCTTTTCTGAACTTTTGTCATGTTTTTCAATCACTGTGCTTCTGAACACTCTATGTCTGCTGGTTTCTCGATATTGGGCAGCATCTTCTAGGCTATTTTCCCAGTTATGTGTAGCCCCTTTTCTATTTTTTTGATTTATACCCCCTCTGATTGTTTCGATTTAATCAAAAAGAGTAAAGAAGCAGTTATATGTATTTATCCCTTCAATTTTGATTCAATGTTAAATGTTAAATGTTTTGATCTAAGTTTTGCATGGTTTCAATCTACATTTGGCTTATGGAAGACTCCCATGTGAGGTATTGTTTTGATTTAATCAAAAAGAGTAAAGAAGCAGTTATATGTAAATATCTTTAATTTTCATTTAATGTTAAATCTTAAATGTTTTGATATAATGTTAAATGTTTTGATCTAATTTTTGGATGGTTTCAATCTACATTTGGCCTATGGAAGACTCCGATGTGAAGTATTGCTTTGATTTAATCAAAAAGAGTAAAGAAGTTGTATATTATCCCTTTAATTTTGATTTAATGTTAAATGTTAAATGTTTTGATATAATGTTAAATATTTTGATCTAAGTTTTGGATGGTTTCAATCTACATTTGGCCTAGATGGAAGACTCCCATGTGAAGTATTGTTTTTATTTAATCAAAAAGTTTTTAAAATTCAAGTTTTGGATGGTTGAAGTACATTTGGCATCTTAAGATTTATTTTGATCTCTACATACTCTTGTTTGAGTGAAAAAATTTCCAATAGGAAGAACATAGCTTTTCAATGAAACTAACCATTTCAATTGAGCTCTAATTGAAAAAAAAGTAAAGAAGTAGATATATGTATTTATCCCTTTAATTTTGATTGGAAATATAAGAAGTACATGTATATGTTTGTTGAATTTGGGTCAATGTAATTAATGCACTCAAATAGTTAGCCTTGTTGATTTATAAATTAGTAAATTGATGACATTCAGTTAATTGCATTCTAGAACATAGAACATATCCGACCATTGGATAGACAAATTTTATACTAGATTTTCAATTAGGAATAGAGATGTGGGTCAAATCCCACCAAAAGTCGGAGAAGTGCTCCGAGTCTCTTGTATGAAAGGAATCTTCATACAAAACTATATTGTGGATGATTTATTTACATTGTGGATACTTTTTATCAGAAAAGCCCACAAGAAAAATTGGGCACATTCAGTTCGTGTATATATCCAGTACATGCAACATTTTTCATCAATGCACATAGAAAAACTACTTTGAGTTAATTGCATTCTAGAACATATATATTGAGTACGTGAATCATTTTTCATCAATGCACATAGTAAAACTACTTGAAAAATTAATTGCATTCTAGAACATATATATATATATATATATATATATATATAATACATGTAACATTTTTCATCAATGCACATGTATAGAAAAGCTACTTTCAGTTGATACTAGAGCACGTGCATGTACCAAAACAATTTGTACATGTGAAAACACTTGCACAAATAACATAAGAAGCTCAATTTTTAGTTGAGTACTGGAAGTTATAAAACATATTTAATCCAAAGAGAATAAATTTTTGGTTTGTTCAATCAAAAAAATTCCAATGGAATGCCATCTTCAATAATCCGTTCATGATCAGATTTTAACATTTTTTGTTTCTTAATTTTCATTTTTTTCTTTGATTGAACCTCTATCAACTTTATGCGTGATGCACACACCAAGTGACTATATTGAAAACTTATGAAATTAGGTTCATAGTCTTCAAAGTAAACAAAATCCCCACTTTTATTAGTTTGTCTCAAAAAATAACCTTTCAGTATAATAGATCCTCTTTCATATTGAAATCTGTGATCATTATAGTATTCTAATAATTTCATTTTTCATTCATTGCAACGCATAAAATAATAATTCACATTTTTATCGTTGTCAATAGGTGCAATTACAGCAAAAACATCTCCTGCACAATAGAACAAACTTAAAAAAATTATACATATTTAAATTTATTTCCAGATCTTTAAATCATTAGAAAGAAATTCAAATGTTACCTTCTCTAACAAGATTAGAAACTTGATCACCATCGGATGATATTGTAGTTTCCCCTGATTGCATTTCTTCAAACATTGCAATAGAAATTTTTCCCTTTGTATTTAGCTCTGTATGTTTCTAATCATTTACATACATTTTATTTTCACAAACATCATTGGATGTTGTGTTGTCTATGCAAACATGAAAAAAACAAGAATATTTTCTTTTTATCCAATGCAAACAAATTTCTGGACGACTTTGTTTTAATTGAATGAAATTTTCTAGTCCCTTTTATTGTTTCAATGTCATTTCCAATTGATCTATCTATGTCTTCGATCCCAATATGCCATAAAAACCTTTATATGGAAAATATGTATCATGTACAAAATGTTGTATCATGTGTAGGATTGTCACTGATATAAAAGTGATATTATTTAATGATATGTTGATTTTAACTCATGCTTTCTTATGATCGATTTTTTGTTCGGCATGTCTATATAAAATATGGACGAGCATGGAGACTTGGTCAGAATGATAGTATTCATCTCAATTTCTTTTTGTGGAACAAATGTGTAGTTTTCTGCAAAATCAATCACTGACAAAATGGTCCCTGGTGGAAAAAAATCAAGAGATTTTTTGAATTGCAAGTCTTGCCATCGAGCTGTATGGGAATGCTTCATGTATTTGTAAATTTCTGCCTCAAACTTTCTCAAAACGTCTATCACAAAAATTTCATCTTTTCGTAATTCAATTCTTTTAACACTATTTGCACCTTGAATCGATGTATGGATATATTCATATCTCTTCCACTTCACTTTCATGTTGGACAATGATTGATCATTTATATCAGTACGATGTTTGTTTTGAAATTTAGTCAAATTTCCACAATCATCGCATTTTTTACCACCAACAAATTTCCTTTTGTAAAATAGTTCACCGCTTTCTCTTTCACATAGAATTTGAGATATGAAATCACAGATAGTGGAAGGAGAAGGTGAATCCTTCCATAATGTTCTACTAAAATCAAGGAATGTGTCATAATATAACTCAAATTCCACATGATAACAACAATAATAAGTGTCGCATATGGTGATAGGTTTTACATGCCATGTTTTTTGTTGAACAAAAGCACTGATTGGAACATGAATTTCATGATTCTCTTCTTTGAACTTGTTGAATAATTCTATCTAAGTGGTTTCCAAGAAATATTTTTCATGTTCTTCGTACTGATTTCGTGCTATTCTTCTTTGCATCACATGCTTTGCAGTTGGCGAAGCATGCAAATTGTTCTTCCAATATTCATATATTATTTTTTTAACATTTTCTCCAAGTCTATCTTTGTATGGTTGCCTCAAAATAGCTCTCCAACAAGCGAGTTCATCATTTACATCTATTTGCAGCCGAAATTTCAGATGTTTGTGCAAAGTTTTTCGTGAGGTTCCTAATGCTCGTGCCATAGATGTTACCAAATGATTCTCTTTAGTACTTGATGAAACCATTGCCATATGTATTCCTCTACATACAATTGAAACATTTTTCTGTCTAGATCTCCTAATTGATTTATAGCACTACTTATATTTTGCATCACATTTTCCTTCATTTTTTTTTATCTTTGGTTGATTTTCAAATACCCAGTAGTGTCGTAGCTTCTTTTAATTTCCTTAATGATGGGAGAACTTTCAACGTTTGAGCTTGAACTGTTACCTGCTCCTTTATGAAATACGTTTCAAAAATGCGGTTAACACGATATCGTATATAATGGTTGGGTTTTTTATCTCCGTATGTGTGACTGTCAACATTTTCTAACATCTCATCATCAACATTGATTTCATCTGTACATATTCGAATAAATAGTACATAATAAGTTTACATATTCAATAAATAACTAAATTAATAAATATATGTATAATTTCAATAATACCTGCATGTGTTCAATATATATATATATATATATATATATATATACCTTGTGATTCAATTTCTTTACTTGAATTTCTTTCAATATTTTCACCATCTCCAATCAGTGGTTCAATATCTCTTTCACTTTCAAAATTGTGTATCTCATCATCAATGTTTTGAGGAATATTTCTCTTTGTTTACATTGCAGAATATTTTTCTTGAATTAGTTCATCAAATAAAAATTAAGCTTCACATTTTACATTAGGAAAATTTTAAATATATCAATAGATCATAATATTTACATTTACATACCTGCTTCAATTTATAGTTGAGGTTGATTTTCCCCTTCAATATTTGAGAGTGCTTCTATCTTTCTTTTGCAAGATTGTCTCATCTCTTCTCTACATTCCTCAGGGTCTCTTTTTCGAGCATATTTTCTTGCACAATTCCTTTGATTTCCCGTGATAATTATAATCACTTTAAAATTTGATCATTTAACAAATTTATAACCGAAATAACACATTCTAGTGAACATGAACGGTTCTACATTAAATATTTTCAAAATTAAGTGAATGCGGTTAGTTAAGCCACACAATCCAAGAAACCAATCCATTACATATTTTCCAAATTAAGCCAAGATTGTCCCACAGTTAAACAATCCAGGAATACAATGTTTCCACGATCATCGAACATGTCCAAATTATAAATTAGGGTTTGTTTAATTATGCTAAGTTTTAGAGTTTATATTTGTGATTTTTTAAATTTTAGAAAAAAATAACTGGAAAATATAACTAAAAAACATAAAAAATATATAAAAATTAAACTAAAACAATTTATATTAATTTTTTATAATTTAAAAATATGAGTTTTTTAGCAATATGTGACATCATTTTCTCCTTTTCTTTTCCTAGATTTTTGTTTTTTAAATACATCGCTCTCCTCGGTTTCTGTCGTTGCATACCTATAGAGTCCCTTCTAGTTGCAACCAACAATAAGCTCAGATTAGTTTATGATTTTATTCAATCATGGGTTGGAGAATTGGATTTAATATAGCTATATTTTTCATTTTTATTGAAGTTGATTATACATTCTAATTCATCCTCAATTATTGGAAGTGAAATCTGATTAATTAGTGTTGAATGATAAAATTAACAGTGGATGCACGATGGGTGAATTAATAAAATTAGCAGTGAATTGAGATAAGAACAACCACTCTAGATTCATTAGATGTCATCTAAAGTAGTTGAAACACGTCATCAGGTTTCTATACATCATGTCTCTCAAAATTACACAAATGACATCCTGCTAAAATACAAGTGGTCAAACTTCCTGGTGAATTTCTCATTTGGAAACTTGCTGGGGTCGTGAACGTTGTGTGCATGTGGGAAAGAGTTCAATATTTTTGGTATTTATGGATATCATTAATATCTCAAGTATTCCAAGAGTTTGATTTTGAATTTTCAGTGAAGCCAAGAAATCTTAATGCAGAACCTGGAGTGGAAATAACACAGAGGTTGGAAAATATAGATGAATAGGGATGTACAATAATGGCCTTTACTTCTAACAAGTAATGATGATTGGCAGCAAATAAGACTAAGATGTATATGGAAAACAAATTCTTGTCGGATTAACATGTTGGCACGGACAATGCCATCATGACGGGCTCTGAATGCAGCACCCTCTCTAGATCTCAAATCCTCATGACGAGACATTGGAAAGCCTAAACAATTATGAATACCATCGACAATTCACGAGGGTTATCAACCCTAAATTGTTGGGATATAGAATTGAAGCAAGACGACATGATGGGACCATGCTTATGAATGTTATAAATATGGTGGAGATACTAATGAGTGAAGTATGTAAAAAAATAATAATTTCATCTTCTTCCCTACTTGATTGATTTTTAAATTTTGATACTGTATGAATAGAAATTTTGTATACAACTCAGAACCATTATGCGGAAATGTTCCCATCAATTTTTTAGACAACCACAACATTGGAAGTCTTATGTAGTGTTGTAGGCAATACCGGGAATGGTGAACTCCAATTCGTATGTTAATATTTTAACAACAATGGATTCTATAAAATCTTGTTCATATCTGAGTATTTTACAGAGGGAAGTGAAGTGCTCTAAAATACCTAATCCGATTAGATTCTCCTTAGAAATGTTTCATGTTCTCTCTTGTCATAACATATGTATATGGAGGTCCATGTTCTCATGGCGACAATTGAAACTCCTGCAATTGAGGATTTTTTTATCCCACCTGGACTTGCGGCTTGGCGTGGAAGATAACGCAATGCAGTTTGACTTAACGACAAGTTCGTCCTGGAAGATAATCCAACGCAGTTTGACTTAACGACAAGTTCTACATAACGCGTTGAAATAACCAATAGCCAACAAAGTTGAAATATCCAATAGCCAACCAACATGTGTGAGATGCTATAACGATGATAAAGACTTCTTATTGGCTCGGGTGAATAGTGTTTGCTCACCCCAAGCCTGCAAAGAAAACGCCTCCAGCGTAATTATCAATTATTTATAAAATGAGATATGGAAAAGTTTGGTTATATGGGAAATTTCATCATAATTATTAAGATAGATATTTTCAAAAGAGTAAAAAATTTATTTTATATGTAAAATAAGGAAGTAGAAATTTTTTATAAAAGTATTGAAAAATGTTGAATTTTTTTAATATTAAAAAAGGTTTTTTTGGTAAACTTTTTGTGATATATTTATGTTTAAAATTTGTGATATACATGTATGTTATAGATGCTATTTTATATATTTTATATAAAAAATAAACATTATCAATTATTACACAATGAGATATGGAAAAGGGGAAATTTCATTACAATTATTAAAATAGATCTTTGAAAAAGAGTAAAAAAATTCTTTCATATATAAAATAGGTGTAACATACACTGATATCTTCACATGGAAGTGCATGGAGTTAATTTTTTTTTATACAAGTTACCCACGGTAACGATCCAAATAATTATTAAGTATTCCTTACTCATCATTAGATAGAATGTCGACCAGTCCATAGTGTAGCTTTAGTATACTAATAGTAAGTTTCTTAACCATTAACAACCTCTATTGTAGTACATTAACATAAAAATGTATGATGTAGCTTTGCATTCATTTCATTATTGATGTAGCCTTTCATACTTAACATTATGAACATCACAACAAGAAAGGAATCAACATCATCAATTTGACACAATAATCCATCACATCATTGCACACTAACATACCCTGGAAACCCCATAGGGTGAAAACCAACAATGTTTAACTTTATTATTAAACACTCATGAGGGTGTTAAACCCTCAATTAATGGATTATAAGGGATACCATCCCTTAACCGTCGTTATAAATCTTACAAGGAAATATACAAATATATAACTTAAAGCCATTAAAATAAATATGATAGCATATACCCTCTAGTATTCATATATTCATATTTTGGTGGCATGGATGTACCTACAATGTACCAACGCACAATGGACCATATTGCAGCTCACACTCAGCTGCATGAACCATCACACTCATCTACATGAACCATTACTCATTTACCTGCAACCATGTTAAGTATAATATTTCCTTTTGATAAGTCACCGTCGCTTCCTGTTTTGATGTGATCAACAAGCTTTTATAGCATGATTAGATAAAGCCTTAATCAATAAATCATTAATATTTAAGTGATCCATTAACACTTATTCATGTGCATACATGAGATGTGATTACAATATCAAAATATCCTTTCTTCTAACTTCTCTACCTTAGTGTGATATCAATTCATATCAAATAGTTCCCACATGATTATGACACTTCTCATACATGCTCATATTCATACAAGACAATTCACTACCACTGTCCAGGAATTCCTTCAATGGAAAATGACACAATGTGCATTCATGTTACTTAAACTTTAGCAAAAGAATCCAGCCCTTCAGTTATTGCCTTTGGTGCTAAAGCTAACATGATGAATGTTGTTCCTTTGCATACAATGCATAAAGTTTCTAAAATAATTTCCCAAAAGAATACTTAAACCAAAAGATCATGCACACACGTGTTTCCTTTTCAAGGAAATATAACATAATATACAAGCAAGGACATGGTTATTTTTCCATAAAACTAATGGAATAAAGCATAATAATCCATGTCTTATTTTCCAAATGTCATACCAAAATTACCCATATATATATTTCAAGGAACCAAGACATTACTTTAGTTTTTGTACATGTAATTCATCTTCTTTGCAAAAGAGTCTTTTCCATGTAGGATAAAAAAACATGTTATCATTTCCCACATAGAAATGAATATTATTTCCATGAAATCTAATACAAGTATTGCAGGAATATACATTATCTTATTCCAAAAGAAAGCTAACATAAATTAACAAAATATTTTTGTTAGCATAAAGATAATTGCGTAGTTTTTCCTAAGATTAAGATAGCTCAGTATTTCTTTTATCCATGCAAATAATATACATCTATAACACAATGGCTATTCTTGGTGTATGCAAGATAGATAACTTTCCCTCTTTGTGGATGCAAGAGAGATAGATTTTCCTTTAATGTAGGAAACACATATGGGCGGATATGTGAATATGGGTTACACTTTTGTGAGACTTGGGGGGGGGGAATTTTTTTTCGGAAATAGTTCGGGCGAACCTTTTATAAATTTCGGCTGAACTTTTTGAGAATGTTTAGCTGAACTTGTGCTTCCGTTTAGATTGACGGCACACCGACGGCGTGGGCAAACAGAATTTTTGCCGGAGATGGGAAAATCGGCAACAGAAGTTCAGCCCAACTTGGAGTTTGGCCGAAATTTTACTCTTAAAATAGTTCGACCAAACTAGTTCCTATAAATATATCGCCCACGAAGTTTATTTGTTTACCGCGTTTTTCTGTGTTGTCGGTCTGTTCGAGCATTTTTCTGTCTGTATTGTTGTTGGTCTGTTCGTGCATTTTTCTATATCTGCTACTGCTTCTGTCTGCGCTGTTGGTCTGCGGCGACTTCAAGCGACTTCAAGCGAGAAAATTACCAGGTCTTTGTCTTGCTCCTCCTCTATTTTTCACAAGGGAAAAATTCAGAATGCAATGTTAATGTCTTATGTAATGCCGAATTGTTCTTAGCTTACCTCCCCACTGTTAATGTCTTTTGTAATGCCGAACTGTTGTTTTTAGAAATGGAAATCATCGATATTCGTTTACCTGTGTTTGATTACGTTGATAAGATGGTATTTCGAACTGTTGTTTTTATCAATGGAAATCATCGATATTCCGTAAAGAAAAATGTAGAATTTTATTTATACAAGTTTAAAAAAAAAAAAAATAATATAGAAAAATGTCCTATGAAGGGCTGGCTGCTAGGATAAATTATTGTATATCATGGTTGTTGAACTCCTAGTTTCCTTGCCACATATCCTAGTTTTTGAACTCCTTATTACCTTGTTTCAGAGACATACACAGTACGAAACCAACATTTTAACCATCAATATTTTAGTAATTAATTTGAAGACACGTTACTATGAAGACAAGTTAAAGACAAATTTACTGATGTAGAAAAGGTGAAGAGGGTTGTAACTTGGGGCGTCAGTGCATACTTGTACTAATCTACTGTAACTCCCTAACTAAACATATCATCTGCCATGGCCATTGATTCCCAAGATCTATATATATATAGTTTGAAGTTGATACATATATATATATATATATATATATATATATAGACGGGAAACCAGAGGAAGAGCTCATGCTGCTCCACAGTAGTCATTCTCCTACCTGTAGTTAAGCTTCCCTCTTATCATTCTCTCGAAGTAGACCTCATTCTTGAACTCGGAATAGCATGGCTTCTCCACGTAAACCTCCAGCTGGTCGTCATCGTTCAAGGAATAGGATTTCACCTCCATAGGGAGCAGCCCATTGGGAAGGCCATTCTTCTTCAGCACATCATATATCATTTCTTTAGCCTCTGTGAATCCCCTGACCATCACAACCATCAGTATCATAATGACAGATAGCCATGCTCGGCTTTCCATTTACTTAAATGCAAGGCAAGGCCCAAAAAGAATGAGATGAGCAGTTTGTTATCATGGCATGAAGTTACCAATAAAACTTTGAAATTTAAAAATTTGAGTTTTCCTTTTCTTTAATATGAAAAATATAATTGTATTCTTTCGACATTTTCCTTTTAAGCTTTAGCTCCATGTTAATACCCTTTTAAATATAAAGACATCAATTTCAAAATTATATTGCTTGAAATCTTATATCAATTTAAAAATAATATTGCTTAAGATATGATATCAATTTGAAGATATCCATTTTCAATATGTAGCAGTTTTAAAGGAAATTTAACATTCATTTTTAAAATATATAGAAGAGGGAATAAATATTAAGAATCAAGTCCAATCTCGATAGTCAAATCCTTTCAAAAAGTAGAAAATTGATTTTAAAAGTACCAAGCACATGGGACAGGCAAAGATTTAATAGATACCATAAGGTGGGTATGTGCAATACAAGCTAAAAAATATGAAAAACACTTCCTTTTAATCTCTCCAACCTATAACCCATTAGAAATAAAATTAGAGACATAAATGGCTATAATTTTCTGTGGATATCTTATTTCCCATTAAATTAAAATGAAGAAAAAAGGTTTCATAAGTAATCTCTTGAGATATAGAATCCACATATTTGAAAAAAATGTCAAAATTTTCAACCAAATCTTTGATTAAATTGGATGTTTAATTGGGGATATGCCAGAAAAGGTATTACAAACCAAGTAGTTCTCAAAAGGAGGGTAAAAGCAAATAATATAAATCAAAAGTTTTTACCTTGATAGTGAAGGTCACCTTCAAGTGGTCTTTTAAGTCTTAGGGACACATTTGTTATGTAATAAAGATATGGTTTAAGGAAAACAGTTGGAGATATGTAGGGAACATGATAGGAAAAAACACTAAATACCCTTTTGTTTTGGTGATGGAATGTACTATTTCATTTTGAAAAAAAATAATACAATTTATAAAGTTTGTTATTATAAGAATGTGCATTTTCAGATTTGGCTATGTTATCATAATGTGATATTCTCTACCTGCTAGCTCAATTTTGATTGAAAATGAAATGTTAAGATTATATACCATTGTCAATTAAAAAGTAATTTTTTTTTAAGCTTTTCATTATAGAAGGGCTGCATGAATATATACCCTTCTAATTGAAATTAAGGTCAAACCTTCAAATTTGATCACTGCACGGGAATCGCTCTGGAGAAATGGGAAACTCATTCCAGAGGTTCCTCTGTTCTCGGGAGCTTTGGAACTATGTGGGAACTTACCATTTTTGGTAGGAGCTGCGACCAGAGCCGGGGCACATTTCAGAATATTTGACCACTATGATGATTGATGTTCTGGAATTTCCAACAAAAATTGCCACCAAAACAAAACTTCCTTAACCGTTTTTAATAAGTTTTACCAAAAAAGAAACTTCATTTCTATAAATTTGCCCCAAAATCCACCAAAAAAAACTTCCCTGCTCAAAGTACCCGCAAAAAAAATTATTTTTCTTGCCAAACTCACTCACAATCTTGGATAAAGTTTGTCCTCCATTCACTCCATCACTGTAATTCTTAACTTGTTTAAGAGTGCAAAATTGTATTCATTTGCAAACTGTGCTTGAAGCAGTGATTCTCTGCAACCAGTAACCTCAGTGATTTTCCAAATACTTTGGTTTTTCTAGACATTTAAACTGCAATAGTGAGGGCTTTAACTTTTCAAATATTTCTTCTTTTCTGTCCTTTCTGTTTGTGAGCTCTTTTGTGGGACTATTTCATTTTTTAGTCTTGTTTTATGTGATGTCTAAACTCTGGTTTCTTGCTTCCCTTATGTGAAATTCCTATTGCCATTAGTATGTTAGTTTCGTTTCCTTTCAGTTTCAGAGAGACTCTTTGGACTGGTTCTGGTTCTTGTAAATATATTATATTTTTTTCATAATAAAAAATATATATTAAGTTAGTAAATGCATCAATGATGTGTTTGACATTTCTAGAATTAGTTACAATGATGCTCGTTTGACAAGTACAAAGTATCAGACCCATATGCCACATTACAACATTCCACAGATAAATTATGTAATTAAAAAAACATTTATTATTATTATTATTATATAATATTACCACTCGAAATTAGCCATTTCCTGTAATTTTTAGGGAAACCTCTAGCCGTTCCAGACACCCGTACGCAAGTTCCCAACATTTCCACGTTCCAGAAACTCATGCAACATAGGTGATATGTATACAGTATAGTGTAATCGAGAGAACATGATTATTATAATGATTATGTGATTACTTATCTTTACACATAGTATTAACTCCTTAACCTGAACAAGCTTTGCATAAGATGATGATTAGGGAAAGATAGTATTATATAAATACGTACAAGGTAACTTAGTATCGAGCTTTGATGTGTTCGTACCTGCTTATTCATTATGGATATTCCTAGGAGCTTATAACTAGTATTACAGAACATTCTTATGCGTGCTTTATTCCTTAATACATGGGATTTATAGACCCTGTTTACGTAATAAGGTAAGCTTAAGCTCTTATAGAGGTAGTTTACATAATATCAGTGTATTCCATAGGTATAAGTACAACCATAATCTCTGATGTGGTGAACATGATATCATTACACCATTACAGATAAGCTAATATGATTAACTTCATATGGTAATACCATTACAATTTACTCTATTTAAGTTTACACTAGTTCATTTGATTACTAGTATCATACCGAACCAGGGAAGGGCCAAAAACCATATAGAAAGGGAGTAAAAATTTTTGCCCCAATGTTTCTGTAACTTGAACTAATAAACCTTAATATAACCTTAATATAACTTGAATTAATCAACCTTAATATAACCTGAACTAATCAACTTGAAGTTATACCTTCTGTGTTAGCCATGTTAACCTTAATATAACTTGAACTAATCAATGTGTTACTTTGTACCATGTGTTATTGTGTACCATGTAGCTATAAATATTAAACTAGATATAATTTTATGACAATTATGACAAGTGTATTGTTTTTTCATCCTTATTTTCTTTTTCATTATTACATATTTAGTTTTGGAGTAGGTGACACAAGTCCCTTTATCCCTCTATTATAAGTGGGTTATGGTTTTCTTGACAATTATGACAAGTGTATTGTTTTTTCATCCTTATGTTCTTGTTCATTATTATGTCTTTAGGTTTGGAGTAGGTGACACGAGTCCCTTTATCCCTTTATTATAAGTGGGTTATGGTTTTCTTTGTCTCATTGTTATGGTATAGTGATTTTTGATCCAGAGCAAACTTTTTAGTAATTTCAACTTCAAAATTTTGATTTTTAACTAAGAATTTAACATCTTTATGCTCACACATATTTTTTATAACATATGTAATAGATATACCTTAATATAACCTTAATTAATCAACCTAAACTTATACCTTCTGAGTTAGCCATGTTAACCTTAATATAACTTGAACTAATCAACCCGAAATAATCAACCTTAATATAACTTGAACTTATACCTTCTGAGTTAGCAATGTTAACCTTAATATAACTTGAACTAATCAATGTGTTATTTTTTACCATGTGTTATTGTGTACCATGTAGCTATAAATATTAAATTATATATAAGTTTATGAAAATTATGACAAGTGTATTGTTTTTTCATCCTTGTGTTCTTTTTCATTATTATGTCTTTAGGTTTGGAGTAGGTGACACAAGTCCCTTTATCCATCTATTATAAGTGGGTTATGGTTTGCTTGACAATTATGACAAGTGTATTGTTTTTTCACCATTATTTTCTTTTTCATTATTATTTCTTTAGGTTTGGAGTAGGTGACACGAGTCCCTTTATCCCTCTATTATAAGTGGGTTATGGTTTCCTTGGAAATTATGACAAGTGTATTGTGTTTTAATCCTTATGTTCTTTTTCATTATTATGTCTTTAGGTTTGGAGTAGGTGACACGAGTCCCTTTATCCCTCTATTATAAGTGGGTCATGTTTTTCTTTGTCTCATTATTATGGTATAGTGTTTTGTGATCCAGAGCAAAATTTTTAGTAATTTCAACTTTAAAATTTTGATTTTTAACTAAGAAGTTAACATCTTTATTCTCACACATATTACCTTTGTTTTTAATTCTCTCTTACACACACACACACATACACACACATATATATAAAGAGATTATCCCATTTTCTTAAATTTTATTCATAGATCAAATGTCATGTAAATACAAGATTTATCATAATGTACAATGATTCATTCCATATTATTTATAAATTTTTTCGTTAAAAAATGAACCCTTTAAATGATGAACCTAGTTAATGCTTCTTCTTCATGAAGAAGAGTACTTGATCTTTCAATTTCAATTTGATGATGGTCCTTTGTTATCTTTCGTCACTACTTAAAATTATTGACACAATCATATGCTTCTTGTTACTCTTTTTTATTACTTCCTTATATTGTATTCTCCCCTTGGATATTGTGTACTCTCCCACATAGATATTGCACTCAATTTTTATGGTCCTTTGTTATCTTTCTTGACTACTTCAAATTATCAAATTATTGACACTTAATCATATAGATATCATATAGATATTTAACTCAATTTTGATGGTCCTTTGTTATCTTTCTTTACTACTACAAATTATTGACACTTGATCATATAGATATTGCACTCAATTTTGATGGTCCTTTGTTATCTTTCTTGACTACTTCAAATTATTGACACAATCATATTCTTTTACCTTAATATCTTGTAGAGCCAATTTCATCCAAAACACTCAAAAAGAGGTAACTACTATGTATTCCACTTCTACTCTAGATAGAGAAAGTAACGACTCTTTCTTGCTTAACGATTAAACCAAAGACTCTTCTAAGTAGAACTATACATTGTCCACTTTTACTTTTCACAAGACTAGTTGAATCTCTATATTTTGTCAATGTAAATTTCTCACAAGTAAATTTTTCAATGTAAATTTCTCAACTTCTACAAGTTTTATAGCCAGAGTCTGTAAAGGGCTAGGTAGCCTCTGGATCTCATCTTTTATGAAAGGTGACATATATATTAAATGCTCCTATAGTCAATCCTTGGAATAGATATAAATATATGTTCTTCATTTTAATATCCATAAAACACAACCACTTTAAGGTAAATTGTTTACATGCACGTCATTTCTCCCACAAACTAAAGGCTTCCTCCCATTAATTTTAGATGTGAATTCTACCATAAACTTTTTAAGTCAAAATTTAAGATAAACCATGCACATGTCATTTGAAATAAATGTCAATTTAATATCTAAATTCACATATGTTTAGTGGTGTCATTGTTTCAATTCCGATATTATGTTTCTTACCTTGATGAACAGGTGGAACTCTGCTGGGAGGCCTCTTTGTTTTTTGCCCTTTTGCTCATACTGTCAAAGGTCGTTATATGTTATATGGGCTATACTGTATGTTATATGGGCTATACTTTATAGTTATTAGACTACATAAATTCATATGTAACTTGCAAATAGTATGATGGAAATCAAACATAATAATGTATTAGGACATCACAACTTGCTAATCAGTTATTAGACTACATATCTTCATATAGAACTTGCAAATAGCATGATGGAAATGTGAACTTGCAAATATTATGATGGAAATATGGATCTCTAAGAAAATTCATGATTAATGCTTCTAGAAACCAAACATAATAATGTATTAGGACATGCTCCTTTAACTTGAAAATAGTACATGGTCGAAATGTGGATCTCATGACTCTTCATGATTAATGCTTCTAGAAAACAAACATAATTTAATTTATTAGGACATAATTTAATGTATTAGGACATGCTCCTTTAGGCTTGGTGGAATTACATTTGCTTTTTATTTCTCTCTTTCACACACACACACACACACACACACACACACACACACACATATATATATATTAAGAGATGATCCAATTTTATTTTTTATTCATAGATCAAATGTCATTTAAATACAAGATTTATCATAATCTACAATGATTCATTCCATATTATTTATAAATTTTTTCATTAAAAAAAGAACCCCTTAAATGATGAACCTAGTTAATGATATTCTTCATGAAGAAGACTACTTGATATTTCAATTTGAATTTGATAATGGTCCTTTGTTATCTTTATTGACTTCAAATTATTGAAACTTGATTGAATATAGATATCATATAGATATTGCACTCAATTTTGATGGTCCTTTGTTATCTTTCTTGACTACTTCAAATTATTGACACAATCATATGTTTTTTGTTACTCTTTCTATTCCTTCCTTATATCTATTCCCCCCCTAGATATTGTGTACTCTCCCACATAGATAAATTGCACTCAATTTCATAGGCTCTTTTTTCTGAAGTCAAATGAGTGACAATAATTTACAAGAACTATCCATAATTTGTTTCTCACATGTTCAAATGGTTCTCTAACAAGATAATTTACAAGAACTATTCCTAATTTTTTTCTCACATATTCAAATGCTTCTCTAACAAGAGGCTTTGAAGGATCTACAACCTTTGGTTGAAGGATGAAGGGCAAGGACCTTCAAAGTACAACTAAAGGTTGAAGGATCTAAAACCAAAGGTTGAAGATCATTAAACCAAAGGTTTAATAATTTAAAACCTTGAGTGATTCCACGGGTCCTCTACACCCTTCACACGGTGAAATTGGGATAGGTCTAGTGTTTACTTCTACAAGTTCTATAGACAGAGTCTGTAAAGGGCCAAGTAGTGTTTGGATCTCATATTTTATGAAAAGTGACATATATAGTAAATGCCCCTACAGTCAATCTCTAAAATGGATCTAAATATAAGTTCTTCATTTTAATATCCATAAAACACAACCAATTTAAGGTACACTGTGTACATGTGTCATTTCTCCCACAAACTAAAGGCTTCCTCACATTAATTTTAGATCTGAACTCTACCATAAAATTTTTAAGTCAAACTTTGAGATAAAAAAATGCACATGTCATTTACCTCATGATCTTGTGTAATTTCTCTCATGCATTCGCAATAAATGTTTATTTAATATATATATTTTTATTGAGTTTGTTTTTTTCATGGATAAGAAAACCATTAAATATGGTTCAAAAATGGAAATTATGCATAGAAGTTTCTTTCTATCCCAATCCAGGGAAAGAAGTGATTACATATGTGCTTTCCAATATTGCGACTAGCAAAGTCGTCCAAAGGAAATTGAATATACCGGGAAGAACAAAAAACAACAAGGCATATTATATTGGATTGATAAAAGGCTTGGGAACAATGATGAAGTATGGATCAAACGGAATTGTACTTTTCACCAATTCTAAACTTGTGTGCAACCAGATGAATGGCGTGTGCCAAGTTAAAAAGGAGAGGCTAAAAGAACTGCATGGAATAGCAAAAAATATTGTTAGCCAATCTCAATTGTTTAGTATAAGACATTGTAAAAATGTGAATAAGATGTCTACTGATCTATTGTGTGGGGCAATGCCAATTCATGATTCATATATCAAAGATGAATTAGAATTATACAGAGAAATGCCAATGCAATAGTCATCTCTCAAAGATGAACTGGTTTTGAGATTCTCTTCTTCAAAAATTCAAGATTCATCTCTCAAAGATGAATTAGTGTTGAGACGCTCCCCTTCAAAATTTATTGATGGAAATTGTAACATATCTTGGATATGTTTGTGTTGTGTACTTATAAATGCATATTTTTTAATGACCATGTGTTTTTTTCAATTATATACCAAGTGTGCTCCCACCACACCATGTAATGTACAACTTGGTGAACTTCACATTTGCAACAAGTGGTGAACTTCACATTTTTATAAAATTAAAATGCGGGAACTTCAAGAAATTTTTGTTTAAATGGAGTTTCACGTTTATTTTTTAATGACCATGTATTTTTTTCAATTTTATACCAAGTGTGCTCCCACCATGTAAAGCGCAATTTGGTGAACTTATCATTTTTATAATTTCTTTTTTGCTTAAATTGAGTTTCACACATCAATTATTGCTTTGAAAGTTGTGTTCTACATAATTTATGTACACTAAATTACAAATTGATTTTCTGAAATCTATTTTGTGTAAATGTCCACCACTAGATATATATATCATGGAGAATGAATGACGAAGATCAACCGAATCCCATGTGGGGGTTTAGGGATCGGGGGATGTTCACGGTATTTAAATATAATCTTAAATCTCCATACATGTGTGTACATATGGAATTTTTTTTTTATTAAATTTATGATTTAAATTAGTTGTTAATAAGTTTCATTTTTTAATTTTTAGGAGCTAAGAGGATAAGGGTCTCTACTCCATCCATGGAGTGTGCCCATGGTTCACCTAGTCGTGGTATGGTTCGCGCAATTTAATCAATGAATATGTATATGTATTTATATATACACATGAATGTATTTTTCAATTGATTATAAATTCATATTTGTTTATGAAGCTTCTCTCTCGTCTCGAGAGGTTGGTGGTGGTTCAAATCCACTTAGAGGGCCATCAATGAGTGGTAGCAGGTTGTGTGAAGGGGGGTGATATTTATTCCCTCGAAGGCCAATCAACGACTATTAGTTGTCAGCAGGGTCGTTTTGGGTCTGGTTCTCAACAGGGTTGTTCTAGGTCTCAATAGTTTCATGGTGGAGAAGATGCTAACCAACCACGTCAAGGTTGCCATCAATTTCAATATTTTTTTTATTAAATTTGTACAAATTTTTTTACATGTGTTTTTTCTAATATACGAAATTATATATATATATTGATGCAGAGGCCAAAAGTGTTCCAACTAGTGGTCAAAATAGAGGCAGTTCAGACTGCTACATTCAAGAAGAAGGTTGTCCACCTAGCACAACTTATACGGCCGACATTTCTAATATACCATGGGAAACAAACATGGCGCAATGCACCTTCGAAAGGTGTGAAAAAATTCATGCAAAATTGCAGAGAGATCTCGTTGCTTTGACTCTACCTACTGAGAGTCGACAAAGCCTTGAAATAGCTACACATTCACTGGGAGAAATTGTAAATGTGTATAGAACTCTTGGGCCAACGACTGATACATTTGTAGAAGTGATAAGAAAGAGAAAGGAAACAACAATGGGTGCAGGTAAATGGGAGGATGTAAAACAAAGAGTTACAAAAGATGTGGTGAATTCAATGTTTAATTTCAAGGAAGGGCCAAAAATAAAAATGCTGAAGGTGCAATATTTCAAGCACCCAAATATAGCTCTCTATTTGTATGATAGGCACCTTGCGGCCTATGGAAGGCTCCCATGGAACGACGAGGTTCCTATTTATTTTGTACAAATGTTGTACGCAGAATTTCTTTTTGGGTATGAAAACCAACTACAATGACCTTCCGCTAGAATTTTTTGGTCCTGGGAAAGGTCGATTATATGACCGTAAGGGCGCTAAGTGAGATGTGGAGTTGCCTCGCCTTGAGCCGCCATTGGTGAGTCGATATTTTCGGGTCGAAACTCTACAGTCATAGATGGATGTGACTTCTCAAATAAGTCGAGAAGTAAGGGATGTCATGATTGTCAATGTTTACAACGGATTGGGTGGAGTCGATGTTTGTCTAAATCGAAAAAGAGCACGTGAAAATGCACATGCCAATTTTGTGTATTTTACAGATGAAGAGATTGACAACATGAATGTTTAAGATCTCCAAATATAAGCAAAAAATTGTCGCAATGGTTTTCAAGACCTAATTCTTCATGAGGAAGAGGGCACGGGAACAGTATGTGTTAATGACCTTAGGGTTTGAAATTATTTTAACATACATATACATGTGTACAATTTGTAATAAATACATGTGTATGTACATGTATACATTTATTTGTATGTACATTAATCTAACAAAAATGTATCATTATATGTTAAAACACATTCAGGACCTTTGGTTCAAACAATGCAGATGGGTCTCACCATCAAGATATGTTGGAAAATGTTAGTTTTTTTTAAGTGATATTTTAAAATAAATAATTGTGCACACATGTACATGTATGTATATATAATGAGTAAATGTTTTAATAGACACCTATTCCATCCGATGTTTTTGGGATGGCAGTACCTTCTTCTTCCTTGGGAGATGTACCTTCTACTTCCTTAAGAGATGAGCCACAAGTATGGAAAATTTTTCACTTTTAAAATTTACGTTTCAAAGTTATATATATATATATATATTCCACCTCAAAAAGTTTCATTAAAAATTGATATATATATATATATATATATATATATTGAGTTATTTAAATTTTTTGAATTTAGGTTCCTATAGAATATTTATTTAATCCACGGACTCTAGCGACGGAGATAGGAACATCCACACCATTTGAACAAGTTGTCTTTAACGTTTTTTTTAATATTATTGAAAATAAGTTTATATATGTACACGTGCATTTTCATTTGAAAGCTTTTAATATATATATATATATATATATATATATATATATAACTGTACATGTATATTGTATAGTTTACCGTTGCAGATGTTCCTATGGGGGAGGAACTTTTTCATCAAATGGAAAGGGAACCTCATGAGGTATTGCATGATTTTTTTGTTATATTTTGTTTTTTAAATGAAGTTCTAGATATATATTCTCACTCATTTTTAAAATATCAAATTTTAATGTTCAAGTACATGTGCATTGTGTATGTAGGTTTCCCATGATGCTTCACATGATAGTGTGTGGATTGAGACCCTGATAGGAAAGACGCTAAATCCATCTCTATTTGATGGACATGATTTGTATATTTGATTTCAAGATTTAGATAGTCTTAAATTTTCTTTTTTATATATTATCTAGATGCACTGTCATATATATCTATATATATATATATATATATAACTTGATAGAGTTTGATACTTGTGAGATCTACAATTTTTGGACATATTTTATTACAGTATTAATATAATTTTTTCTATTTCAAAAAGTTAATTTTTGGATGGTTTTAGTACTTTTGGCATGTGAATGTGAAGTAATGTTGTTATATAATTTGTTTGGTTTTTAAAACTTTTTTGGATAATTGAACTACTAGTAATGTTGTCATCTATAAATTAATGTTGCCATCTGAACTACATTTGGCATGTTATGTAATGATGTATTATAATTTGTTTTGTTTTTAAAATTTAAGTTTTGTTTTTCTTCTTAACTACATTTGGCATGTTATGTAATGATGTGTTATAACTTATTTTGTTTTTAAACTTTAAGTTTTGGATGCTTGGAGTACATTTGGCATGTGAAGTAATGTTGTGATCTATAATTTTTTGTTAAATTAAATGTTAAAAGTTTTGGATGGTTTCAATCTACATTTGGCATGTGATATAATGTTAAATGTTTTTATTGGATAATTGAACTATAATTGGCATGGCATGTGAAGTAATTTTATGTATAATATAATCAAAAAGTTTTTAAAACTCAAGTTTTGGATGGTTTCAATCTACATTTCGCATGTGATATTTAATGTTTTAATGTTGCACGATATATAATCAAAAAGTTTTTAAAAATAAAGTTTTGGATGGTTTCAATCTACATTTGGCACATGTGGTATAATGTTAAATGTTTCTATTGGATCTAGTTGAACTATAATTGGCATAGCATGTGAAGTAATGTTGCATGATATATATAATCAAAAAGTTTTTAAAACTCAAGTTTTGAATGGTTTCAATCTACATTTTGCATGTGATATTTAATGTTTTAATGTTGCACGATATATAATCAAAAAGTTTTTAAAAGTTTTGGATGGTTTCAATCTGCATTTGGCACATGTGGTATAATGTTGAGTGTTTCTATTGGATAGTTGAACTATAATTGGCATGGCATGTGAAGTGATGTTGCACGATATATATAATCAAAAGGTTTTTAAAACTCAAGTTTTGGATGAGTTAAATCTACATTTCTCATGTGATATTTAATCTTTTAAATGTTTAATGTTTTAATGTTGCACGATATATAATCAAAAAAAAATTAAAACTTAAGTTTTGGATGGTTTCAATCTACATTTGGCACATGTGGTATATAATGTTAAATGTTTCTATTGAATAGTTGAACTATAATTGGCATGGCATGTGAAGTAATGTTGCACAAATCCCTTTAATTTTGATTTAATGTTAAATGTTTTTTAAATTTAAATCCATTTAATTTTGATTTGATGTTAAAATGTTTTAAATGTTTTGATATAATGTTAAATGTTTCAAGATCTAAGTTTTTGATGGTTTCAATCTACATTTGGCCTATGGAAGACCCCACGCGTAGACAACGGATGCATTTCAGAAAGGGAGGTGGGGGTAGGGATGGAGGGGGCAGGAGTGCTGGCTCTCGCCCTCCTCTTTCCATCCATGACACAGGTAGCCACCCTCCTCTAGCAAGCAATGAAGCACAATTTCACTTCACTAGCGCTATGGTCAAACCATGAATTACGCCGACCATTTCCATCTCTTTTCAGGAGGAGCCACAAGATGAAGGTGCTTCTAGTTCCAGGAGGCAGTGGAGAAAGTCCACCATCCCAGCCCATCAGCTCCAGGACACCAAAAAGTGGGAAACTCTTCTAGTCAAATCCACCTCGACGAGGTCCAGCAGCGATAACAGGAGCAGCGACAACTCCTCCCAGCAGTCCAAGGGAGTAGATGATTATCCAGAGGACTACGGTTGTCCAATTGTGGAGGAGAATCCTCCTACACACATCGATAGCTAGCCTGATGTCAGGTCCTCTTTAGCTTTTTCTCGGTTATGGGAAGTCCCTTTTCTGTTTTTTTGATTCATACCCCCTCTGGTGTTGGCTAGTTAGGCAACCTAGGAGACGGGTCTCGCTATGTATATTATGTTCATTACAGTTATATATGTGTAAATCCTTTAATTTTGATTTAATGATAATGTTAAATGTTTTGATCTAAGTTTTGGATGGTTTCAATCTACATTTGGCCTAGATGGAAGACTCCCATGTGAAGTATTGTTTTGATTGAATCAAAAAGAGTAAAGTAGTTGTATATATGTAAATCCCTTTAATTTTGATTTAATGTTATTTAAATGTTAAATGTTTTGATCTAAGTTTTGGATGGTTTCAATGTACATTTGGCCTAGATGGAAGATACTCCTATTTGAAGTATTGTTTTGATATATTCAAAAAGATTAAAGTAGTTATATGTAAGTCCCTTTAATTTTGATTTAATGTTAAATGTTTCAAGATATAACATATTCAATGTTTTGATTTAAATTTTGAATGGTTTCAATCTACATTTGGCCTAGATGGAAGACTCACATGTGAAGTATTGTTTTGATTTAATCAAAAATAGTAAAGAAGTAGCTATATGTAAATCCCTTTAATTTTGATTTAATGTTAAATGTTAAATGTTTTGATATAATGTTAAATGTTTTGATCTAAGTTTTGGATGGTTTCAATCTACATTTGGCTTAGATAGAAGACTCTATGTGACTTGTAAATTGTTTTGATTTAATCAAAAATATTTTAAAACTCAAGTTTTGGATGGTCAAAGTACATTTGGAATCTTAAGATTGATTTTGATCTCTACATAGTCTTGTTTGAATGAAAAAAATTCCAATAGGAAGAACAGAGCTTTTCAATGCAACTAACCATGTATCAATTGAACTCTAATTGAAAAAATATTTTAAAGAAGTAGATATATGTACAAATTATCCCTTTAATTTTGATTGGAAATATAAGTCTAGTACATATATGTTTGTTGAATTTGGGTCAAAGTCATTAATGCACTCAAATAGGTAGCCTTGTTGATTTATAATTTGATAAATTGATGGCATTTAGTTAATTGCATTCTAGAACATAGAACATATATCCGACCATTGGACAAACAAATTTTGTACTAGATTTTCAATCAGGAATAGAGATGTAGGTCAAATCCCACCAAAAGTCAGAGAAGTGCTCCGAGTCTCTTGTATAAAAGGATTCGTACAAAACTATACTGTGGATGATTTATTTACATTGCACTGATACTTTTTACTAGAAAATCTCACAAGAAAAATTGGGCACATTAAGTTCGTGTATATATCCAATACGATTTTTCATCAATGCACATAGAAAAACTACTTTTAGTTAAAATTGCATTCTAGAACATATATATTGAGTAAATTTAATTCATTTCTCATAAATGCACATAGTAAAACTACTTGAACAATTAATTTCATTATAGAGTGTATATATATCCAATATGTAAGTAACATTTTTCATCAATGCACATTGAACATATCCGATCATTGGACAAACAAATTTTGTACTAGATTTTCAATCAGGAATGGAGATGTGGGTCAAATCCCACCAAAAGTCGGATAAGTGCTCCAAGTCTCTTGTCTGAAAGGAATATTCATACAAAATTATACTGTGGATGATTTATTTACATTGTGGATACTTTTTACCAGAAAATCCAACTAGTTTTTCACCAATGCACATAAGAAAAACTAGTTCCAGTTAATTGCATTCTAGAACATATATATATATATATCCTTGATACTTTCAGTTGATACTAGAGCACGTGCACATGTACCAAAACAATTTGTACATGTGCAAACACTTGAAAAAATAACATAAGAAGCTCAATTTTTAGTTGAGTGTACTAGAAGTTCTAAAACATATTTAATCCAAACATAATAAATTGTTGGGAAATTCAATCAAAAAAATTCTAATGGAATGCCATCTTCAATAATCCGTTCATGATTGGATTTTGACATTTTCCATTTCTTAATTTTCAAATTTCTCTTTGATTGAACCTCTATCAACTTTATGCATGATGCACACACCAAGTGACTATATTGATAACTTATGGAATCACGTTCATAGTCTTCAAAGTAAACAAAGTCCCCATTTGATTAGTTTTTTTGAAAAAAAAACCTTTCAGTATAATAGATCCTCTGTCATATTGAAATCCGTGATCATTATAGTTTTCTAATAATTTATTTTTTCATTCAGTGCAACGCATCAAATAATACTTAACATTTTCATCATTTTCAATAGGTGCAATTATAGCAAAAAAATTTCCTACACAATAAAACAAACTTAACAAACTTATAAATATTTAAATTTATTTCTATAACTTTAAATCATTATAAAGCAATTCAAATGTTACCTTCTCTAACAAGATCAGAAACTTGATCACCATAGGATGATATTGTAGTTTCCTCTGATTGAATTTCTTCAAACATTGCAACAGACATTTTTCCCTTTGTATTTAGCTCTGTATGTTTCTAATCGTTTACATACATGTTGTTTTCACAAACGTCATTGGATGTTGTCTTGTCTATGAAAACATGAAAAAAACAAGAATATTTTCTTTTTATCCAATGCAAACACATTTCTGGATGACTTTGTTTTAATTGAATGAAATTTTCTAGTCCCTTTTATTGTTTCAATGTCATTTCCAATTGATCTATCTACGTCTTCGATCCCAATATGCCAAAAAAACCTTTATATGGAAAATTAAAAGAATAATTTGTAAATATGATATCAAAATACAATCAAAGATAATCATTCCACGATAAATGTACACAATGTTTAAAATTAGATTTCTAATAAAAATTAAATTGAATGTACCTTCACACTTCCCTTGATGGGTTAGTCTCATGGCTTAGAGCAGCGATGCACCATTAAAAAACTTCTTTAGCGTTCACAAGTCGAATTACAAAGGGGTTCATTTGATATCTTCGAAGTGCTCATTTTATGCATGCTCCTGCACCGTCATGTTCTCCTTTTCCATGGCCAATCTCAAAGAAATTCCAACAATGTTTAATGCAAGTTTTCTTATGAAGACAACACAGCCAAAAGAATGATCATGCATATTTGAATTGACCTGTGCATCCGTCTGACCATATCCAATGTTCATTGAATGTTATTCCATGATTTTTCAAGGAATCATAATTTTTTCCAAAACAATGTTGTACAAAATATGTATCATGTGTATGATCGTCAGTGATATAAAAGTGATATTCTTTATTGATATGTCGATTTTCATGCGTGATTTATATATGATCAATGTTTTGTTCAGCATGTCTATATAGAATATGGACGAGCATGGAGACTTGGTCAGAATGATAGTATTCACTCTGAATTTCTTTTTGTGGAACAAATGTGTAGTTTTCTGCAAAATCAATCACTGACAAAATGGTCCCTGGTAGAAAAAATTCACGAGATTTTTTGAATTGCAAGTCTTTCCATCGAAGTCTATGGGAATGCTTGGTGTATTTGTAAATTTCTGCCTCAAACTTTCTCAAAAAGTCTATCACAAAAATTTCGTCTTCTAGTAATTCAATTATTTTAACACTATTTGCACCTTGAATTGATGTATCAATATATTCATATCTCTTCCATTTCACTTTCATGTTGGAAAATGATTGATCATTTATATTAGTAAGAGATTTTTTTTGAAATTTAGTCAAATTTCCACAATCATCGCATTTTTTACCACCAACACATTTCTTTTTGTAAAATAGTTCATCACTTTCTATTTCACATAGAATTTTAGATATGAAATCACGGATAGTGGAAGGAGGAGATGAATCCTTTCATAATGTTCTACCAAAATCAAGGAATGTTTCATAATATAACTCAAATTCTACATGATAACGACAACAACAAGTGTCGCTTACAGTGATAGGTTTTACATACCATTGTTTTGGTTGAAAAAATGCACTAATTGAAACATGAATTTGACGATTCTCTTCTTTGAAATTGCTTAATAACTCTATCTGAGTGGTTTCCAAGAAATATTTTTCATGTTCTTCGTACTGATTTCGTGCTATTCTTCTTCGCATCACATGCCTTGCAGTTGGCGAAGCACGTGAATTTTTCTTCCAATATTCATATATTATTTTTTAAACATTTTCTCCAAGTCTATATTTGTATGGTTGCCTACAAATATCTCTCCAACAAGTGATTTCATCATTTACATCTACTTGCAGCCAAAATTTTCGATGTTTGTGCAAAGTTTTTCGCGAGGTTCCTAATGCTTGTGCCATAGATGTTACCAAACGATTCTCTTTAGTACTTGATGAAACCATTTCCATATGTATTCCTCTACGTACAATTGAAACATTTTTATCTCTAGATCTTTTAATTGAATTTATAGTTCTACTTATATTTTGTATCACATTTTCCTTCATTTTTTTTTTATCTTTGGTTGATTTTCGAATACCAAATAATGTCGTAGCTTCTTTTAATTTCCTTAATGATAGGAGACCTTTCAACATTTGAGCTTGAACTATCACCCGCTCATTTAAGAAATAGTTTTCAAAAATGCAGTTAACACGATATCGTATAACATGGTCAGGTTTTTTATCTCCATATGTGTGAGTGTCAACATTTTCTAACATCTCATCATCAACACTGATTTCATTTGTACATATTCGAAAAAATAGTACATAATAAGCTTACATATGAACAATAAATAGCTAGATTAATAAATATATATATATATATAATTTCAATAATATGTGCATGTGTTCAATATATATATATATATAAATATATACCTTGTGATTCAATTTCTTCATTTGAATTTCTTTCAATATTTTCACCATCTTCAATCATTGGTTCAATACCTCTTTCACTTTCTCTTTCAAAATTTTGTATCTCATCATCAAATTTTTGAGGAATCTCTCTGTCTGTTTACATTAAACAAAATATTTAAATTCAAAATAGTTCATAAAATAAAAATTAAGCTTCACATTTTACAGTAGGAAAATTTTAAATATATCAATAGATCATAATATTTACATTTACATACATGCTTCAATTTCTGCTTGAGGTTGATTTTCCCCTTCAATATTTGAAAGTGCTTCTATCTTTCTTTTGCGAGATTGTCTCGTCTCTTCTCTACGTTCTTCAGGGTCTCTTTTTCTTCTCGCACAAGTCCTTCGATTTCCCATGATAATAGAGTATGAAGTTCAAAAATTTTCCTTCAAAAAATTAGACAATAACTCAATTAGAAAAAGCATCACAAAAGATTTATTTTTTTAAAAAAATTATTTTAAGTTTTTTGCAAAAAATACATACTCCAATCCAAAACACTTACTTTAAAAAATTCGAGAAAAAAATGTCTTATAAAAATGAAATGAAGCTCAAAATATTTGCTTCAACTCAAAACACGTACTCTAAAAAAATGTCACTTTAAAAAATGCCTCCAACTTAAAAAAAAAATTCACTTAAAAAAATACTTTCAGAAAATGTCTTTTCGAAATTAAGCCCAACTCCATACTTTCAAAAAAAAGGAAGCACAAAAAACATCCAAAAAAATGTATTACATACCTCCAAGAAATGTCCTTTGAATGTACGTCCAAGAAAATTCCTTAAACCCAAAACAATTCTTTGCAAAATCAGGCCGCCTCCAAGAAAAGTCTTTAAACCCAAAACAATTATTTGCAAAATCAGACCGTCTTCAAGAATTTGAAATTAAGCACAAATCCATACTTAAAAAAAAATGAAAAAAGAACATCCAAAAAAATGTATGACATACCTCCAAGAAATTTCCTTTGAATATACATTCAAGAAAATTCTTTAAACCCAAAACAAATTTTTCAAAATCAAACCATCTCAAAGAAATGTCCTTAAACCCAAAACACTTCTTTGAAAAATTGGTCCGCCTCCAGGAAATGCCCTTAAACTCAAACCTCCAAGAAAATTCTTTAAAGCCAAACCAAGACCTTTATAAGATCAGATCAAATATGCTCTTCTTCGAATTCTATCATCATGAAATACTATTTTAAGGTAAAAGATTAACATAATACCAATCTTTTCAGGAGATTATTCTTTTTAAGAAAATTAACATAGTAACTTTCCATATGTCTTTTACCATGGTATATCTCTAGAACAATATCCTTCTAAAATATTAACATAAAAATATTTTCAAGGACTGACATAGATTATGTCTTTTATCATGGTAATTCACTAAGATCAATATCTTTATAAGAGATTAGCATAATACCAATCTTTTCCAAGATTATTCTTTTCAAGAAATTTTAGCTAAATAATCACATACTCTTTTTCAAGAAAATCACGTGGTTAATTATTTTTTACATAAAAATTCCTATGCATGCCTACATATCATTGCACAAGGACTATTGGTATAAAAATACACAATCTTACATATTAAGTAAAACCATGTTTTACTCTATATTTATCTCTTTCAGTTGCAAGATTCACATGCAAGAACTATTTCAAAATATACATATTTCTCTCCAAGAACAATCAAATGTATATTAGTTAAATTTTCAAGCATGCACGCACATGATTCTTTTTCAAGAAACCAAATTCCTATCTCCTTTCAAGGAAACTTCAACACAACAATGGAATTTTTACGTACATGGAAAAGACATATGTTTTTTAAAGAAATCTAATTTAACTATTATTTACTTTGAAGGCATTCTATTTTCCATAAATGCAATAACTATTGTTTCAAGAAAAGAAAGATAATAATAATTATCTCTTGAAACTGATTGTTCAACTTGGATTAGAGATGTGTTTCCTTCCTTCACAGATGC